>PVIJ01001323.1:59912-206622 GCA_004024925.1 Scalopus aquaticus
CCTCCCCTCTCTCCTCTCCCCTCTCTCCCGTTATTCATTTCTTCCTTCCCCCTTCTTGTAAATAAACCCTCTGTTACCTTCTTGAGTGTACCTGCAGTTGAGTCTCATAAGTCCCTTCTAAGTGTGCAGGTGAGGATCCACAGTCAGGCCAACAAATTTCACGTTGGGGTTGCCCTGTAACACTGACCCACTATCTACACCAGTAAGTCCCATAAGCCATACCACAGTCTCTAATAACACTGGTCAATAGTGAGAACATTACTGACTTATAAAGGCCCTAACCTGTAGTATCTTGGTGTGCTGAACATGAATATAACCCTGAAAATTCTTATTAACTCTCATTTTGAAGATATTTCATATAATTCATTTTATGTTTCGCCGTATAAATTTATGCAGTAGGACTGCAACAACATCCTAAATCAGCCTAGAATGATGTAATAGTGCATTGCATTGCATAATACCATCATGCACACATCATCCAGAGTTGACTGCATCATTTTCTGGTGCAATGCAATACTACTGCCAGGCGGCTGCTGAAGTAAGCTGACGTCAGCAGTGCACTCTAGAAAGCCCTGTCGGAAAGGTTGAGCATTGAAAATATTTCAGACTTTGTGCGAGACGGTTTAAGCTACTATTCCATAGAACTGTTATTATTTTACCCATTTAGGCACAATACAGAACAGTAATGCCTCAAAAGTGTGTTAATAGCATGGACAATTACTGCTGTATTTGTGGAGAAGTGCCATTTGCCAACCAGAAGAAAAGTATCACTTCCCAAGTGAAGAAGGCTTTTCATTTTTACTTTGGACACAAGGTTGGTGACCAAGACAAGCCCTGCATATATGCTGTGCTACATGTACAACACAGCTTTCAGAGTGAGTGGTTCAATGGCAAAAGACCATCAATGCCATTTGCAGTCCCCATGGTGCAGAGAGAGCCAAGCAACCACATAAAAGACTGTTCCTTCTGCTTGGTTCCTCCCCTTTCCGGCAGAATAACAAAGCCAAAGAAGTCGAGAATAGTCTACCCAAACATTCCGTCTGCATTGAGATAACCAGTTCAACAACTTGCTGCAGGGTGATGCGAAACAAGCATGGAATGCTTTTCACCTAGTGTCTACAAACTTTCTTGGGAATGTTAGGGCAGAAAACTACAAGGAACTCGGAGAAGACATGCTGATGCAGTATCAGAAACTTGGCTGCAATATGTCTCTAAAGATCTACTTCCTTCATTCCCATCTGGATGTTTTCCCTGAAAACTGTGGCATGGTTAGTGATGAACATGGCGAACGTTTTCATCAAGATAGCGCATCAATGGAACAAAGATAGCAGGGAAAATGGTCCACTACAATGCTGGCTGACTATTGCTGGACACTACCCACAGATGTTCCTGAACAGCTGTACAAGAGACAAGCGAAGAGATCTAAGAAGTAGTCTATGACTTGATTTTTTTTCAGGTATTAACTGTAGGCCTATTACTATTGGCATGTATTTCATGTTGTAGACATCCAGTTATTGCAGATTATTAAAAAAACTAGAGCCAAAATTAGAATTTGACTGTCATATTCGTTTTGAGCACATACAAATTGATAGGAAATGACTAATTTTATTTCAGTAACATGACTTCTGTAAAAATTTGCTGACCAGTGTAATCAGCCCCCAATGGTCAGGTTTTAATCAATAATTTCCAGCTTCCCTAATTTTTGTCTCTTTTTCCAACTTAGAACCAGCCAGAGAAAGTGAAATATGTCTCCTAACTAGCCACAGAAGATGTCCCATCAAGTGCTGACTGCTCACACCAACATCCCCAAAGAGTATCTGAAGCCTTCCCTTTTTACACTACTGCACCATGGTACATTCCCCTGCCTGGCTATGAGTCTGTGAAATGCAAGTAATGGTGGCTTATTCCCTTGATGTAGCAAGTCCTGAATAAATAATCTTTGCCTCATGCTGGTCTTTATTTCTACAGGAAATACTAAGGAAATGCAAGTTAACATAATGAGATACTAAATAAAATTAAATGTCTTACAATTTCAAATGTTCACAAGCATGTGGAGCAGTGGTTCCCAACTGCAGGTGATTTTTTGCCTTTCGGGGACAGTTGGCAATATCTGGAGAGTGTTTCAGTTATCATAACTGGAGAACGAAAGAGGTACACTACTGGTCTCTAACTGCAGAAAGGTCAAAGATTCTTTTAAATATCGAAAATGCAAACGGAAGTCCTCCCCAAGAATTCTTCACCCCAAGATTATCATTAGTGTTGGTGGTGAGAAAACCGGATGCAGAACAAATGGAACCCCCCCAAATAAGCGTACAGGGTAGATCAAGAAATCCCCATTTCTAAGTATTTAACTAAGTCCTTTTCACAAGACTTGTAGGAATAGTCCTAGCAACATGAACAAAATGAAAAGGCAAATAAATTTTGGTATCCTTACTGTGATTCTACTCAATAATAAAAGGTACAGAATATTAATATATTTACAGCATGATAAATATCAAAAACATTATGCTAAGTAGAGTCAACACAAAAGACTTTATAGTGTTTGACCCCAATTACATGAAATTCTAGAAAAGGCAAAACTACGGGGACTGAAGTTAAATCAGTATTTGCCTGGGTAAGGGTAAGAAAAAAAGCATACAATGCAAAGGAGCAGAAATTTAGAGTGTGTTGGAATTATTCTATACCTTCATTGTGATGATGGCTAAATATATACAGTTATGAAAATTCAATCTGTATATCTTGAGTAAAAATTCTTAAAATTTACATATAAATACATTATTAGAGAATAATTAACTGTGTTTAATGCCCCTAGAAAATTTCAGTAATAGATAAAAAAAAAAAACAGGGGGCCATTCATTAACTTATCAAGAGCAGTTTGAGAAAGGTGGTGGGGTATAAAGTCATTTTAGTGGACTGCACATAAATGGGAGAAATTATATACACAGTAAGTACACACTACATTTTTAGAAGTTTGAATTGAGTAAGGAAGACACAAATTGCATGAGAAGAAATAGAATAAAAGGTGAAGTGAGAATATTTTTTTTAAAGATTTTCATTATTTATTTATGCATACAAGCTGGGGTACAGACCAGAGGCATAGGGCAGCGACAGAGTGGGGAGCAGAACAGGCAGATGGATGGAAACACACAGCTGAGGGGAGCAGCAGGCGAGGCAAGAGAGGTCTGCCGCACCATGTGGTAATCTCCCCGGCCAGGCATTGAACTCACATTGCCACTGCCAACAGCTCCACAGCACAGCACCTAACTGCTGAGCCACCAGGGAGGCCCTGAAGTGAGAATATTTCAATATAAAAGAGACTGAGACCTAGTTTAAATGCAAAGGGGATAGACAGTAAGGGATTAGGCTCAAAACTTAATTGGCTTTGTTGTCCTTGCTCAAGGACAACATGTGATGCCACATGTACTTCCATGCAAAGGAAAGCCAGGAAGCTTAAAAGCAGGTTTCTCAATTTTTTTTTGGTAAACTAAAAAGCAAGGAAATTTGCCTTGATTTTGGGAGAATGGTGACATTAATGTTTTGGCTACAATAAAAACTTGTAGCCAAAAGGGAGGAAATCAGCATGATCGATAGTTAATAATGGTTAAGAAAGGACTGGGCAGTGCTAATGGTGGTGGGAAACTTGTAGACCATAAACTAAGATTAATGGTTCTGATTTATAATGCTAACTGATCTCTCTGTTGATAGAAAGTATTTTATTTTAGAAGGGAGAAAGATTAATTTTAGCATGATCTGTTAGAATTTTGCTTGGCAGGGTGGCTGAAGGAAGGAGATCCAGAAGTATCAAGGATGTTGGTGAGATTATTCTTTCATATAATCAACTGTGGAGTCCATGACAAGTAGGAGAGTACAAGAAAGAACTACTCACTTTCTCAGAGATACCTAGCTTAACAATAAATCCCTCTTCTGTAAAGATGCCCAAATGCATGTACTAGGCCAAGACCATTTCAAAAGCATATGTATGCTAAGGGAGACAAACTCAGAAAAACTCTGAATAGATAAAATGATGCTTTTTTCAAAGTCTATATAAATCTGAACTAGAAGTGTTTAAAGCATCTCCTTAGCATGATCTAAATGCAAGCTGTAAAAGAATGGAGAATGGCAAATCCCTTACATAGTCTTCTGGTTCACGACTAACACATCATCTTAACACTTTGACAAACTGGTTAATATAATTCAGCTATACATAAATTTATTCATGAAAAATATCTCATAGGAAAGGGAAGTATTTTACGAGGTCATTATTTGTACAACATCTCAATAACAATTCAAACTAAAAAATGTATCACATTCTGTGAAATCAAGCCTTAATGAGAGTCATGTATATGCAAAGTAAAATGGTATGCCTAACTTATTTTTAATTAATTTAAATGAAGTGGTTTGCCTATGATTTTGACATATATATTTTTCTATTTAAGTTCCTAATATACAAAAATAGTGACGCAAATTTTAAAAATTTGAGATTTTGAAATTCTCATGCAACAAACCAAAAAGCCTCAAGAGACCTAGTACTCATCTGTTTCAACTTTTAGACATTAACCACAGGCAATTTAGGGAATTCCCAGTTCGTACTTGCTGTTACTAAGCCTGTAAATGAACATGCCTGTGTGTCTGCCAGTGAGTGTGCCTGCTTCACACAAAGCGCCACCTGTGACAATGACTGAGAATGAACACCTTAGTAAAGAGGTTCCACAATGCCAGAGGAAAAGGACCCTTTTTTTCTGACATGTTTCACTTCAGATGAGTTGTCATCCATGGACCTAAAACTTTCCAAATAAAGCACAAGGTCATTTACAGGAAAGTATTGATTGTTTTAGAAAATAAATCCTACACATCTATACATGTGAGGTTAAGCACCGCTTCTGAAGCGAAGTAGAACTGCATTTGTCTAGACTGTAAAACCGAAGTTTAGATAAAGAATCTGGCAATAAAGCTGAAAGGCACAAAGGATAAAAGGAACAGGGCATTATTAATGCTTATCACTCCTGAGGTCCATGCAGTTCAATGACAGTTTCAAAGGGATGTGCTGATAAAGGATTTGCCTGTAGTTTGACACAGAGTACGGTGGCTCCACTAAGCCTCTTGTGGAACAAAGAAAGACATTTCTGAAGCTTGAATAGATGAATGACAGCTCTGAACCAAGTGGCAGCACCTTCTCCCTCAGGCTTTTGTTAGGTAGACATATTACATATAACAATTGTGTGTGTGTGTGTGACTAAAGAAGCAACTGAAATTACTGTCTTAGTCCCTAAAATTTTTATGAGTACATAGAAAACCTAAATATTCAGGAAAATAACTTGTTTCACTTTATTACAGACCTGAAATTTGCTGAATCTTGAAAACCTATACTACTGAAAATGCCACTGCATTAGCAGCAATGCCAGGAAATGCAGAATATATGAATTTATTTGTCACCAAATCATATACCTAAAAATTTAAAGATGACACTCTCCAGCTAAATGTGAGATCATCATATTGAATATAGTCAATGTATGGTAAAAGGTTAGATCATTCATGATGTAATAGACAAAGCATGCCAATAAGTTTAAAATTGATCAATATGTTATACATTTCGTTTACTTGATGGTCAGCTGTTTGCTTACAGAATGCTAAATGTCCTGTACTAATCTGCATACAACAGAAAAAAATTCTGAAAAGAGATCAAATGCAGACTTGCACTTATAGAGATGGAGATTTTGTTTTTAAAAATATAAAAATGATATTTGCTTTATATAAAATGAAAAACATAAAAGTATACATTTTCTATAATAATATAACCATTATTAATAATGTGACATATTTAATTATATTTTTGCAGATTTACACTTGATATCTATAATATACTTTTCACGAGAAAATTGTCAAGTATAAAAAAGTACTTATGGTAAGTTATTATTAAGCCATTTCAAAAATTGCAAGAGTGGAGGAACTAGAATGCTTTTGGAATTTTTAAATTTAAAATAGGAAATAAAGCAGGTAAAATATTCATAAGTACTAAATATACAGATAAAAATTAAAAGTCATATTCCTCTCCACAAAACTACAGTAATATACCTAAAATGCAACCATTTTTGCTCATTTCTCTTTTTTTACCCTTTTGGAAGCATTATGCTATTAGGAAAAATGCCCTTTCTCACTGTCCCCTCTCTCCACATTACCTTTTCTATTTAATATTAGTAAAACATACCATTATTCAAATCCCTAACTTTCACATTTCCTGTCTCTTTATATTTAAGTTGTGATTCTTGTAAGCTGTGTGTTTGTCTTTTGCTCAGTCTGAATTTTTTTTTAAAGGAATGTCTTTCAATTGAACATAATAATCACTACTAGTTCAGTTTAAATCACTTGTGTCTCTTGCTTTCTATATGTCTAACTTACCCAATAATTTTTACTATCTCCTTTGCCTTTTTATGTCATTGCCATTTATCACTAACATTCTTTGATTTCTCCTTTTAGTGGCACTTTAGAAATGAGAACAAGTTACCTTGACTTAGCCAACTCAGTTTTTCACTTTAATCCAGCCAGAAGAAATTTAAAGTAGTTATTCTTTCAAAAGGTTGAAACTCTCATTGCTATGTTGCCAGTATTCTGAGCTCTGTTACCACAGTTTAATTTGCTATTTTTAACCTCTTATATGTGAAATCATACACATATAAATAGCTATCTTTTATTTCAATATCCTGCCAGATTTATCCATGTTGTTGTATAAATCATTCACTTTTTGTAGCTCAGAAATATGCTATCAGATATTTGGTATATCTGATCTTTTATATTGACTTCTAGATGTTATATATAAAAGTATCAAAATTATTTCAAGGTTGTGCTTATGTTTTCTTTGAAACGACATCGAAGAGCAAATCACTTGAACCTAAAGATGGTTTGAAATGCTTTGAAACGGGGATTTTAGGAGTTCTATATCTATAATCCACCCTTATTTCCTGGTTGTCCATTTGTAAACCAACCTAAAGTTTGAGTAATGAATCAGACATCCTAATCTGGAATGAGTGTTGATCACTAATTTGTGTCCACTAATCCCAGTAAGTTTGCCAAAAGTTCTGTTCTCTTAGTTTCTTAGCCTTCTCTTTTAGAAAGAGGGATGTCATATGTGTTCACTTACCCACCAAATACATTTTATCTATTTTCAGTGGGATAAAACTCTTGTTAAACTATTTCTCACACCTGTACTTTAAAATACAGGTAATTTTTAGGGGCCTCCCTGGTGGCTCAGCGGTTAAGCGCTGCGCTGTGGAGCTGTCGGCAGCGGCGACGCGAATTCGATGCCGGGCCAGGGAGAATCCCACATGGTGCGGCAGACCTCTCCTGCCTTGCCCGCTGCTCCCCTCAGCAGTGTATTTCTGATCTGCCTGTTCTGCTACCCACTCTGTCTCTGGTGAACCCTCTCGCTGCCCCACGCCTCTGGCCTGTACCCCAGCTTGTATGTATAAATAAAAAATAAATCTAAAAAAAAAAAGTGATTTTAAAAAATATCTTGTAGTTTCCATTGTATAAATCCTTGGTTTCTTTTTTAAGGTTATTCTGAGGTATTTAATTCTTTTTAGAAATGGGATTCTTTTCTTGATTTCTTTCTCTTCCAGTTTATTTGCTTGTAGGTAAATAACTGATTTTTGTAAATTCATTTGGTAACCTGCCACTTTACTGTGGTGATTTTTTGGGTCAATTAGTTTTCTGGTAGTCTTCAGGGTTCTATGCATATTTTCATGTCATCTGCAAATAGTGACATTTCTTCTTTCCCAGTCTTAATTCTTTTCATATAATTCTTTTGCTTAATTGCTCTAGCTACAACTTCCAATATTATGTTCATTAGTACTGGTCGAAGTGGATATTTTTTTCTTCTACTAGATCTTTGAGGAAAAGCTTTCTGTTTCTCACAATTGAGAATGATCTGAGTTTGTCATTTATGGTATTCGTTATGTTGAAGTGTATGTTCCAGGTATCCCAAATTTTTGAGGGTTTCTATCATAAATGGATGTTGAATTTTATCAAATAGTTTCTCTGTATCTGTTATGATCATGTGATTTTAATCTTTTTGTTGAAGTTACATGAATCAAGTTTTAGATGTTGAACCATTCCTGTGTTCAAAGTTGCAAAGATAGGGCCTCCCTGGTGGCGCAGCGGTTAAGCGCTGCGCTGTGGAGCTGTCGCAGCAGCGATGCGAGTTCGACGCCCAGCCGGGGAGAATCCCACATGGTGCGGCAGACCTCTCCTGCCTCACCCACTGCTCCCCTCAGCAGTGTATTTCTGATCTGCCTGTTCTGCTCCCCGCTCTGTCTCTGGTGAACCCTCTCGCCACCCCACGCCTCTGGCCTGTACCCCAGCTTGTATGTATAAATAAATAAATCTTAAAAAAATAAATAAAGCTTCCCTTGAAAAAAAAAAAGTTGCAAAGATAGTACATATAACCTTAACCACGCATCCCATCCTTATTGGTCCATTTTATGTAAAGAGAATCGAAAGGTCAAATACCACATTAATCTATATAACATCCTCAAAATGACAAAAGTAGAGAGATAGAGAACATATTAGTGATTGCAAAGGTAGAAGGAGGTGGCTTTGAACCTTGACTGTAGTGGCAACTACATGGATTTACACATGATAAAGTTACATAAAACTACAGACACCTACTATTGGAATCAGTTCTCTGGGTTTTATATTAATCTACAGATACCCAAGATGTAACCAGTGAGAAAACACAGACTCCTGTCATGGCTGATCAAGTTGCTGCTTCTGATAAAAATTAAATCTGAAAAATTATAGAGCCCCCCAAGTGTGGTACCAATCTCTAAGGGTGGCTGCTGATTATATGGGACCATTTCTCTGGTAGAAAGAGCAGTGATTTCTCTTGACTGGAATCAACAAATGTTCTGGATGTGGATTCAATATTCATATGTGTATGTACAGCCTCTCACGCAATCCTAGGGTCAACAGAGCATTCTGTCCACAAATCCAGCATGCTCAATCAAGCATAAGACACCTAATTTAAAAAAAAAATTAGTGGGATTTGCAGCTGCTGTCATCAGCTGTATCACAGAAGCTGCAGGTAGATAGAGGTGAGGCTGCCATTTGAAGGTATGGCTGAAGAACAAGGTAAGATGTATTGCCTCTGATCTTCACTGCCCTTCTTAGTTCACTGTCCTCTAGGATACAATCTGTAGTCTAAGTTAAAAACCATTATTCTACTATTCGGTGCTCCCAAAAAAGAACATGTGATTCTGGAAACCACAGTTTGGAAATAGGAGAGTTCTGCTTATAAATCATTCTCTATGACTCACTTGAGGAATTTGTGCTTTGTGTCTCTTGTTCCCAGAAGGAAAATCACTTCCCCCAGAATTTCTGAAAATATTGTATTAATTTTAAACTTGTCCCGATGCCTGATCACTTGCATTTCCTCAGCAGGACATGAAGTCAAGGGAAGAACATTACTTTTTTGAAAGGAGCAATTGACGCTGAACATCAGGAGACAAAGCTGCCTTAACATGTTGGTACAGGAAGGGATATACTTTCTTCCAGATGATAAACCAGGTCAACTTCATCTCTTATAAGTTCCTGAAACAACTGTTGATTTGCCAGAAACTGAAGATAATTTTCCCAGCAGACATACCATAATAAGCTGCCAGCATCTATCAGGACATTAACTCCCATCATGATCAAAGAATGACCCATACTGAAATATATTCTGAATTTTTAATCAAGGAAAAGGAAAGATACCATGATTATTCCAAAAAAGAAAATCAGAGTATATTAGAGCATGGGTCATTTGCTGATGATGTTAAAGCATAATAGGTACTGGCAGCTTATTTTGGCAGACCCGCTGTGAGAACTCTACATTTAAAGTGCTTAAGTGAATGGTGAAAAACATGACTTTTCTTATTTAGGCTGACTTGAACAGAAGCAACAGAAAGAAGCCCTTGCAAACAGGTAAGTTCTTAGTGCTTGACTCACCATCGTATGTTTTCTCGTAATCTCTAGCTCTCCCACTTCCAAATTTGGGGGTGCCCGTATATTTTTTCCTGGAGATTTTTATTTTCTATTTCACATAATTTCCTAATAATCATCCATGTCATTTTGCCATCCTACCCCTATTTTCAATCCAAGGTCAATCTAGGAATTCCATTATTCATATGGTAAGGCTCTCAAGTAATTTATACTTGCTAATACTACTTCATGACAAAACCATAAAATAGCTGCTGAAATCTTTTTTAGTTACTTCTCAGTTAACAGTTTTAAAATAGCCTTCTATCATTGTTTTCTAGAAATTTGTTACTATTTTAAAATATATAAAATTACATAAATGTAATGCCGCGTTTTGTACAACTAGCCCTCATAATGCACAACACTGAATGTTTTAACTAAGTTGAGTGGTTTTCAGTCTATAAGATAAATTATGCTGTGCCTGAATACTTCTGCTATGATGCAGTTCACTGGAAGAGAGCATGTGAGCAAGTACAAATGAAGAAAAGGATCTAGCTCTCTGGCTGCATCCTGACATGCCAAGTAAATAGCAAATTTTTCTAAAATATATATTCTTCTGACTATCCATAATTCAACAGAATTATCCATATGCTACCAACTGCCGGGACACTCAAAGTCAGGAAATGGGCTCCATTTGATGGAAATGTCATGTTTTCACAAGCTGCACAAACCCTTTTTATTTTGGACTTTCAAAGTCTGAAAGGGAACATCTGCTTATAGAAGTTCCTCACATGTATAGAGCTTAGTCACAAAGAACACTGGGAAATGTAGTTAGAGGGATGTAGCAGAAGGAACAGAGATACACAAAAGACTTTGACATTTTGGGGCAGTGTGCCATTTTTATACTATATTGTCTTCCACTACCGGACAAGCTTAACCATCACAAGGATACTCGTACTAATACATAGATTTTATATATTAATTTCTGAGATTCTCATGAGAAAAATGCTTAAATACAATACCGTTTAATCAGACAGGTCCTGAGTTGTGAAAAACTAAAGTTAGCCACCAGTAGAAGGGCCTTAGGTTGGAACCAAAGCAGTCCCCCATATCTGGTTGAATCTGTATAGCGTTCAGGTCATGATCTTTCTTGTTCTGGGGCAGGGAAGTCAATTGCACAGCTGTCATGCTTCAGTTCCACTGCCATCAGGTCCATGCAGGTCCTCAGTTTATGTAGAGGTCTGTGTTGTAGAAACTATTATTTGTTCAAAAATGTGCCGTGGACCCACCCTGTCTATATTAGGTACATGCTTTAAGGGATTTATTTTTTTTAATACCACATCTGTAGTTGAAACAGCAAAGAAAAGAAAAAATATAACTCAATGAGTTTCAGGCTTACATCCTATTCATCATGCTTAAAAAAGAAACAAACAGGAAACCTTAACCAAGAGAATTAGCTTTAAAAGTAGAATTTAAAATTCTGAAAAAGAGTAGGCCTATTATCCTTTAAATTAAATTCGAATTTCAGCACTAGTGAACAAACAGCAGACACTAATTTAGATATTTTCACACCTCCATTTTCAAGGAGATGAAGCAAAATGTTGCAAATCATCAAATCAATGGCTCAGTTCCCCTGCCATATTCTTTCCTGCAGGTGATAGAGGTAGAGATAAAAAGATAAGCCAAATTTTATTAGTTTCTGTAGTCTGAATAAAAATTACAATCTGAATATAGTGTGTTTTTCTTTAATACTCACAGCTTTTTATAAAATCATTCCTATGCTTTGCCCCTCAATTGAACTCATATCTTTAGGATGGGATGTGGCAAGTGTGATGCAAATGGTATACTTTGTTATGTTCTGTAACTTCTCTGTTACATCTATCACACATATGAAGTAAACTCCCAATATGAAAATTTTAAAGGAGTTATTTGGAAAAGTAATTTTGATAATTACTACTACATTGTGATATACTCTATCATTCTGAAAGAAAAGTTAACATTTTATATTTTTGTAAGATTCCACTTAAGTGCTTTCTTCCTGTCTTCCCAGTTTTATAATAATTTGAGGGCTGACATTTCTTTCCATCCCTCACAGCAAGATAGCTTAAGAACAGCTATGTTTGTTGAATTAAATACTATTTGATTTTTCACTTTCAATATTTAAGTCCACCAGAGCATTTCATAATCCATTTAAAAAACTTTGTAAAATCAGTAAATGGAGACTTTTCTATTTTATGGAATGTGAATGAGATCAAAATAAAAGATAAATTGATTAAAGGTAAATCATAAAACAAATACTTTGTCATCTATCAAAGTATTCTCATCACCTTTTAGTTATATGGACTTTTGTTTGTTATTTTATGGTTTTTGGACTTCATCTACCAAGTAGAAATATACATCTTATATACATCTTAAGGAACTAAGTTCTTAGACCTACAAAATTTGAAGAAATGAAGTATTTGGCCCCACATATGCAAAAATGATCATGCTAAGCATGACAACAAAACATTGCAGAAAAAAAGTAAAAAATTATGCCAAATTTATTTTGGTTGCAAATACTTTAGTAATAAAATAAAAATAGCCATAGAAAACAATGTAATATTTTTCTGAGCAAAGAGCATTCCTACATGATCAATCTAGGCAAGGTCAGTCCTGTCTAGTAGAAAATTAATCTCAGCTCACAAAGAAACAATAGGAATTGAGGGGATACAATTAATATGATGCTAATTCCTTAGTTTTCTCTGCCTGGCTCTAGATTAATTAAAATTTGGAGATCACTGCAACTCTCATAGAGCTCCAATAATCTTATGGTCTCTGAAGAGTAGAATAAAGGATAAGTTAGGCCATAAAATTGTTTTGGTTTATAGTAGCTCTCTCCTTGAAAAAGCCTCAAATTTCAGTATGTCTAGAATCATAATGCAAGATCCCATTGTCAGAGCAAAGAAACAAATTAGACTGAATTGTATGAATTTGTATTCTTCTATTTTACACATTAAAATAATACATGAGTTTTGATCTCATACTAGTTTTAAAGAGCTGTTTTAGAAACATTTAACAGCTAAATAATTAATATTTAAATATTCAGTCATCAACACTTACAATTATGTAAATTAAATTTAACAGATACCAAAAGTGATTTTTTTTTTCTATGACTGGAGCTGCTAGAAGAGTAAAAAGGAGCATAAATGTTTATGGATATGTAATTGTGCTTAAATAGGGTTTACTCTTACTACATAAAAATCTGCTAAATGATTAGTGATTATTATTAATAGCTTTTGTATTGTTTCCAGAATTATTTCAAAGAATTAGCCATCAGTTTTCAATAAATCAGTGCAAAAAATGGAAACTTAGCCCATAATTTGTGTTGTCGCAATAGATTCCCTCAGGAGATAATACCTTATTTTGTTCATAAGATCTAGTGAAGTAGTAAACAATTACTTATGTAAAACTCAATAAGGCATATGAAGCTTACTTCAAGTGCTTTGTAACTTTTAACAACGAAAAACACAGTGAACATGGTGAAAAGAAATAGTGTTGGAAAATGCAAATAAATGTATCTTAGCAATTTTACAGGAAGCTACCCTCAGTCTAAGTATAAAGTGACTGGTTACAACATGGATAAAATGTGTGGTATTCACTCTTGTAGTCATTTGTTTACTTACTCATCATTGTGCCATACTTACTGAAGAGTTCCTATATTACTGAAAGTATTCCAGTGCTGGGATACCTTTCTTATGGAACTTACAATAATAGGGTCCAATCTGCTGGACTACTATGACTGTTGGGTTTAGACGAAACAATGTAATTGTTTTCAATTTTATTTTAATGCACCACCCTCTGTCTAGCTACACTATTGTGTCAGTAAAACACACTACTTCTCTTACATGGACTATTGGAATGACATTCTCATGACCTCCTACAGTTTTCACAGAACTTCCAAATAAGTCATTTTAATAATAGCTAAATATTTTCCCTGCTGTGCTAAAAACCTTGCAATTTTTTTTTTTCATTTCTTATCTCACTGAGAATGAATCAATTTTTTACCTTGCTATGTAGGTGTTAACTTTTGTTATCGCTCTGACCTCACTTATCATCAGTCTCCCATTGGTTACCGCATCCATTCCTCTGGATGCATTTCCATGAAGATAACACACACTCACCTACCTCAGGACGTTTATATTTATTCTTCACTCTGTCTACAGAACTATTACCAGGTATCCCAAGATTCTCTCTCACTTCCTACTGAACTCTGTTCAAAAGTACTTGCATTAGCATTTACTTGACCACTTTATACAGAATAGCTCTGGTGTTAATTATTCATTACTGCACCCACATTACTCAATTTTAAACAAGTAAACATTAAAAATACTTTGTTAGCACATGGCCAAGGGGACCCATGACCCCAAACTGTTAAGGAATACATCCTTTAAAAGGGGGTCTATTGGGCCTCCCTGGTGGCGCAGCGGTTAAGCGCTGCTCTGTGGAGCTGTCAGCAGTGGCAACGCAAGTTTGACGCCCAGCCGGGGAGATTCCCACATGGCTGGCAGACCTCCTGCCTCGCCCGCTGCTCCCCTCAGCAGTGTATTTCCATCGCTCTGCCTGTTCTGCTCCCTACTCTGTCTCTGGTGAACCCTCTCGCCACCCCATGCCTCTGGCATGTACCCCAGCTTGTATGCATGAATAGATAAATCTTTTCTTAAAAATTTAAAAAGTGAATAAATAAAAGGGGGTCTATTTATGTGCACAAAGCAAAGGGAGTATATTCTTAGTTTGAAAGGCTTTTAATTGGTGTGCAGAAAGAGAGGAGACAGTATTTCAAGTAACAATTTCCCAGTAATCCTCAAAATATTACCCATCCCCTGCTGGACCCAGTCAGACTTGACCACCAAGTGGGGCCACCGAGACCCTAAAAGTCTCAGTGCTGGAAGTCTAAGTTGCCTTTTGGCGGAGAACCACAAGAAACCACAAGAAAGGGCTAGGCAAGTCACAGAAGGCAGGAACAGAAGATCCAGATTTCAAAATAATTAACTATGAGGTCAAGACGATGACTGCCGTTGTCTCTGATAAGGACTCAGAAGCCGCCCCATGTGTCTCTTCTAAGTATCTTTCTACATGTCTCCCCCTCCGTTGTCTTCTCCTTACTCCCTCGTTGCCTCTCATATATCTTTCTCCTTACTTCCCAGCTGACCTCCATTCACGAAGTCACGTTAGTGCACTGCTGGGAGTTGCAATCCAAGGAGGCTGCCCACGAGTGGAGAAAGGGGAAATGGCACCTGTTTACTGCACGGCAGCGCTACTCCTTTTTTCAGGATGCTCTTTCCCCTTTCACAGAGATGCATCTGTAACCACTTGTGTGTTTTAACCTGGGACTTTATAAGGATGACAAAGTAACTATTAATATATTCAACAAATTATGAATGCACTGTTTTTATTATTTAGTTTTTCTCTAGGGATCTGGTAAGATTCCTTATTCAACATTAATAAGAAACTGTCACTTTTCCTCTTGTTTCCCAATGCCTCTTTGTGCAGGTTAATATAATCCTTTTCTTAATGACCTTCTTGCTCCTTGCATTGTAAATTTTATATCTAATTTATTTCTGGTCATCTATTACTATTTGCAAAATTTTGTTCATTTTGCAACTAACTATTTCAAGCTCATTTTAAATAAAGTATTTATCAATTTATTTCTGTGGCAGTATGCTTTTCCAATAAATTATGCAAAATTCTGCTGTTTTCTATTACACAACAAGAAACATCTGTTACATATCAGACACTTTCCAAATACTGGAGATTCACATGCAACGATCAAGTAGATGGAATTAAGTGCTACTTCTTAAAGGAAAGAGTACTAAAGAATTTGTGGGCATATTTTAAAACCACCACTCAAATAGACATTTAAAGTCATAGCTGATCTCAATGTAAAGAACAGAACTCCTCTGTGACCATAAACAAATTGAAAACTGAAAGCAAAGAGGTTAAGTAGCTGTTCTGGTGCATCTGCCTATTAAGTCTGGAGAATCATTATAAAATATACTTGCCAACTCATTTCCCAGCCTCTCTTGCTCTAAGGTTAGTCATTGTACTATGAGAACACTGGTATATTTTCCTTATCAAGATGACTAAATAACCTATACTCTTTTCTTTCTCCCTCCATCTGACTGGAAGTGGAAATCTCAAAATATCCAAGTCACATGATCAAAGAAGTATGAACTCTAAAGTCAGCATTTGAAGCATTGGACTTCATGTTAATGAAAAGATGTAATTTCCTGATGTCAACCTCCTGAGGTTTGGGGGTTTAACATTTATACGAGACTTTCTTATTTGCCCAAATAATCCAGAAATTTGTACTTTGAAGTTCTATACTTTTGAAAAACAAGAAAAAAATAGGATGTGGTATGTTTGGCAAACTTTCTTCCGAAGGACCAGATGACAAATATTGTAGGCTTTGAAGACTGTCTGCTGTGTGTTTTAACTTCTGAACTCTGAACTCGGTCATCGACAATGCATAAATAAATAAACATGCTATGTTCGAATACTGTGTTACTACAAAACAGGTCAAAGGCCAGATTTGGCCTGCAAACAGTAATCTACTGAACTGTAGCTTACAGGGTAAAAAGGAAATTGATAGGGAAAGTTGAAAATATTATAATTAGACTACAACAGAAAATAAATTTGCCAGCCATGTTACCCATGAGTTACAAGGTCTAGCAGAAGATGTTTTTTTTTTTTAAATCACAGCACTGGGGTTTGCTTACTACTATGACTTGTGTCTAAAAATGCAGAGAAGGCCTCCCTGGTGGTGCAGCGGTTAAGCGCTGCGCTGTGGAGCTGTCGGCAGCGGCGACGCGAGTTCGACGCCCGGCCGGGGAGAATCCCACATGGTGCAGCAGACCTCTCCTGCCTCGCCCGCTGCTCCCCTCAGCAGTGTATTTCTGATCTGCCTGTTCTGCTCCCCACTCTGTCTCTGGTGAACCCTCTCGCCGCCCCACGCCTCTGGCCTGTACCCCAACTTGTATGTATAAATTAAAAAAAAAAAAAAAAAATCTAAAAATGCAGAGAATATAAAGAACTAAAACGACTGGGTCATTCAGCAAATAAAAGTTAAAACATTAGAGATTAGAATAATTGAAAATGGCATTAATTTTAAATGGCATAAATTTTAAATGGCAGTGGTCAATGAAGAGCTTAAACAGTATCTCACCTGCACATACTGAATCAGGTTCACAGAACCAGATCAAGAGAATGGCCTTCATAATCACACCTTTAGGGACATTGCAGGTCGAGGGAAAGAGAGAGCAAGCACCAAAAAGTCAAGGTGAACTTGCAGGAAATAATGAAAGTGAAGTAATAGGAAAAAATATGAATTTTTCAAGGAATCTGTATTATGAGAGAACTTATAAAGATAATAGTTTGGAAGAGGAACTTTGGCTGTAGACATGGAGACTGTACAAGAGCACGATGAATCTCTTTGCAGACTAAATGATTAATTGCCTTCTTCACCACTGAAAAGTTCATGCAAAATCACATCTCAATATTACATAAAGACAGAAAATACAAAATCACCATCAATAAAAAAAGAGACCACGCCTAAGACTCTCAGTGCTGCAGTGCCACCCACATGTCCCCATGCATCTCCGAGTTTTGTGGCAAACAAAGGAAGAAAGACAAATTTCAAAAAATAGGAGATTTACTAGCTAAGGAGTCTGAAGGTGTTGAAGCAACAACAGGAAATATGAAATCTACATTAAATTTGAAGTTACTGCACAAAAACATGCTAAGAGCTAATTACACAAGAAATTGCATAGAGGAAATTTCGATGTACATACTCTGAAGGAGCAAAGGGACAGATGAAGGATTTAAAGAGTTGGATTCCATTTCAGGCATCCACTTTAAAGAGGTGAACTAGTTAATGGGATAAGTTTAATCAGGAAATGTAACTGAGTTTCACAGAATAATCAAAGGAACAAAGTGATAACGTAAGCTTATTAGTGGAGTATTCCAAGGCTAGTTCACTGGCCAGATATTCAATGATCATAGCTATCTTTTGGGGAGTGTGTGTGTGTGTGTGTGTGTGTGTGTGTGTGTGTGTGTATTTAATTTAGTATATATTTATTTAATTTACTCAAGTATAGTTATCTGTCTCATCTTAAATGTGTGAAAGATAAAAACATAAAAATAAACAAAACAGTATTCCAAGCACAAATTTTCTACAGAGGAAAAGGAACAAAAGGAAGACCGAAGTGGCCGCTAGCTATTTGGAAGTGAAAGGGGAAAAAAAGTGAAAAATGTAGACATCTAGAAGACAAGAGACCCAACTTCCACCACCAAAAACCAAACAAAAATATAGATAGCTACCAGTTCTTTTGCTTCACTAACAGAAAACCATGCCATGAAAGAATAATGTAAAATACCTGGTTATCATACAAAATAACGCAAGAAAAGCATTTTCCACAGATGACTATAGAGTATATTATAAAAATTTGCATGCAGCTTAAATGAGGACCCTCATCCCCAGACACACACACCCCAATACCATCAACCCAAAGAAAACTATATACAGAATTTAAAATACTGAAACAATTTGAAGATATCAAAAGCTACCTTGAAACAAAAATAAAAAGCATAAGCTTTATCCATCCAAATGACAACTGCCAAAATTGTGAACGCGACTTATTTTTATAACATACATATAATGCCACTAAAAATTGGGAGGAGAGAAAAACATGAAAACCTTAATTGTGTAGACAAAATGTTAGATGAGAACATGGGGACTAAGATCATTAAAGGATATACAGTACATTTTAAAAAAATTCTCCCTTCCATTTAGTTTCTTTGTCTAGATAAATAGAAGAAAACAAATCATGCAGTAAATTAAAAGGAAAAAACAATTTTAATTACTAATAGACAGGAAACCCACAAGGGTATGAGGATTCAAAAGGAAGTTAGGTAGCTGAGGCTTATATAACATCCAGAGAGGAGGGAAGGGGCAGGATTCTAGGGAAAGAAGGCAGAGAACCTATTTGGGAAACAAAGATTGCCCTGTTATGCAGATACATTTTTTTTTTGAAAAAGAATCTATCTCTAGTAATACCTTTTTACCTGGCACAAACTCCCTTCCCAATGTAAATTGGGAAGTTTGAAAAATTACCAGGAATCACAAGGGTATGGCTGTTATGTAGATTTAAGGTAGGAGTTTCTAGAGATGTGGTCTCTTTCTTTTTCTGGTATACAAAGAGAAACTCTTACAAATGGAGATTTCCTTTTCAAATGTAAATTTCTCTTACAAAAGAACAACTTTCCCCCTGACAGAGCTTTTTCTTTGTCTGCTGTTTCTTAAAAAATAAGGTGCTTAAAGTGTCCCTTATGCCAAAGAAACCTATTTCAGGGAGGTATATTCTGTTACCCTTCAATACAAAGGCAGTCCCTAAAACAACCCTTCAACCTTCTTAAATGCTGTATTTTTTTTAAATAAAAGGGGAAAGAATAGAAATGCAATAAAGAAACATAGCAAATATAACAAAAGGCACATAATTACAAACTATGATGCAGTCAGAACTAAAATGACCAGTCCAAAAAAAAAAAAATATATGAATGGGTTTCCTTACACAATTAAGAGAAAAATCATTTTCAGTTTGGTTCACACATACATGAAAACATTGCCTTAACATTGTATAGATACACCTCCATCAAAGGGAGGTGCCACTTTGCTCACCCCCACTTACATTGCTACCTTGGATTACAAGTCCAAGTATACCATGAACTGGACTTTTGAGACAGGGAGCTATTAGGATCTATCTCTGAGCAGCCATATTTGGTCTACAACTGAAAACCTGCAGGCTCAGGCTCTTTCTTGCTTCTGTAGACCAACTTGCAGCCTGGTACTACAAGGAAGGAGACTTAGAGAAGGCATGTGGAAGAGACATGTAGAGACACTTGGAAGAGTCAGATCGCTGAGACACACATGAGGAGGCTGTTAGCAGAGACAATGGCAGCCATCTTCTTGATGTGGTATCGATACTGGGAAAAATGGGGCTTCAAAGTTGGACAAAGGCAGTGCCCAAATTGCTTACCAGTCACTATCTTGGTTCTGCACCTGCGTGCACAATTGCAAGACTACTCAGACTTAGGGAACAGTAACAATGGGATTTATTTAACAAACGGAAAAGCAAAGAATTACTAAAGTCAGCATATGGCCGTTTACCTTACTTAAAGCAATGTCCAGTCCTTTAAGTCCCAGAAAAGTAACAAAGGTGGCGTCTTCCTGCCACTGCTGATATGGAGCTCCTCTTCCAAACAATAGGCCACGTTTTTACAATGGTGTCTTCCTGCTTCTGCAGACATGCAACAGCCAAGAGAGTAGGCCAGGTTCCAACTCACGAGAACAACACAAAACAACTGGAGATGTGTCACAGCCTAAACACCCCATATTGTTTTGACAAGGTCACTTTATGGGTGGAGTGCCTTCAAGGAAGTGTTCCCATGTAAGTCAAGATGCGATATTTCTTCTCGCAAATAAGTATAATTTCAGGTGAGAACAATAATTAAGTTTCTCCACCATGCCTGCACACACTAGCCTTTCTCATTAGATCCTGGCACCGACATGCCCTTCTGACAGTGAAGTGACCTTGCCCAGTCAAGGGTTAATGTTTGAAACAAAGAACATTTAATCCCTTCCCCTATTTTCCTTCCTTGCCTCGAAAAATCAGCATATAGTTCCTTAGATTATTTCCTCCAGAGATTAGCATAAAGATGTTTCTTTTATTAAGGTCTTAGTTTCAGACAACAGGTACTAAGACAGCAGCCTCCACCCTAGCCTAGGGCAAAGGTTGAAGATTATGTCCTGTACCTTGCTGGAATTTACATCAGACAACAGACATTTTTCCAAAGTTCCTTGATTCTCCTCAAGATGTAATTGATTATGCATCTGAATATCTGTAATCACCATGCCATTGTCTGTAGTTAATTTTTCTTTAAAGTTATGCTTTAAAAACCCTGTTCTCAAAAATAAAGTGGAACAGCCTGATCACACTCTCTGGTGTGTACTGTCTCTCACTCCTCACCTCCTATCCCCCATGCAACTCACCACTGACGCTTTCTCCACCACCCCCGGGAACCCAACCTCGGTTGGAGCCGGCCTCCGACAGAGATGCTCCCGAAACTGCCATGGTGCCCCAGCACAGCACCAGGCCAACAACACTGCAAACAGCAACAACAGCAGCCAGACGGCCCAACAGACTGCACTCGCACATTTTAAGAAGGCGCCTGCTTCGGGCCTCCGCCTTCTTCTTTTGGCTGCAGTAAAGATAAAACTGAGAGCAGTTTCTGTCACTTGGCTACTTGCAAAGCCTCCAAAGTCACTGGCCCCAGTCATTAAAGATTCCAAAAACGCTCAGTCTATACTCTGGTGGCTCAAAACTTCTGGTGTCTGATTTCCAAACTCTCAATCTTGGCAGCTACATTTTCTGCCACTTTTCCTACATCATGGCAGTTTCTTCCTCTATTCCTTCAACATGGCAACTGCCTCTTCTATTCCTACATCATGATTGTGCCTGCTCCTCCTTTTTCTACATCATGGCAACTGAATTTCCCTTCTTCTTCAGTCCCTTTGATATCTCATCATACTCTCCACCCCCCAAACTGCAAACTTAGCATTTTCCCTGGGGCTATTCATTCTCATCAGCAAACCCCTTCAGGGGCCACTACCTTTACCGGACTTTGGACTCAGCCCAGTTATAGTATCTCAATCTGTCCCAGTTCTCTAGTACCTGCTTAGCCCTTTCCTGAAGTTCCCTGCCCGAAGGTACCTTAGACATGTGGCAAGCTTTTAAGGAACAGCAGTCCCACTTTGGCCCAACCCCATTTCACTGGGCATTTGCCTTTGGGGGATGAATAATTTGGGGAGTCTAACTGGGAAACACTGAAAATACCCTTCTCTTTATATGCACACTAATTCTATGAAAGATCTTTTACACAAAGTGTGCTTCCTTTGCTTTTGTGTGGTGGATGGTCACACTCGTTTCAGAGCATGTACCCCTAAAGAGTTTGGGGTACCTGAGTAGTTCTTGGTTACACTCTAACTATATCTCCATTATTAAAAGATAATCAGTTAGTAAGATCTGATGGAATGAACTTTACACTGTTTTGCTCTTCCGCTAGGCATGTCAGTTGCAAATTCTTAGTCAGGAAATATAACTTCACTTAGTTTCATAGTGTAATCAAGGGAAAGACATAATAATGCATATTCATTGGTGTGGCATTCCCAGGCTAATTCAGCAGCAACTATTTTCTACTGAACATTGGGAGACCAAACATTTTTTATTTATTTAAAAGAATTTGCCTGTCTCATCCAATATTTGTGTGATTGTCTCCATATGTGCTTGTACCTTCCCTTTTAAACCATATCCAATCATAAATGTTCATCTCCCTAGGCCAGTTATATATGTTCTTCCATCTGTCATTAAAATAACAGTTGTTTAGTCTTTTTCTGTGTTGCCTCAATCACACTGGTGGTGTTCGCAATCATTCATTCTCTCAGCTCTTAGAAAATACAATCTAAATATTTCCAACATTAAAAAGTAAACTAGTTCTGCGTCCATAAAACGTACTATAGCTAGTCCACAGGCAAAGGCAAAGAATGTCTATTTTCATTCCCAATTATAGCACACTAAAGTTGCACACTTAAGTGGTATCATTTAAAGCACTGCAACAATGAATAATATGTAAATCACACTGCCAATATCTATCGTCAAGAGAGCAGCATTAGAAACATTGACTACTCAAGTGAACAATCTCCCCTGTAATCATTTGACACTAAAATGAAGGACTAAGAAGCTTAGAGTATATTAACAAGATAAAATTTAAATGTTAGGATTTTTTTTAAATAAACAATATGCTAAGAAATAAAGTGGTTCATTTCAAGCCCTACTAAGACTTACTAGCTACCTATCTGCCTTCTACCTTCTCCCAAAAATAGACATTAAAACTAACCGATTAGTGAGGTAATCTGCATGATACACCTCCAGGCCCAGTCCACGTCAGTTAGTGGACTGTGACTTTACCTGAATCCTCCTTTTCTTTATCTAATGACCTTGTCCCACCCGCCTTCTCATAAATACCTTCCATTCCGAACAGCTTCTATCAGCACTCGCCTTTCTCCTTACTGGGGGGGATGCTGCCTGATTCAAGAATTCTTTAATAATATCAATTAGGTCTTCAAAATTAACTCATTAGATTTTTTTATATTTAACAGGACTCATGCAATAAAACCTCTCAGGCTTAAGCTCACCCTCCTTTGGAAAGTAGGGACATACACACAAAAAAGAAATACAGAACATTCTTTTCATAAAGAACTGGCAGATTTGAGAGCATGAAGACATTAGCACATGCCTGTGACGGCGAGGCCTCCCCAGTTGTCTAGAATAAAGCATTAAAGACAGGTCCCTTTGGCATATGAGTTATCTCATCCTAAAGTCGATCAAGGCCCTGTGACCTTAAGAAAAACTATGACAGCTACATTAACTACCGAGAAGAATGAAGACCAGGGATTTTATCCAACAGGATAATCTCCAGTAGTCGTCTTTCAATTGGAGAGAACTATACAGCAGGACCAATATATAGTTACAGAACACCTGCCTTTTGTCATGAGTCACTGTGCTCTCCCTTTCCCATTCCTTAACTGAGGGAGGAAACCCTCATTTTTTCCCCATTTACTTTAGAATTTACATCCTTGTGGATTCTTCATACATAATGTAATTAAATGTTTTCTCCTATTAATCAGTCTAATGTTCATTTCATTGATTGACCATTTCAAGAAGAACCCACTCTGCCCCTCCACCTGTTTAACAGAGTGCAGCCCAGAAGGGGATGAGGCACCCTCCACCTTATAAAACAATAGAGTACAAAGAATATCATGTTAACTGACTCCAAGGCAACTGAGCTGCTACACATGGTTTCCACAGGTCCCAGGTGCTTCTAAGTTAGAGAGATATAAAAATGCTCTATGCCAACCAGACCCCTTAAAAAGAGAGAGGTTTGATAGTGATGGTGCCTGGCAGAAACTCAAAGGTGCCCATCTAAAGCTGGAATTCCAGGCAGATACCTTGCATCTAGCTCATGTTATATACCTATAATATGGCAATTTACACAGCTGCCACTTCAGATTTTCAGTAGTTCATGAAATAAAGTTGCCAGCATCCCTCCTTCCTTCCCCGGACACAAATTAGTAACTCTCCCTGGCAAAGTGTTTCTTCCAGTCAGTTCTAATTCCCACATAAATGGCAGCATAGAGGGTAGAAGCAGCATGTGGAGAGCTGGGCAGAAGATCAAGATACTTCTGCTGAAAGCCTGATGGTTTCCTACCACCTCAGAGGAAATCAGTTGCATGTCACTGATGCGGAATGAGATGTTTAATGAAGCTGTCAATGCAGTAGCCAGATGAACAAGTGTGTCAATGTGCCGGCCTTTAGTGTGCTGCCTCCTTTCTTAAACACTGAACATTACTCATGTGAATATTTTTGGGGCTTCCAGGGGAATCCTTGCTATGTGTTATTTGTAGTTCATCTTGGATAAGATGATTGTGGTAAGAAAAAAAAGAAAGTCAGTCAGATGACTGTAAAGTTTAAAGGAGACCCTGAAAGTCAAGGAGTTGACTGCACAGAAATCTCTATTTTTATTTAGCAATGTATTCTTTAAGTGTGCTCTCATAGCTTGTTTATACAGCAGAGATCATTTTATAAACCTGTCACTGCAATTTTAATTTCCAAACAGTGAAATTTCTTTCATTTCTCTAATTATAGTCATGTCTCTGATAATTTTGTTCCTGACATTTAGAAATCAGATACACTTTAAAGAACCCCTTTGAAAGTGCCCCTTTTTAGAAATTTATATATATATATATATATATATATATATATATATAGTATGTATAGATTACATATATACATATATATAGTAGTGAAATTATCTAAGGTTATTAACTATTATCTAAATGGCATGAAAAACTGTTCATTTTTAAATTAAGTGACTATTTCTCCCCACTCAATCTGAGAAATAGGAAAGGCTCTATAGAAAATCAAATAGACTGAATGGGGATGAAACAGGAATCAGAGTAAGAACAAGACTTCCCTGGAGACTATTCAGACCTTCACATTCTGCTGAGCCAGTCCTATGTTGTTTGCATAAAGAATATCATTCTCAAGAATGCAAAGCAAAGTATTTCATTGTAAGTATCTAAATAGGTATTAATTTCTTCAAAATGAAATTTCCACCACATAAGTCAGTTTTCCAACTGTTACTTCTCTTGGACTGGTAAGCAGAAATGAACACTCCTTAGCTGATGAGACTGTAAGCCATCCTGTTGCATTCTGGCTTTGCTGGTTAACATTAGCCTATCTTTGCTTTGTTTCTTCAGTTTTAAGCCAGGATAATAATAGTGCTTACTTAAGATGACTGTCTTTAACATTAATTAAGCTGATATGCCTAAAATGCTTCAACCATTGCATAGCACAAAATAAGTCATATAAAGCCTTACTGTCTATGATTAAGACCAAATTAAAATGCAGTGAAAGGCTGTATACAATCCCCCAAACTAAGGAGAATAAAGTTCCTAACGTGATTCCAACAATAGTAATTCCGGGCCTCCCTGGTGGCCTAGGGGTTAAGTATCAGCGTTACCATCACAATGGCCTGAATTCAATCCCCAGCCAGGGAGCTAACCCACATGGCACAGCAGACCTTCCCTGTCTCACCCACTGCTGCCCTCAGCAGTGTATTTCAGTAGATCCACCTGTTCTGCTTCCCACTCTGTCTCTGGTGAATCCTCTCATGCCCCCACCTCTGACCTACACCCAGTTCTCCTACACAAAAATAAAATCTCTATAAAAATAATAACTATTGACATGTCATAATTTTTTGGTTTAATAAAATTAGAAATATATGCTGACAGAAAAATGAATACCTCCAACTTGCTTATCTCCAATTTATTTTAGTTTCTCTGAAGAGAAAGCTTTTCCATTATTTTGGTTTGCTTTATTTGACTTTGAACAGTGGCTGCTTCTTGGTTTCTTGGTTTATCAAAAGAAATCCTCATATCTTATAAATTTCTCATGATAAGAACCAGACACATGCCATATAAAGAATACATACCTTTTCTGTAATGCTTAAGGCTAAATATTCTAAGAACTGTAAATCTGACATCAAGGATATCACTATATGCCTGAGTGGTAGAAGAAAATGGAATCGGGGAATGTTGGGCAAGTTTCTCTAAATTGGTAACTTTAAAAATATCTGACATTTATTTTTCTTGCTGAGTCTTCCCCACACTGGACTACTTTCTGTTAGGGCATGGGGGAAAAGTCTCAGCAAATCAACATCAAACAGTTTAGTAAGAGAAAAAGAAGAAATTAAATATATATATACATATATAGAAAGAATTACAAGGCTATAAATTCTAAAGTAACGTGGTAAGACTGAGGTGTTTTATTCTTGCAACAAGACACAGCATAGCAAAATGGGACACAAAGTAGGGAAAAGGTGGTTTCAGATGAGGAAAGAGTAACTCATAAGCAAAAACCAGATGCTCTAGATGTTTGCCCTGCCATAGGTTAGGTTTCTCTGACACAACATTTATTCTGCTGATGGCTCTACTTCTGGATAATCTTTATCCTTTAAGGCAATGGTAACAATTTCTCTTGAAGTCTGAAGGACCTCAAGTTAATTCAACTCCTCATGCCAAAGTAACATATACTGGGAAAAGGCTGCTCTGGACATCTTAGAAAAGCTCATCTTCCTATTTGGGGTGGAGGGTGGGGAAGGCCTATCCTTCACTGACGCTATATTAAATGCCTAAAGCCAACAAAATTACTTGGGGTTATGCTGGTTTAAAGATTCTAGTCTTGTTCTATATTCTTTGATATTACTCCTAGAACTAATCACAAATTGCAGTGTGAACAATCCTAAAAGCTGCAAAATTGATATTACCACTGGCAGAGGGTGGTGAGCAAAGTTTGAAGGGGTTCCATTAAATGATGATGGAGGACTGTGGGTGCCTTTTGATGAGTGTGATGTAGTAACATACGTCTGAAGGGGTGTGTCTCATACTCCCGAATCATACAGTGACGTAAACCAATGTTACTAAGGTTGTAAACTAATAATGCAAAAAAATCCTTTTTATGAGTTAGTTTTGAAGTTACTGCTAGAATTGCATTTTTAATGATGAATTTACTACAGTATACACAGGTATTGATTTCTGATGCACGCCTAAAACTCATGTTGTAATGCATCTCCAAAATATTACAAGAAAAACAATCCAGAACAATAATTGTTACATAATGTTTATAAAGTACTAGATATGTAAAAATTAACCTCTAGTGACTAAAAGCAGATTAGTGGTTTTCTTGAGCAGGGAGGGTTGAGATGCAGGTATTGCCAAGCGATCCAAATAAACTTTCTAGGCAATGTATGTGTTACTTCTTTGTGATGGGCTTAGTTTTATAAGTGTACACATGTTAAAATTTATAGAATGATGCTATTTAATACTTCATTTTATTGAATGCCAATAATACCTTAATAAAACTTAGGAAAACAAAATTTAAAAATAGGCTGAGAGTTGAATGGAAAACACTTTAAAATATGTTCAAGGTAGTCAAATAATTATTTCGTGCAATTATATTTAATGGCATTCTCCTAACTAACATTTATTTCCTTCATTATTGAGTATGCCATGTCAGATACTGTGCTGGGACCAGAGACTTTAAAGCAGCAGCAGAGTCTATGTAGAATAGCACAGTGGTCAATATCCCTGGATTTAAAGCATAGTCACCTGGACCCATACCCAGCACCACCCCCTCCTGCCTGAAAGATCATTGGCCAAATCCTCAAATACCTAAGCTGCTCTGTCCTCCAGTATAAAACAAAATTGAATCAGATGATTTATTGGAAGTTTTAATGCTCAGGACATGGGCATGTGTTCGATAAATTGTTACTATAGTTCTATTATTATTAAAATAAAACAATGCTCAAGCATATCATCAAGACTTTAGAGAAGAAAAAGCTAGTTAGTGAACATTGAAAAGCACTAAATAGGCTTATTTCTCCTCACCAAAGCTGACCCTCAGGACAAGACGGATGGGCATCCAACAGGAGCACTGCTCAACCTGTACAAGAGTGAATGCCTGGGGGGGCTGAGTGCTCACTTCAGTAAGAAATCTGAACAGCTGCTCATTTACAGATATAAATCCATTTTACAGCTGGAACCCTACTTGAACTGGAAATCTTTCATACCTAGAAAGCTTTGCTTCCTCTCCCAAAAGCAACCCTGCAAAATCACAAGTATACATGATCTTTCATAAGTCCTTTCCAAAGGTACTAGGGCCATCTATTCAGATAACTATTTCAGGAAAGTACAAAACACCTACAGAATATTGGAAACAGGGCCTCCCTGGTGGCGCAGTGGTTGAGCGCTGCGCTGTGGGGCTGTCGGCAGCACGCAATGCGAGTTCGACACCCAGATGGGGAGTTTGCTTTCCTCCTCCTTCTTGGTGTGGGTGTGGCTGTAGCTCTGGCACTGGTTTCATGAAGTGAGCCAGGTTTATTTCCTCATCATGACTTGTCTCAATTACCATGAGGACATGGGAATTCCTAGACATCATTGCCTACTTGCAGATCTGGAGGAAAGCAGGTGTATAGCCTCACGTTTATTCATCATTTTCCTTTATTTTTTTCCCATTTTTAGTTCAAAGTTAAATTTAAAAAAAATACCAAGAAGTTTTATTTTCTTCCCAATAATATCCATTTGTAGGGATAATAAATTCCCGTGCATTAAAGTGATATTTTGATTACTTTAAAATGAAAATAGCTTTTGCTGCAATTTCTGAGACAGTGATAGAGTGGTAAGAAAGAGTACACACAAGATTTAATTCTGTGAACATTAGACAATCTATTTAAGTTTAATCTGCTTTGTGTTTCAAGGATAAGGAGGATGAAGAAAACTAGAGGGGGTCCTTCCAAAAATGCTAGCAGGGATTTGGACAACTGACCCTATAAGTAAACATTCAAAAACAAATTCTTCAGCCTAGAGGTGAGCTAACTGGAGGAAAACAGTTAACAGACAATTAGATACATATATAGTCAAATATGTGTTTCTTTGTGAGCAGCAATCCTGTACCAGTGAAGGGAGGAAGCAAACAAGGAAAGGGAGGGAAAGGAAAGACGGATGAAGAGAAAGGCAAAGGATGGAGGGAGGGAAGAAAGGAAGGAGAGAGAAGAGAGGACAGATGAAAGACAGGCTGGGGTTTAGTGAATAGACGTAATACTCTGATTCTAAAGGTTGTGAGCTGTTAATGCAAAATCTCACTGGGGATTATTTAGAATAGTGTAAACAGCTCTCTCTGTGGGCTTGTTGAAATGTATTTAAATAGCAGTCTTCACTGGAAATTTATTGAAGTTCCTTCTGTTTCAGTCATTTTCCGCCATGCCTTGGAGCTAGATGTAGTGCCTCATAAAGTTCTTTCAACTTCTGCATATACTCGGCATGAAAGTTTGAGCTAGTTTTGCTGAGATTCACACTTCAGTCTTACTGATCTAAGAGGTTTGTGAGCACATATAAACCTTTGGATACTGATTTGAACTGCACTCTAGGGCTTTTAGGGATGTCTGCTACTTAATTAGACCTTTCACATAGGAAAAGAACAATGAGCTGGTGTCCCATCTTCAACAGATGTCAATGCCAGATGCTCAGAGAAACACACACTCCATTTCCTATAATCTTGTCTACTGTTCACTTTTATACTGTGTCAAAGAAGCCTTCCGAGTAAAGTTCCAGAATTTACAATGAAAACAGACTATACACAGTAAAAGGGTGTACATCTATTTCAATATTTTTGTTGCATATGCTTTTTTATGAATAGTCTCCTTTGTATCATTCTATTACTCATACTTGAACTTCTATTTAATTCTTTTTGGTGATTCTAGATTGAAGTTAACATATACTGAGAAGAGAGATGGTTCTCTCCAATATTCTAGAACACTGAATGAAGCCTAAGCTAAGTCCATGATTGGAAATGAATCTGTCCACCTCAGCACAAAAGAACATTCCTGAGGAGATGAGAAGATTTTGAGAAAAAGAATCATCATAAATTATACCCACTGTGTTATTTTCCTCAAGGCAGTCTCTAATAAGTCTTTCTCTGAGGACATGAGAGAGAGGAACTCGAGAGGACTCAAGGAGGCAGTAAGCCCCATTTATGTTACATCACTCTGTAACACTGTTATCTGATATGGCATCTGATAAAACACTGTATCTGAGAATATCTCCCTATAATTATGTGAGAGTATGCATTCAGTGGCATCTTGTAATGGCAGACACATTTTTACTTCTGTACTTAATGCCAATTCATATAGCAAACAAATTCTTACTCTTGGTGTCTATCAATAATAATAATTTAAAAAAGTGTTACAAAGGCACCTGAGTTGCACACAGAGAGAAATGGAACTACTTTAAGGAGGAAAATAAATACCTCTGTTCCTACACTTGCTTTGCTCACCCAGAGTTGCAAAGTTCTTACTGGGCATCCTTTTTCCTCAAGGTTCAATCTATATCCCTGTTGCCAAATCTTTCGTATTATTTCTCTTCGTTATTCTTGTTTGTTACTGAATTTTTATTTATCTCTTAGTGTTTAGATGTCTATCCTGTATTTTTCCCACTCTATCATCCATTAACATAGCATAGTATAGTCTCTTCCTTCACTAAGAGGAACTCTGATTCCTAAATACCCATCAACAAATTACTAGATAAAGATATGGTATATACACAACATGGAATACTATTCACCTGTTAAAGAGATCAAATCTTGCATTTTGCAAAAATATGGGTGGAACTTGAGGTGATTATGCTAAATCAAGTAAGTTCTAACATGAAAGAAAAATGCCACTTGGCTTCATTCATATGGGGGACTATAAATAAACAGAGCAAAAAGATTAACTCTACACAACAAAAGTAACTCAGATTATGAAAAAAAAATTATTGTGGTTACCAGATGGGAAGGACAAAGGTTGAAGGGATGGGTTTAGAGTTTATTTGATAATAGTTGCACTAGAACTATGGTGGTGGGTGCAGTGGGGTATGAACACACATCAAAGTTGTGGAGCTGTACTACTGAAACTTACATATACTATAAACCAATGGTAAATAAATCAGCACTTTATTTTAAAAATGAAAACAAAATGTATTTTCTATCACTTTAAAAGTTCTGCTTATATTTACTAAAAGTGATTATTAATGATAATCCTTTATATATAGATATGATTGGAAATATAAATATGAAATCTCTTTTCATAGATTATCAACATACACTACAGTTCCCTTTCCTTTCCCCCCCTTTATTTGTTCTATAGCTGAGTCACTTTTAACACTGGATTATCTGACCCTTGAAACATATCACTTACACAGTATGCTCTGAATCTCAGGTTACTATCAAATTCTAAACAGGTTTTTCTCACAGAAGACTCAATAGTAGACAATTCTAGTGTTACTCTGACCCCAACTAGACCACAACCTTCCTGAGCACAGTAATTCTGTTGTACTGACTTCTAAAGCCTTGGGACAATGTAAGTGTATAGCATGGGAGGTGCAGAAGTATAAGATTATACACACATATTTATGCAGAAATATCACACTCATGCATGTACATGCATGAATATGTATGTATATAGAGTGAATGAATTTTGACTCATTTTTCTAATTATTCTGCCCAGGGAATAATAGTAACATTCTAGCTGTCCCAATGTCACAATTACACACCCACTTTTGATTATTTCTCATTTCTGCACATTATTTGGGCTTGTTTGGGTGGTTCTCAACTTGGTGTCTCCAATGCCAATATGAAATAAAAGTTGATGTTTAAGTTATCTGAATTCTCAGATTTAGGTCTGAGATATAGGTGCCATATGAACATTTCATTCATGTTTACTCATTCCCTGCCCCTCCAGAATCTGTGACTTCTGTCTCCAGACTCTTTTGGTAGGTCAGGGGTAAGACACTAAGGCAAAAGCTGCTAGTCCTCTGAAAGGCTGGAAGTGGAACCAGCATAATGCTGTAGATTGAAAGTTTGTGCATCCAGAACTCCTGTTTTAGCTTATAGCCAGCGTTATGGCATCAGGAGGCAGGGCCTTTGGCACGAGAGCACAATTTTCTGTGGATTTAGTTCCTTTATAGTTTCCTAGCTCCTTCTACCATGTGAGGACACAGTGAAAATATAGCCACCCATGAAGCAGGAGGTGGGGCTCACTAGAACCTGACCTTGATAGCACCCTGACTAGACCTACCAGCTTTCAGAACTGGTAACAAATGTTTATTTATGAGCCACTTATGGAATTTTGGTCTGAATGCCCAAAGAGACTAAGACACATAGTATCACTTTTGCCATAATCTGTCAGAAAAGTCACTAGCGGGCTAGCCTTGATCCTTGGGAAGAAGATGTTTTATCAGTAACACATACATTGAGTCCTAACTAGAGGTCAGGGTCTTTGCAAAATTGAAAATATATGTTATCTCATTTAATGCCAATTGACAGTTCACTCCGGCACCGCCCTGGCTGTAGGTACCGACAGTGAGCTGTAAAGTGGGCTGCTGGTCCCTGTGCTCGGACTGGCTCTGACGTCCGGGCGCAGTATCCCTGGGACATGCAGGCCCAGGTTTAGTTACCCAAATATTTTATTAAATTTATTAGATTCATCCTTCATTGCATGGCTGGCATAGTTGATAAATTTTTTTTTTGAAAAGTTCACAGTTGTTTTTGCAAAGAAAACACAAGATTGCAATTCAGCCTGCAATGGTGCTTGCCTTTTGGGGGGGTTGGGGGGTGAGGGGTCCATGGCTAACTGACTGCAGGAACCCACTATTCAGATTAGAAATTAGCCTGGTCATGGTAACTTTTGAGATGAAAATCATCTATGTGTATTTTCTGTTGGTTCTTAAAATTTACAGTACGAAGTTGCATGATAGTGTATCACAAGTTTGGGGGAGAGCTCACAGCCATTTACTTGCTGAGGAGGGGAGGTCAGGACATTGCGGGAAGCTGGCGCACTTATAACAGCAAAGATGCTGAAACAATGACCCCGAGTACCAGTCTCCCCCCAGTCTTAAATATATCAGAAGTTGTATTTGACACATGAACAGTTAAATAACCTAATACAAAGGTGACGTATTATAGCTTTGCTTGCTTTTGTATCAGAGTAATCTAGAAGATACTATTACATATGGAGTCTGAAGAAAAAAAGTGGTTTTTTTTTTTTGGCAGGAGCTTCTTCTGATACTAAGGTGTGAATTTTCTTTTCCCCTAATTAGATGTAAGATCTGAAAGCATGAAATACATAGAAGAAAACTTAGGCAAAACATTCCAAGACTTAAACTTCAGAAACACCTTGAACTTTTCTACTTTACCAAGAAATCAGGAGAAAAAGTCTCCCACACTAGAAGGAGCAAATAACTAAAATGGATGAAAGTAAATTTATTTTGTAAAGAAACTTAACTTTGCATTGTTAAAAACTGACCCTAAATAAATAAGCAAAATTATATAGATCTTAAGGCAATTTTAATGATGTTTAAAATTTTAAATTATTCCTTTCTCTCTGGAGTACTCTCTGTCAAGCTGACAGTCTCAAAGTCTATGAAAAAATATTGACACAGTGCATTTCATATTTAGGGATTATTTTCCTTTTTTCTATAACACTGGTCAACAGTGAGATCGTTACTAACTTACAAAGGCCCTAATATGTAGTATCTTGGTGTGCTGAACATGAAAATAACCCTGAAAATTTTTATTAGCTCTCCTTTTGAAGATATTTCATATAATTCATTTTCTATGTTTCACTGTGTAAATTTATCCAGTAGGACTGCAACATCATCCTAAATCAGCCTACAATGATGCAATGTCACATCCCATTGCATAATACCATCATGCACACATCATCCAGAGTTGACTGCATCAATTTCTGATGCAATGCAATACTGCTGCCAGGCGGCTGCTGAAGTAAGCTGATGTCAGCAGTGCACTATAGAAAGCCCTCTCGGAAAGGTTGAGCACCGAAAACATTTCAGACTTTGTGCGAGACAGTTGAAGCCACTGTTCCATAGAACTGGGTAAAACTGTTGTTATTTTACCCATTTAGGCACAATACAGAACAGTTATGCCTCGAAAGTGCATTAATAGCGTGGACAATTTCTGCTCTATTTGTGGGGAATGACATTTGCCAACTAGAAGAAAAGTATCACTTCTCAAGTGAAGAAGGCTTATCATCTTTACTTCAGATGCAAGGTTGGTGACCAAGACAAGCCTTGGGCCCCGCATATATGCTGGGCTCCATGTACAACACAGCTTTCACGGTGGTGAAATGGCAAAAGACCATCAATGCCATTTGCAGTCCCCATGGTATGGAGAGCGCCAAGCAACCACATAAAAGACTGTTCCTTCTGCTTGGTTCCTCCTCTTTCCAGCGGAATAACAAAGCCAAAGAAGTCGAGAATAGTCTACCCAAACATTCTGTCTGCATTGAGACCAGTTCCACATGGTGAGGGACTTCCTATTCCGGAACCTCCCACAGAATATTCTCTTGATTCATCTGATGAGGACAAGCGTGAGCCGACCTGTTCTTTTCCTGTTCCATCAGCATGCAGTGATCCAGATTGCCACTGTGGTGCATCGTCAACCCCACAAAGACTAACACAAGAAGAACTAAATGGCCTGGTTCGTGATTTGGACTTATCCAAGAACAAGGCAGAATTGCTAGGATCAAGACCCCAACAATGGAATATTCTACAAGATGGCATAATTCCTTTATATTGAAAGTGCCACCAGCAGTTGGAGTCTTTCTTCGGAAAGGAAAGTACTCTGTTATTCTGTTCCGATATTGAGGGCCTCATGAATGCCTTAGAAATCACTCATGACCCACAAGAATGGAGACCATTTCTAGACTCTTCAAAACTGAGTCTTAAGGCTATGCTTTTGCACAATGAAAACCGTCATCCATCTATTCTATTCCTGAATAGCTGTTATAAGAGACAAGTAAAGAAATCTAAGAAGTAGTCTACGACTTGAGTTTTTACAGGTATTAACCATAGGCCTATTACTATTGGCATGCATTTCGTGATGTAAACATCAATTTACTGCAGATTACAAAAAGCCTAGAGCCAAAATTAGGATTTGTCATATTGGTGTTGAGCGCATACAAATTGATAGGAAATGACTAATTTCAGTAACATGACTTTTGTAAACATTTGTTGACCAGTGTAATTTGTCATTCTTTTAAGAATCTGATTTGAGTGAATGATGTTATCATAGATTTGTTTTAACTTTCAATCCTAAAGTGTATTTACTTAAAAAAAGTGTATTTGTGTATTTGTTGCTCATAATAAAGTTCTTATAACTTGTCCTCATGTTTATTTCAGTATTTTGTATTTCAGACAATCAAATCTAACAGTTCAGATTCCCCAAATGACTTGTAAGAAGGAACCCAATGGTGGAGGAGATGCAAAGGAAAGTGTATTCAGTCTTTCTTATTCCTTTTCCTACTCTCCAACCTTTTTTAGGGACAAAAATAATGGGATGAGCCCAAAATTATGGTAATATCCCAGAGCATAATCATATAAATAGGGCAACAGTCTGAAATCATGAGTTCATTACCGGTTTGCTCCTCTTGGCTAGAAATGTGTTTGTTGATGTGCTTGTGTGCTGAGTAACTTGAAACCTGTCTCCTCCTAAAAAAGGAAAAGCATGATGCTATCTTCCAACACCCTGAAATCTGTAATTAAAATTTCTAGTATTGGAACATGGTAGAAATTATGTAAAGCTTAGCCTAACATTTTGTAAAGATTTTAGTATTAGACAAACCTGAGCATCAGTTCAGAATAAGAGGCTTTCATTCTGGAGTTTAAAATTAGCACCAAGAATAACTGCAAACTTTATAATGAATCTTATTCACAATGTAGTTATAATTTTCTGTCCACACTGTAATCAAAGTAGTCTCAGAATAATGAGAACTTTCTGAATTCTAATACAATTCCTAAAATTTGGTTTAACATTCAAGAGTTCAAGCTCCCCTTTGTGTCTAATGAATTGGCTCTTCAATTCCTAAGCTATAGATAAGCCATGTCTGAATCAACCCAAGATTTAATGTGAAACAACAGCGACAAAATTGATGACATGTGAGCTAGAGAGAACAAATTCCTATTGGAAGGAAGGAACAGAAGGGCAGGTGCTTCTTACTTGAATATTCAAAATACTCTGTCATAATAATGGTAATACCAAAAATACCCGGCAAGTAAAACACAGTGAAATACTATCACTTGATTATAATAAATTACAAATCTCTTCTCCTGGGAGTCTAAGAGAAATTATAGTTTAGTAGAGGAGAATATGTGGACAGCACTGTTAATCTGTATGTAGCAAAGGCTCATCAATCCATAACAGCCCACTTAGGAAGAGTGAATGGCTTTCATTATAATTAGAATGTAGAAGAGAAAGTGAGGGGACAGACAGGAACACAATTTAGAAAGAGAGGTTTTTAAAATATCCTTCAGGTAGTTTCCACCACTGAGGTTCATCAGAACATGGCACAAAACAAAGAACAAGGTAGTCATGATGTCATACATTTGCTTATGATTAGGATCAACTGCTCTATGACGGTATTATTTTACAGTCATTAGCTTATTTAATTTTGACATAAAGGGAATTCATTCATATTCACAGTATTTAATAAATTAGAATGATGAGACTATCCTCTGCAGGAAAAAAAAAAGAATTTCTCATAAAGAGAGACAACTACTTGTGTTTCTATTTAACCTAATCTTTTCTTATCAACTACCACACAGTTAGGCTCTGTCTCCAGTGTTAAAACAACACAACGCTATCTACATGACAACAGACAATATACAGGATATTATGCTAAACCTCCTAAGCCCTGTTCAATTTAAAGATTTATAAAGAGAACTGTTTTGACGTAGTGAGTTCTCAGACATTAATTTCGTTTACTTCCAAGGGAGTGAAAATTTTGTGTACAAAAAGAAAAAAAAAAGGCAACCAAGATAATATAGCCAAATATTTGGATGTAAAATTTTACCTGATACATTGGATTCATAGCAAAACTATTTAGCTCATGGAAAAATAGCCCTGTCTATGATTCAATACTATAATAATTTCTCAGTAGCTGTAACTTGAAATAAACTGTCATTTTAAGCTATAATGGTCTTTATATAAATTTATAAATTTAAATTTCTTCAAATTTAGATAACAGGTAAAATAAAACTGGTAGTTCAATCCATTTCATGATTGAGAAATGCTAAATACTTATTATACCTTAATAAGTTCTTGGAGTAGACAGCATTAAGCTAGTATTTGGCATTAACCTTATAATTTTTTTTGACTTTTAACTGAGCAAAAGTACAGCTGAGTGACAGGCAAAATATATGCCTGAATATGAAGGATATTTTAGAAATGTACTTTTAAATGACCTGACCCCACACACTTTTCCAATGATTTAACTAGGATAACAATTATGAAGTGTGAGGGATGTTAGTATATGGAGTCATAATTGAAATACTAAATAATTAGAGTTTAAAAGTAATTTGTGTCTACACAAAGATATTGGGAATTCTGAATCACCTTGATATTAAGGATATTTGGAAATTCTTTACAATATTCTGGAAAGACTCAGATCAACTAAATAAATGTGATCAATTGTACTGGTGTTAATTTACATGACTGTGAATATGCCAAAGAGAATAGATATAGAAAAACATGATAAAGATTTTTTTCACATTGGTGACCTAAAAATAGTTTTGCAGCCTGAGGAAGAAACATTTAAGTCAACGGAAATATAAAAAATGAAATAAAATTATTTTAAAAATTCACCTGCCTAAAAAAGTTGCAGGCTGCTAAATTTAAAGGAATTTTTTATTTTAACCTTTTTATACCTCTAACAGGCATCCAGCTTCCAACAACATATCTCAGCTGAAAATAAAACACAGCTAACCCTATGCCTATCCATTTTCTTTACTGGAAATGAAATGAAGAGTCCATTTGCACAAAAGTAGAAAAAAAAATTTCTCATGTTATTTTAAATGCTACAGTAGGACAATTCAAAGAGAACCAGAGCTTCCAGAAATTATGAAGCTGTTCAAGAAATTACGAACAAGGTGCCCTCATCTGGGGATCACTGAAATTTTGCTTTAGTTGAGAAGATGATACAGCTCCAGTCAGAATATTCTACATGATACACACTGGAAATCTCAGTTACTCAGTGAAACAGAGTAGATTTTTTGTTCATCTAAATGACCAGCAAAACCATGACTGATGAGTGCAAGTTATTATCTAAAATAATGACATCAGTACAACAGAAATAGTACTGGAGAAAAGTAGTTCAGTAAATGGAAATTCCAGAAGGCATCCAGTAATTCCACATGGGCTGACACTGAACTCCATCTCAGCGATCAGTCTTCTGAATTACTTTACCCAAATGTTCAAGAAATATTGCTCTGTTGATATTATTCCCTGAGTTACATTTTAAAACTGCTTTTATATGTCCCACACTTTCATTTCCTTTATCACTTACTAAGTTTTACTGATATGAAATGCAATTTCTTTTGCACATATATACTATTTTGTCAAACTTTCTAAGTCTTAGAAAAGTACTCATAAAGGTCTACTCATCACAGGAACTAAAGTTACAATTTTTTTTCTAGACCTAGAATTTCATTTGTATATTGAAAAAGCAATAGTAAAAGTCACTTTCTTCTGTTTTATGACCCAGTCATATGATCAGCAAAAGAAAGCAACAGCTATCATCTTTTTTAAGAGATTAAGTAAATTATATTTAAAATGATCATTGATACTTCTGTGTACAGGTTAAAAACTTGGATTGTCTCAAAAATTTATTTGCTGAAAAGAAAGGGGAGAAAACCCTGTTGGGCTAAGTTCAGATTCCCACTTGGGCTTTAAAGTAAGTTTATTGTAAGTTTTGTAAACTAAATTTTGTTTGTAAAAACAAAATGTTTTATAAAATAAGTTTTCTCAGACTTAATTTTAAGAGAATCACAGTCTTCAATATTAGTTAGATTCATTAGAGTTAGCTAATGAAATGAGAAGTAGTTAATCCTGTATGGTATGTAAAATCATCTTAATCTTAACAATTAGGTATAAGAACTCAGACAGGCCAGTATTCAAATAAGGGGATCCCTCCCTCCTATGAATAGTTGTAGTTTTAAAGTTAGAAGACAAAAGTTAGTCAAACTGCACAACAAATATTTTACTATTGTAACAAAACTCTTTGCCCTTGTTCAGTAAATAAAAACCAAAAGTTCTACCTAATAATGAGTTTATCCAAAATAAATGCCAATTTAACTTAAAGTTTGCAGTAACTGATTTAGACACTAATATCCTTTCCTATCTAAACACAGGTCATTTTGTTGTTCTAATGAAAAATCAAAAATTGTTACTCATAGATTTTTCCATTGAGTGTCAAAGTAATTAATTTATTCTAATTTCAGCCATAATTTTAATTAAGACTGAATCTAAGATATGTAAAGCTAATGCGATTAGGAATGTAAATTCTACTCTTCAGTCCTCTATACAGGAATCTAAAAGTCCTGTTATGTACTGGTTCTGACCATAGGGAACATGATTCAAGGCCATGTAGGCCTCAAAAGAAATTCCACATTCAGTAACCCCTGAAAGCAGAGAAAGAAAATAGTAAAGACACCAAGGTGGACTTAAAGGGACAAAAATTAATCTATAGAAAATCCACAGACATTTTCATAACCAGGAAAAGGTGCAAACAAAGGTGACAGGAAAACATATGTAGAAAAGTTAATGTGACTCTATTTCAGTGTTGGAGTCAAGCAGACCTTTGTTTGGCTTCATTCACTTAAGTCATGCAACCTACTAGGACAAGAAGAAATGGCGTACTATCTTGTAAGTAACAGTTCTTTAGTTATTGAAAGAGATCCAAGCTTAACCTTCACTATTCCAGTCATTTTCCTTTTGAGCTATGTGAACATAGTTTTATCTTTCTGGTGTGTTTGTCTGTTTCTCTAATACATGAGCCCAAAGTAAACCCAACACTGAAGATCTTGACTGAGTAGTATAGACCCCACTAGGTCAGAACATTTTCTGTACTTCTGCATTTCAGAAAATATTATCTTCTAACTAAATGGAGTAGTTGGAGTGTTTTCAGGTCTGAAATAATACAGCACATCAATCATCATAAGTAGGTCTATAGTTATTTCATATACTTAGTACTGGTGTATCTAAGTAGTTAGGACACTGAGAATATTGTCAATATATCCTTACCCCCTGTGATATTTTTATGCACACAATATGAAGTTTTTAATAGATGGTAAAATAATCATTGAGAAAATTAAATGCTAAACTGAACACACACACATCCAAAGCATTATTTTATCACTTCAATACATACTTAAAGCAGAAGGAACCTCTTTCTCTATAGAATTTTCATGCATTTTTTTTCAAAAGAATTTCATTCAATATCATTGATATTTTTCAAGCAGTAACCATTTGTAGTCATATTGTTTAGATTTTAAAAATAATTGAATAAGATTTAGTATCTCTTCAAGGTTATCCAAGTATTGAGTGCGTTGAAAGTAACAAAAATGTCATTCAGTTTCACATAACAATTATTGCTCTGAATTCAGAACTAGGATTAAAATAATGTACTTTTCCTTTAGTTGTGCTATTTGACTTGTTCTACCCTAGAAATTAGATATAAAAATTTTATCATATCTCAAAAAAATTCTAGTTAAAAAATAATTTTACTTGAATTATCTTGTGATTCTAGTGGACACAGCTCTACGTGGGGAGAGCACAGATTTTGTCAACATGAAGTCTTGAATTTCACTTTGCTACTAGACACATGACCCATGACAGGTTACTTTTGTCCCTGACAAAATGCTACAGGTACTCTTGAATGTAAATATTTTTTTTTAGTGAAGAGATAAAAAAAAAATCAAAATAAAAGTGGAAGAAATTCTTTAACTCAACCTGGGGGAGTTTATTCACTTCGTTATTTTAACTTCTACCTGTAAGAAGATAGCTTTTAAATATCTATCTTCCAACAAATGTTTCTCTGTGATTTTCATGCCTTTACCTATCAGTTTGCTTGACATTTCCACCTTTTTGTGGTATAGACAGTTCAACTTCAACACACTCACACTGAACTCAATCTTCTTTCCTAAACGTCTCCTCCCATATCCTACCTAGGTAACTATAAAACCCCCACTTGGTCTACTACAAGACATCCTTTATCTCCAAGATTAAACAATCATTCTCTACTTTACAAGAGTGACTGTTCTTGACAATCAATCTTGTCATTTTCTTGTGTGAACACTTTAGAGAATCCCAATACTTGTAAATTGAAACTCAAAGTTTATTAACAGTCTCTCCAGAACCTCCATGCAGAAAACATGTCTACCCTCTAGTTTCAGCTTTCATCATTAATTGGCTCAATCTTTTTGCTCACACTGATTTATAATTCTCCACACACATCAGTATATTTCCAATTACACTGCCTTCCAAAAATCTACAACTAAGTGACACTATTTCTTAAGACAAATTCTGCTATCATCTCATTCAGAAAACAAAACTTTAATTCCTTCTTCCCTTCTCGGATTTGTATGTGATTAAAACCTCGAAATAGTTTTGTTATTGCACCTCTAGCTTATCTCTAGAATGTTTGCCTATATGTTATTTCCTTATTTTTCCATGGTTATTATCAGTTGATTCCTAATCATGTAAGAGGCACTCAGTGTAGTCTGAAGGATGGATGGATGGATGGATGAATGAATGACATCTAAATTAGATTTTAAAGAGAAAGGCAGAAAGGTTGTTCCAGGTGACAGTATGCCGAGCAGAGGCGGGAGCAGGAAAGCAGGAGGCATGTGAATAGCCATGTAAAATCAGCCCGAATTAAGAGGGCTAAGGTAGGATGGTACAAGGTCTACTACAGACCTGACTTTGTCTTCTCTGGGGACTTTAAAATCAACAGGAGAAACTACCTGTCCAAGCTAGGCACTTCTTGGCCTTTTATACATTAAGAAATGGATTTGTTGAGAATGACTGGGTTTAGACATTACAGTGGGAAGAACAGAATTCTGTATATTTCCAATTCCCACTTGATCAATAATTGATAAAATCATGTTGATGACAATAGCTAAGGGAATAATCTCTGCTGTGGGCTTTAGTGCTGGCTGGCTCTCACTGTGTCCTCAAGCCACACCATTCCATGCTGTGCATTTTTATCTTTGCATTACAGTCTTTCTTCAGACTCTGCCTTAAGGTCACCCTAAAAGCCTCTTTTTTTTTTTTTTTTAAATCAAAGTGACTGTTAAGGTAGTTTTGTTCCTCTTTGTTAGACTCTACAAAATGTCTGGGCTACAGTACTTAGTACTGTGGACTGACTTCTATTTGGGGGGACCTGAATTTTTCTGTCTCTAATCTTAGGACATCGTGTTCTCTACCCATCTGTTTCTGGGTTCTGCCTACACAGCAGAGATGGGAAAAAGTTTTTATCCCACTTCTTTTGTTGAAGAGAGTCATTTCCAGACTGAATGTGAACAGCAGAACCCCACTGCATGTGAACATGGAGGGCATGGCATTTCCGGTTTAGCATAGTAACAGCCTCCCCTAAGTCCATCAACTCTGTTAATACCTAATATACAACTTTACACATTATAGTCAGTAACATAAAACTTAACAGGAAACACTCTGTGGCAGGAAAAAACTTTAAGCTGTTATATTTGGAAAGGCAGATGAAATCCAATTTATGGAGGATTTTAAGTGAAGGATTGACTATATAAAGATTAAATGAATATGGGTAATTTTATGAAAATAAAGGACCTCAAGACAGTGATATTTCTCACAATAGAATAAAATAGTGTTTTTACCTTTCTATTGTGTAAATCTTAAGTGGGATTTAGATACTGTCAGTACATAAAATAGCTTGGTCATGAATACATCGTGTGTTCCAATATAATAGAATTTTCTAATGTCAGATGGAATTTTCCATTAAAAAGATGTGACTTCTTTTCATAAAGAACAAACAAAACTTTATTTTTTTCAGGTTATAAAAATAAATTGTACCTGAGCACCCATGCATTTATAGTATCCATTTTAGTTATTGCTAAAAGGACTACCATATCTTCTGAAAGCATACAATTGGCCTATATTTACCCTTCAAAATGGAAATGTCTCGGTGGCATGTGTTATGTTTGATAACAGTGATACTTGGCAGAACAAACTAATGATGTTCTATCAACATGAAAGAGGCACACTGAAAAAGTTATTTAAAGTTATTTTGACACTTTAAAAATGGGGTGGTGTTTATGTGGATATATATAAAGATTCGTTTGTGTTAATTTCAATTAATTTTGTTCAAGTTTGCTCTCTAAACCAATATTTTATCTATAATTTTAATATGTTTAACATTCAATTATGAGTTGGTTGTTACAATGTTGTCGCTACATGGCAGTTTATTTTTTCTCTCTCACTGTAGTCCCCATGTGCTGCAGGGTACCTCTATTTCAAAGGTAAAGGAGAAAAGGTCATTAAAGCTTAAAACTATGAAGTAATTTTTGTAGGTAAATGGTATTAAGCTAGGATTTTTAAATGTTCACCAATATTGTTCACACTGGTTATTATCTCATTTGTATTTATTTTAAAACAATGTTAGGAAATACTTTGCCACATGTTTAAATTGCTACGTAGATGTGTATATTCCAAACTAAGAGTAACTTCCTTTTTATTTTTGTCTTTAGAAAATTCTCAGTATTTCAATGTTCTAGGTATAAAAATCTTGGGAGAGCTTAAATACATATATAAGAATGATTTCCATGGGCATTTCTTTTTAAAAATAGCAGTGTGCAGAAATATAACAATTTCAAAAGCAAGTCATGAAATTTTGGGACTCAATATTAGAGCATTTGCTCTCTTATGACAAGGAAACAAACTGTCACCAAATGTACCAAAATCTGAGTAAGATTAGATTTTCCTCGCATTGTAGTAGATATTACAGTATGCCACCCACACCTCTCCATTAGGACAAAAGCATTTGTGCCCCAGGTGCAAGGACTTCTGCCTTCTGTTAGTCACCAATGACCCCTTTCTTTAGGAGCAGCTCTCTGCCAAAGATAAATGCTTCATCCCAGGTTAAATGCTTTCCTCAGGAATAGCCACTATCGAAAACTGCTGATGTTGCAATACAGATAGACAACCTTCATTGTCACAATTTTGAGTACCTGTGAAGGACTATTCACACTTCACAGCTCCATTTGGTATGATGGAGGCCTCTTACAAAAAGTTCTCAAGTTCTTCCTCTTCCCACTCCTGCTTCCCCACACTCATGGGTACACCCCAGTGTACCAGCTGTGTGTATATGTATGTCTTGGAGTCTATCTCCTAGGGAAAATTACTTATGCACATTGGTGCTGGGGAACAGGCACTAAAATGAGAATTTTTAGAACCATATCACCCACAAGATACCACACATCACAGCTGTTAGCTGAAACATAGGTAGAGCTTGACATGTGGATTTCTCCACTGGTAAAATGGGCTATGTGATCGCAACTGAGGGAAATGCTTTGCTGGGTAAAATGCTGACATTTGATAGCTCCAGGAATCTAACAGTTATAACTAAAGAATCAAATGGTTCTTGCTGGGTGCAACTGATGCATTAGAGAAAAGATATAAAGAGAAAGGTGGATAGTAACTAAATAGAAATTACTAATTCAAAGTAAAAGAAAGTCAGAAGTTCTCCCTGATAAAATACAAGGAAAATCTTATCACCTGCATCTTGGAGGTAGTAAATTAGTTGAAAAAATCAGAACCAGACTTAAAAGCTGAAAAGCTCTTTAAAAGTTGAATTCTCCACTCCAAGGTCTCTATGCCAAGGTCAGACCCATTCATGGGAAACATGAATATCTAAGTTTGGAAATTCCATATATAACAATATTAAATCTCCATGAGCTCCAGAACCCTTTAGTCTTGCAAAAGTAGCTCACTGTTCATCATTAAAGGTTGTTCCTACTTGCTTGAACATAGAGTTATAATGTATTTATATGGGGGCACTCTCTATGATTCAGTATTTTAAATCCTATTAAGGAAGCTAGGAGATAGATGCAAATATTCTATTAGGATGACTCTTTAGAAGCATGGAAAAAACATGGTCTATACTAAGGAAAGTAAAAATGATGGGAAGACAGTGGAAGGAGAATAAAAGGTTCAGAGAAGTAGACATGCTAGAATAGCTATACTATGCAAAGTCAAAAAACCTTCCAGATGACTTTGTTATAAAGACCTAGAGGACCCTCTGTTTACCAAGGTGATCAAAATTAATCTGCAGGAAGAGCACCAACATCATTAAGAAGCTCAGTGGTGGCTGTACTCTGTAAGGCACAGATAACAGTAGGAGATGCTGTTACAGAAATGGGTTCCTTAATAGCAATGGGATGAAATAATCCCAAAATAATAGAGGACATATGGTGTTACTTAACCATCAGAGACAAAGTTGGAGCACTTACACTAATGAGCAGCAAGACTGGACTGGCAGCAAGGGCAACCTGATTCACAGAGAATCTCAGAAGTGGTTAAGAGAACAAAGTGTTCCTAGAGGCAAGACAAAGTATATCAACTAACACAAAGAGAGCAAAGTCGGATGAGCAGGAGATTAAGCGTGACTGCCCTGAAAAAACTCACAACCCCTCGCACAGTGTTCTGACCTGAGCCAATTTTCAGATCCAGAACCCCTTTTACTTAAAGATATGGCCAAATGCCCAGGAAGGTCTCTCTGCCCAACTACAGAATAGATATATAGTGAAATTGTCTCCAGCTCTTCCTTAAAGGGATTCATTAATATTTACTCAAATAACTTTACATTGAAGAAAGGGAAGTGACCAGACTTTCTTTTAATGTCTTTTAACACTGATACCTAGACAACCAAAGTATCAACATGTCCACTCCCTACCCTACCTCTGTTAGAACGAAGACAGGGAAGACAGGCAGTAATCTGTGGCCTAGCTCAAGGTAAGGCTTCCATGTACCCAGCCTGTGCACAAATCTTATGTTAATTTCCCACCAAAAGCATGCCTACAGAAATAGCACTAATAACAGAGATATAGTGACTAAACCATTCAGTATCAGCCCATCATTAACAATACTAGCATTCCAGACCCATGAAGAAAAAGACATTGATGCAAGTGGTGGAGGCTATACATGTACCCAATAGCATGGACTCACATTCACTAAGGCAACTACTACCAGTAATGAATGTCTAAATTTTCAGTGACACCAAATCTCTTCTCCCAAAATATGGTAAGGTGCTAGTAAATATTTAATAAGCAATTATCTGGGTTTTAAAAAAAACTCTTATTTTTGTAATATTAATACTACAAGCATAGTGATATTTGACATTACTAAATGTAGAGATGGAAAGAGACTAACACAACACCCTCTTTAGAATGTGTGCATCTCTTGAGACAACTCAAGTCAACTGTAGCACAGCACTACCACTATGACACCATCCCTTCAGATGACCAGCCAGGAAAACAACAACACATTGATTCCACTGGACACTTTCCATCCTGGAATGGACAGTGATTCATCGTGACAGAGATATAAAATAAATTGCATAGGTTAGATAGAATAGATTACATAGATTGAAATCCAGCAACAGCTACTTATCCTTTTCACAGGTGTTTAGTGAGCACTCCTATCTGAATGCTAGTACAAAGTTTGATCCCCCTAAAATAGGGTTCCACATTCAAGGTAAGAGTGACTTTGTCATTAAAGAAAATGTAGCTATATAGCTACGATCATGAGATGTAGTGGTTCTATCACATATCCTACCATACAAAAGCTGCTGGCCTGATAAACAATTGAATCTACATTTGAAGGTGCAGCTACCTGTTTTAGAAACTTTGGAATATAAGGCATTCTCCAGGTCACTGAATATACCTCCAATCAATGACAGTTTTATTTCTTCAATAGGTTGAATAGATGGAACCAAGAAGGTAGATGTAGAAGAAATCATGACTTCTAAGAATCTTGATTTCCTGTTTAGAAAATTGGTGCTTTCAGGTCCTGAAATTGTAGGTTCTGCAATTCTAGCTGTCTTATTCTCTAAGAAAATAAACACTTCCAGAGGAGAGTCAGTAGGAGCCCCATCGGAAGTACTCGCTTCTCAGCTGCACTGCCCTCGAAGAAGGACGTTGCCTTATACCATCTTCCCAAGCACAGAAGTTAACATTCTATGTTACTTAATTCAATTTTGGGACCTCTGATGAGCCAGTGAATGATCCAAGAGCCAAATGCGCCACGTGAAGCTTTTGCTGCAATTATACCCACTCCAGCTTAGCCCCTGCCTGACCCTGCTTCCCTTCATAGCTGCTGGTCCCCAAAGCACTTCTAATCAAACCACATGTGTAAGAAACTCCATTTTAGCATCACTTCCAGGGAAACCCAAACTATGATAAATACCATTGATTTTAATCTCATCTTCAGAAACTTGTCCCAAATCCTCTAATTCATTTTCAGATCACTTTATAGCAAAATACTAAGATTTCAGTTTTTTCATTCTTTTCTTAAAAATACTGTAAGTAGCGTTCATGCAATCTGGCATTCAATTTTCAGAACACATTTATATGTGCTAAAAATGACCATTTTATCAGGAGCAAATATACAACTCTGAATGAAATTACTGCGTTCCCCGGCCACCTTTCCATAGATAGAACAGTCTGACTTCTCAGTAGACCCAAGGGTTACGAAGGGAACAAACCATTAAACTGCTGTTCAATTTCAAACAAAACCATATACCTTTTAGCCAAGCCCCAAATGTCATCTCTTGGTCTATAATTGCATCTTTATAAATAGTTTATTTGTTCCTCTAAACTTGCCCTGAAGATTAATGTACAGCTTTTCATACACTGTTAACAGATGTATGGATGGTAAGGCCTTCCACCTTTTAAAAATGTGAAGAAGGCTTTTGTGAATTAAAAAAAACTATTTGACTTTTAAAAACATCATTACATCTTTATGTAATTTTGAACTTTCTGAAAACCTACTAGCTTTTCAAACCCATTCAGGATATAGGTACTACTAAAATGAACAGGGTCTTAAAATAAAACTTCCAACTAGGCCATTATATAGGTGAAGTAAACAGTATTGCCAGGGAAAAATTTTTCCTGTTAGGTTGGTTTTCGTTGGACAAATCTTTTACTTTTCTTTCTTAAAGTTGTCTAGCCCCATGAAGTTTACAGATCTCAGCTGCTAGTTTAGTTTTAAAAGGATTGCTTCCAGGGAAAGGAAGCAATGTTCTGACTGGCTCCTAAACATGTGTTTTAAAGTAGTCAGGAAAATTTGAAATGGTAATAAAAGAAATTTATCTCTACATTTATTGAGTCTATGAATAAGAAATTATAGTCATGGAATCCAAAGTGGTTAACACATCAGTATGTGATGAATGAGTAAACTGTATCAGCAAAGTAGCAACTTCACTGAGCTGTTACCCAATGATATCACTATATTGACTCAATCTCTAGTCCCACAACTCAGCTTCACATCTTATCCTTAATACTACTCAACCTTAATGATCAGGAATTCCTAAAATCAAATTACAGAATTCATCTTCCATTTTTTTTCTCCAATCTCTATATGTTATTCCCACTATATATGTAATTACTTTCTCATTTTTTAGAATACATGAAAATAACTTTAGCGTGTCTTTTATTCTCATGATAAAATCATCTGACATGCACAATTGAAGGAAAACATTCTTTAAACTTTTAGATCAACAAGTTTGTAATTTATAACTTGGTATCTCAAGAAATAGATCATTTAATGTATTTTTAGGAAAATATACTTACTTGTCTTCTAGATTCCTCTCTAATTTCTGTCTGTAGATGTTCATTGTATAGATATTCTAGATGTTCTATCTGCAAATATTCATTTTAGGAACCAAACATATCAGTACAGAATTCCCACAGACAGCTTTCTATAGGATATCAACAATCGGTTGAATTTAAAACTGATTGCATTTAAAATAAATTGCACTGAGAAATCTATATCAGCAGAAAGGCAAATCTATTTCCCAAACAAGATCAAAATAAGCACACTAACTGCATTATGTGATTTCACTGAAAATTAAAGCTTCACAGAGTAATAAGTAGAAATAAATCTCATGGTATAACTTTGGAGGGATTTTTTTTAGAGCATCTTTCAATAAAATGAAATGGAAGAAAAATTTATTCTTGTGAATGAAAATTCAATTAGATGACAATCTCATTTTAGATAAATAGTACATAATCCTCATTTTTCAACAAAATCAAATGGATACACAAGATTATTCAAAATGTGCCTAACATTAATGCTGACCAACTCACATAATTTAAAAAGTATCTAATCACACAGAAGTTACTGCACAGCTGGCATCTATGACAGATTGAGTAGAGCTAGTAAAGCAGTAAATGAACAGGCCTGAAGCATTTATAAGTGAAATTCACAAGTTACACCGAAATGAGCGCTGGGATAGCTTTCTTATAGTGGGAAGAGTCTTTCAATTGAAAATCAGTCTGTTTGACTAGGAATTTAAAACACTGATAAAATTTTATGAGATTAAGGAATTCAGTTGGACTTCACTGAGCTGGCTAAGTTTAGGAAACATCTCTGCTTGCTCAGATGACCTTCTTTATAGACTGATGATATCCTAATCTGCCTTGAATTTCAACAGATTACATGAGGTTTAACTGAAGAATTTTTTGGAAAAATACCTATAAATAATTACAAAGTGTCGTCATTCCTCTCAAGTGAATTTGATCTTTATACATAATTAAGGTATTTGTGGCTTTATATGGAATATACCACAGGCTGCTTGGGATCTATCACAATTTGCTTGTTAGTATTATTGTTTATTTTTCTTATTTTATACTTGATGAGAATTCTGAATAATTTTGGAAACTTGTAAGGATTCAGTCCTCATTCTAAGACAGTTTATTTCATTATTGAACTCGTACCAAGAAGCAAGAAACCTGGGAATTACTAGTAGCTGCCAGAATAATTGGTACACTTATTTATCCATCAGATACTCACGTAGTATCTGTCATACAAGTCCCTCTTTCACAGGCTGGGAAAACAACAATGAATGTGATATACATGCTGAGACCTCACATAAAAAGATCTCACAGTCTTTAGCCCTAGAGACTCCTGAGGGACTTGATGCCGCAGTACTCTTGGGGAGTAATACGAGCAACCTCCTACTGAGGGCCACTCACTTGGGCAAGCATCAGCCGAAACAGCAGACCTATGGCTAATTTATGAGGATCCTTGTGAAAGCAGTCTGTTCCCAAAATCACAACCCCATTCTTTGATCTTTGTCAGGTCAAATTATTTAACCTCTGCACACTGTAATTCACTGTGGTCCAATAGCGAGGTGGTTAAGAGGTTATTCTCCATAGCTATACTATCAAATCTTGCTACTTTCATTTGCTAGTTATATACACATGTCCAGGTATTGAACCCTAGGTCTCCTCTGTAAAATAGGAGTGATAGGGCCTCCCTGGTGGCGCAGCGGTTAAGCGCTGCACTGTGGAGCTGTCTGCAGCAGCGATGCGAGTTCGACGCCTGGCCGGGGAGATTCCCACATGGTGCGGCAGACCTCTCCTGCCTCACCCGCTGCTCCCCTCAGCAGCGTATTTCTGATCTGCCTGTTCTGCTCCCCACTCTGTCTCTGGTGAACCCTCTCGCCACCCCACACCTCTGGTCTGTACTCCAGCTTGTATGTATAAATAAATAAATCTTTAAAAATAATGCATGATCCCTCTAAAAAAATAATAATAAAATAAAATAGGAGTGATAATACCTAGGGTTGTTGGGGCATTTAATATAAAGCACATAGTAGTCACTGAGTGTTTGCCAGGTATCTTCCTAAGTATCACCACCATCATGATCATCACCACTGTGTACCACGTGATAAGGCTTGGTTCATCAAAAACTACTGAGGAGTCTGTTCCCAAAAGGCAGATAACCCAATCAGTTTGAGTATTTCTTCAAAAAACTAGCTGTAGTAAAATAGGTGAAGAAGGAGAATATGCTATTACAGTAAAGACCTTCATAATAAATACATTAATTTTCCCTAGGGACCACAAATTCTGACCTTAGATCATGAAGATACACAATCTCTAGATCTCTCCTTTGAGCTGAATGGTACATGTACCCACTGAATGTCAGTGTCTACAGCAGTAGTGGCTTTGCATATAAATTCTACAGAAAGGAAATATTCTCTCATAAACCTGCCCTCTCCCCTGCATTCCTCCTCTGGAAATTATCATGTTCGCCCCTACAGGTACATGTCAGAAACCTCACAGTCATCCTTGAACTTCACATTTCACACCTATCTGATCAGTCGCAGATCCCAGCATACATTCGTTTCCACATCTCTCTGGATTCCATCCCTGCCTTTCCATTCTCCCCCTGCCACCATAATCCTATAGCTGACCTACTGCAAATTTTGCCAAGGCTACACCTGGCCCTTGTGAGCGCATTCTCTCCATGGACACTGGAATAACCTATAAAAAACAAGTATGGAAAGGTTCCTCCTCTGTCTGATCAAAAAAGACTTTCATAGCCTCTGGTATGAAATCCAAAATCATTACCACTAAATGATAAAGCTGTTCAGGATTGATAGCCCAAGTTCAAGTCCGACCAGTGAGCATTTTCCCACACTCCTCTCATAAGCTAGACTTTTTTAAGTCTTCCAGATCACTGTGTTTTCTTCACTTCTTTAATTGCTGTCCCTGTGTCTGGAAAACACCCCAACCTCCACACTGCACCTACATGTTGCCCTGCTGATGCCTACTCATGCCTCTGCTCGCCAGTCCAGAGCATGTTCTCAGAGATACAAGGCAAAGTCAAATAATCTTTTAGAAATTATACTTCTTTTCTTGACACTAAGCACTGATACAATTCTATTAATTATACAATGTATTGTTTAATATATGTTTTCCCCAAGTAAACATAAGTTCCATGAGGGGAGAGGTCTTCTTTTATTCAGTTGATTTCCATAGAGACTCAACTTTTTTTAATACACAAGTAGTTAATTCCTGACTTAATTTAAATCTCAGCGGAATTATCAAAGGCCAATTAATGTTTCAAAGAGCATAGATTTACCAAAATCTAAAATCTTGATTTTTAATTCCACTTTTAATTTCAGAATAAGAGAGAACCACCCCCACTTCCTAATGTTTCACTCTCTATTAATAGCAAATTCAGGTCTCAGTTCTGGAAGTTTGCCCAGCTCTTCACAATAGAAAAATGATTAGTACTTTAGTCAGATGCTAAAGAAATGAACATCATATTTCATACTGGATAAAAAAGATATAATAAGTTCCCTCCAGCCCTGGAACTGTCTATTTTGCCTGAAAAGAAGGAGGCAAATAATGACACTGAGTTCCAAGTCCTTCAAACAAGTATGGAATATAACAAATTTGAAGCTAACGTTAGATTTTCTAACAAAAACATATGTTTTAACCATGACATTAAAGAGATACTTAGGATATATTTCTACTTTTACATGAATGTGTGTCCACATCCTGTATTAATGCATTCTGTGTGCAATTTATTTCTGCCTCAGCAATGCAGCTTCCAGGGTAATTCTGCAGTACTTAAGAAATGTTTAAGATAGTAAATTTTCCTTCATATCCCTCCAATTATAAATTATTAAAATCAAGTGTATCCCTACTGTATAAATTTCAGGAATCATTAATTAACTTACACTAAAAATATTTTTCCTCTCTTTACATCAGGGAGGAAAAAAAAACCACTTCATCTATGTTTTTCCACTTAAACGTTCTCATGCCTTTCAGACTTCCTTTGCCAAGAGTAACTTAAATGTTTATGTTCTCTTGAATTGACCTGGAAATCCTGGTATTTTCACTATTATTTACCAAATATCTGCTTTCACTCCCTGAAGAGGATTTTATTTCCCTAGCCCTAAGAAGCCGGAACTTGTGACTTGCTCTCAACATAGAAATGTAAGCAAGATTTTTACGTGTAACAAGCAAAAGCAGTAAGAATGGATTCATGCTCCATTACAACCTGCATAATGACTGAGGCTTCCTATAGAAGTTGTTCAGGAAGGCTGTGCCCCAGAGGTAAGAGTCAAATCCTCCTATAACAGACATGAAGCAAAAGACGGAGTAAATCTCTATTGTCACTTGTTGAGATTTCAGAGCATTGTTGTTGAAGCATAACCACATCTGTCCAAATTGGCGGTTATTTTCTCACTCTGTTCCTGCTCTTACTATCTAATCATAACTCAAACTGCCTTCTATATACTAATTACTTTTTCAAAAAAAATAAACTCTTCATCCCCACAAAGACAAATCACTCACACTTATTTTTTACATGTCTCCTGAACAATTTCATCTGGATATTACTTAGGCAGTTGGTAATCATGACCCAAACTAAAGTTATCACCTTTCAAACACGCTATCTACTTTCCCTTTCACCTATATGACTCATCAGTGAAAGTTTTCCTCAATTGCTTTTTCTCAACCCCACTCTATATCCCGTTGATTGTCAAATTTTGTCCTTTCTGCAACCCAAGTAACTTAAATATATTCCATTCTCTTTATCTCATTGCCAAAGTTCTGTTTTATCATCATTAACATCCTACGGTTTTTAAATAACTCAGAAGTGGTTTATACTTCTGATCTTGCACAATTTCAATTCATTCTCCAAGTTTTCACCACATAGTTCATCCAAAATTCATGGATGACTTTATCACTCCACAGCTTGGACTCTATCAATGGTGCCCCAAGCACTCATACAAAGTCCAAATCCTTAGCGTTGAACTGAAGATTTCATGGTCTGAAGCAGACATACCTCTTCGGCTTTGCTCTTAGTTACACATCCTTTTTTCTCTTGCAGTTTGCCAAACTTCCTCTGAAAGCAACATCTTCTGAAATTAACTATTATGTTGCTTATGTTTTTGTTTGTCAGTATTTTTCTGTTCTCAAAAGCTGTCCAACTAGCTCTCCTCATCCCTGTCAGCCAAAGTCATAACACAAAATAACCAAAAACAGTGAGCAAGTGCAAATGAACCCTTTTGGACTATGTCCAATTCATATTTCATATATAATTTTTCATATGTATTTTTCATACTTTCATATTTACATTTTATATATTTCACACATGATATTATAACATAATTATATTTGATATGTGTTTATATATTATATATGGTTTTATATTTATATATATGAAAAAAGAATGGTCTGAGGGATACAAAGGCAATCAGAAGCCTAGTCATGGAAACAAACTGCAAAGTCTTTGAAAGGAAAGACTAAACAAAAGTGTTGAAAAAGATCCAGTTGAATAAGAATGAACACTTTTATTGGGTCTGACTATTACATGAACAGCATGTACAGAAGTCAGTTGGCAGTAGGTTAAGGAGTAAATTGAAACATTAAGTGCAAACAACTCTCCTGACTGTTGTGGACCAGTCAGGATGGAGAGAAGTAGTGAAATAATAGTGAAAAGAGAGAGGCCAGGAGGGGAGAAAGTTCACAGAATAGGATTTCAGGGTAGCGTGTGCGACAGGCTGGTGAGAGCTGCTAAAGGGGAAGAGTCAGTCAAAGGAATTCAGACAGGAAGGAGGATCTGAGTGAGGGGCAGGTGGGAATGGAGTCCTTGAGGAACAGATGTGGTCGGACTCTGGATGTTTTGGTGGAGGGTGCACTATGTAAAGCAACACATGAGGGAGGATCTTCTACTCAACAGTGTAAACCAATATGATCTAAAGAAAAGAAAAGAAAAGAGAAAGATATTGCCTTGCCAGGAGAAATGGAAGAGTACAGGAGAAAAATTTGTGTATATTTATGTCTGGTTTAAGTGAGAGTAGCACTGGGATATAGAAATATCCATTAAGTCTTAAAATATTGGTGTGAGAGTAGATGAAAGGTCACAGGTGACCTTTTGTAAATTATATTCATTGATTTCCTAAGAAAACAAGGCTAGGAAACTATCAAATTGTTCTCAGAGGGATGAAGCACTGAGTTGCATTTATCATGTTCTAATCCAACCTATTTTTCAAAACAGTACTTTTAATATGATTTCACCAAATATCCTGAAAAAAACCCATTTGACCACAGAGTGAATTTCTACTTTAGGAACAGTGAATGCTGTATAAAACCATGCTGGACAAGGTATAAACCCAGCACATGATACCCGTACACTTAGATGCATATATACACATACATATACATTATATAAGAGTCAGTCACAAGAAATTCTTTGAAGAGATCAAGACAGAGACAGAGAGAGAACAGAAGAAAACAAGGAATTTTTTTTTTTTTTTTTTTTTTTTTTTTGGTTTGCTGAAATAGTCTTAATGGGGGAAGGGAGAAGAATCAGTTTTCCTTACTTGAATCACCCAATTCCTTTCAAATTAATTTTTCCTTTACTAAATTAACTCCAGGATCCCATTCTCAACTTGCATAGGCATTTTAAAGATCACTTAAGTACAGCTTATAAAGCAAATGGACACCTTACCAGAAGTTATTTTGTATGTATAAATGATCAATCTGTAGGCAAGTACAGAAAAATAAAATTCAATGCTAGCTATAATATGGCTGTGGGGGAATTTTATTTCCAAGAGTTCAGCATTGCTTCTAATTGAAATTATCTTTCCTAAAACCAAATTTCTAGAGATTCTGTAGGTTATTTTGTTTGTTTTGCCAAAGAAATATGTGTTGGCAGAGCACCGAGCACCTTAACTCCTAGATTGGAGCATGCTTTTGTTATAAATATCTGGGCTGGTATTACAATGTCTTTGAGATACTTTATTGAATTTTTCTACACAACTTTGACTTAATTTTATTAGAGCTATAATAAAAATGAAGGCAGATAGCTATATTGTCTATTTGGTTCCTGCAACACTTCTGCATATGTTGTCTTAAAACTACATGCAAATATATTTACAACATCAACTATCTTCATGAAATATGGTCAAAATATTTCCATGATCAGATGGGCAAATATTGTTACAGCATTTTCTTTTCCATTTTTATCTTTGATTTCTACTAGAAAAACATACATTCTATTTTCCCACCATTAGGAAAAATAATACAAGCAAAACAATCCTTACTTTATGTTCAAATAATATTGATACTTCAACCACTGCAAATAGGTATACTACTGAAGTTTTAACTTCTAGTTTTTATAGTCTTTTACAAGTCTGATTCTTTATTCATACTGCATCACTTTAACTTACCTTGTTACTAAGTCCCAGAAATAGACCAAACAGCTGTGAACTTGCAAGAACCATTTGAGCAATTACTAGTTGGCAAAGAGGAGAAGCACTTATACACAGCTCTCTGGGGGCCTGTGTGAAATGCATCAATAGCCCCCATCTAAAATGGTGAGTAAGTGTCCACATCAAGAAAATGCACCATTACAACTGATACTAATAAGTCTCAGAGGCATTTAACTTGAATGAGAAAGTTCCACTTCATTGTCTTTTATCACTTACAGTCACAGCACTGTGCTAAATTTTCTTTGTAAATATCTCTGACATGCCATCCCACTATCAACTTCTATCTTTCATGAAAACTACAATCTGGTAGTTCTTACAATAGTTAACATCGATAGAGACCAAATATGTATTTTAAGCCGAATGTTATAATGGTTAGGTCAAGGAAAGAGAGCATATTAAAAATCACAGAGTCCTTTTTTGGACATTGAATCAAGAAAATAATGGAGAGTACAAAATGGTGAATAAAACCTTATCACACAGTAAGAAAAAAGTAGTAGTCGTCAGAAAATCATCGCAGGGACAGAATACACTTGACAATGACATAGAAAAACTGAATTCTAACCTTCCATATGTTTGTATTTTTATACGCAATTAAGATACACCATGGCATGACGTCACCATGGAAGATTTACAATTCAGCATCCAAAGCAATTTTCCCCAAATATTTACACTTCGGATCAAGGAAAATCTGAGGGATGCATTAAACTAACAAGCACCGTACATCAGAGTTATGAACTAAGAAAGCAAATACATAAATAACTCTTAAAACTGGGCAAAAAATTTATCAAAATCGAGTCTAAAAATTACTTAATTTACATAAGTCATCACAATATTGAGTTCAAATTTGTATCATTAAAAATTTATGGTACTTTCCACTTACGTGATTTCTCAGTATTGACCCTCTCAGGGAAGTCTTCCTAACCTGCCTAATATGAAGTGTAGTCACTCTCCATGGAGATGTTACTGCATCCTTTACATTGCATTAATTTTATGGTTTCTTTTTCCTTATCTGAGATATTATCTGTGTTTTTGTCAGCTTTGTAGTGTGTGTCATTCTCTCCCTCACTCTATAGGTTAAATGGAAACAGAAACCACATATGCTTTATTCACTCCTGAACCCCCAGTCTTGTAAACAAGTTTGGCTCCAACATCTCTGTTGTTCAGTAATATTTGAAGTAAGTTACTTTTATCTAAGAGTACCACATTTCAGTCCAAAATTTAACATATGCACATGAAAAATCTTATTTCATTCCTCCCCCACCAAAACAGTTTGAATCATTGTAAAAGTCAAAAGAGAAAAGGCACACAAAATTTATCACCTATCACTCCAGTTAAACCATTCCTTTTGTGTTCCGTCTTTAGTGTCTTTTCTGTTAACCCATATCTCTGAGTAACAAAGCACACAATGGCTACTTATGTGTTTGCAGATGTGTGGAGAAAGCTATTGTCTAGCACTGGAACCATTTGAAAGATCACTTTTCCCCATATATGATAGTACCTTAAAATATCTGAGCAAACTTATTGTAAATATGTACACAACAGCACTTACCTGGAAGTAAAACACTGGAAATTGATGAAACTTCATCTGATCCCCATAGGACAGGGTGATGTGGTAGTCGGATCTGCCTGTTGATCTCTGCATGGAACTTACCTTAATGTCTTTCCTTAATTAAGATAATTAGCATCAAACATCACTAAGTTTTGTCAAGTACATAACTGAAGTAATATGTATATTAAAGTCAAAATGGGCCTCCCTGGTGGCGCAAGGGGTTAAGTCTCAGCACTGTCAGGTATTCCCAGCCACTGCAGCATGAGTTCGATCCCTGCTGACCCATGTGGCCCAGCAGACCTCTCCTGCCTCACCCGCTGCTCCCCTCAGCAGTGTATTTCAGTAGATCCGCCTGTTCTGCTCCCCACTCTGTCTCTGGTGAATCCTCTCTCCTCCCCCCACACACAAACCTCTGGCCTACACCCCAGCTCTTGTATGTATAAATAAGTAACATAAATCTTTGAAGTCAAAATGATAGCATATAGAAGGCAATGTATGTAAATTAACAGTGAAATTCCCAAATATAATCAGAAGTTTTACCTTAAGAAAAGCCTCTGCAAAGCCTCTGGTATCTCCAGCCCAATTGCTCACCACCTTCCTAGGAGAAAGAAGAAATAAAAGGATTAAAAAGGGAAAGTCGAAACAGAGGCAACAATTAGCTGTTCTACAACCAGTCACAAAACACAAGGTGAAATAATCACTGCTTTGTGAGGGGGATTTCATTAAAAGCCCGGATTCAAAACCTCCCCCATCATCTACAGGTTGATATTAGTTTTTCCATTCTTATTAGTTGAAATCTCTGCTCTATAATATTGCTAATATCCCTGAAAAAGCTCTGAGTGGGTTGGGTATAAAATAAATTTGCTAATCTTACTTTATCTGCCCTTTTGTTTGGTTTCTCTATAATGAACATGTAAGTGACAGCATCTGGCAACTGTCTTGCTCATTTCACTCAGCATAGTCCCCTCTAACTCCATCCATGCTGCCACAAATGCCAAGAGTTTATGTTGCTTGGCAGGAGAGTAGTGTTCCATTGAGTAGATACCACATCCTCCTCATCCACTCATTTGCATTTAGCTGTCAAGGTGGTTTCCATACCTTGTCTACAATGAACATGGGAGTGGATGTTTCTCCTCAAAATTGTTGTATTCTAACCCAGAAAGCTGACTGTAGAACTGAGGCTACCAGTAGGGAAGGTGGAGGGGCAAGATCAAGGGGAGGAGAGAACATAATGGGGTGATGGTGGATTTTAGGTGTCTTGGTGGTGGGTGCAGTGAGGTAACAGCATCTGAGGGGGGAGATTCTATATTTCTAATACACAGTGATGTAAGCCAATGTTATTGCAATTAAAAAAAATAAGCAAGCCTTGAGAATGTGAAACAGAAAATAAAGCTGTTAGTGAAACTTGAAAGACCATTTCATACATTCGCAATGTATTAGCTTTTCCTTTTTTCTATAAGGAAAGCTATAAAGAACATGCTGGGATGATTTTGAATTTTTCATTTGTTTTGCTCTCTACAACATGCAGCTCTGTTTTAAACTGTGATAGAAGCAAGTAGTTCTCTGCAAATAAAAATTGCAATGCAACAGACACAGCCATCAAACATTCCCAGAGCTTAAGATTCCACTAATTTATTTTACCTCGTATACTTTTACATAAAGTAGATGGTTTCTGTCTCCCCCTCCCAAAATTTGTTTTCCTTTCACATCCCTGAATTGTATCTAAACTAACCAGTCATGAGAATGTAACTTCATGAATGGGATCTAGCGCATATGTCTGTAACAATCTACTAGCAATGAAGTTAATGAGGCCATTAACTTTACAAGATTATTTTATGGGAATCCTGACTCCAAACTACAGTATTTTTTAAATTGGGTGTGAAAGTATACATCTGTAGAGGTTTGAACCTATAATCCCTGGAGAAGATACAAAGATGTAAGCCCACTTTATCTCAAACAAAACCTACATAGTAAAAAATTTTAAAGTTGTACATAGGGGAAAAGGGCTAGATGTGAGCAGGAGTAAGGATAGTTTGGGGTGGGGAGAAAATCAGTTTCAAGTAATAGCTGAATTTAGGTGTTGGTGCCTGTAACTTCCAAACTTCTCATTAAATTTTTCTTCCACTTCCTTATTTTCTACTCAACTCAATCCTTTGGAGTCTCAAGTGATCCAATGACTTAACCTCTATGACGCAATTTCTACCTAAGTATTTGACAGATTTTATATATGATATCTTATGCAATCATGACAAATTTCTGAGTTAAGTTTCATACTCACTTTGCAATAAGAACTGAATAAATGATAAATGTGGCTTCACGTCGCCTTTGACCATAAGCTCTGTATCTTTACAGTGTGTTTCACTGTCTCTCCCTGTCTTCTTATCCAGACTTCACTCAGTTGCCAGTCGTTGGATTGAATTAACTAATTCCACCAGAGCCTGAATAGTGAGTGAATCTTAATATGCTTTCCCTCCAAGGAGTGCACATATTTACACAGGAGAAAACATCCTTAACTAATGAAGCATTTCCAAACGTACAACTTCTGAGCTGAACATCACTTTTATGGGTAGAGTGACATTGGGGCTGAATGCTCTACTTGCTTGATGCAGATCTTCACTCTCAACGAATCAGATACATTTATTTGAACTGCTTTAGTCATGTGATAGAGAGTACTAAGTTAAGTTTACTTTGTGACTTCTTCCTCTATTACAAATGGTGGTAACATTAGCCCATCTCTGGGTAGTTCTCTAGAGCAATCAACTTCACGTATGCTACATAACACTGGTCAACAAATTATTACAAAAGTCCTGTTACTGAAATAAAATTAGTCATTTCCTATCAATTTGTATGTGCTCAACACCAATATGACAGTCAAATTCTAATTTTGGCTCTAGTTTTTTTGGTAATCTGAAATAGACTGATGTTTATATCACAAAATGCATGCCAATAGTAATATGCCTAAGGTTTAATTCCTTTAAAAAATCAAGTCATAGACGACTTCTTAGATTTCTTCGCTTGTCTCTTGTACTGCTGCTCAGGAACAGAATAGATGGAAGACAGTTTCCATTGTGCAAAAGTACAGCCTTAGAACTCAGTTTTAAAGAGTCTAGAAATAGTTTCCATCCTTGTGGGTCATGAGTGATTTCTAAGGCATTCATGAGGCCCTCAATATCGCAACAGAATACCAGAGTACTTTCCTTTTGGAAGAAAGGCTCCAAATGCTGGTGGCACTTTCGATATAAAGGAATTGTGACATCATCTTCTAGAATATCCCACTGTTGGAGTCTTGTTCCTAGCAATTCTGCCTTGTTCTTGGTTAAGTCCAAATCATGAACCAGGTGATTTAGTTCTTCCTGTGTTAGTCTGTGTGAGGCTGATGATGCACCACAGTGAAAATCTGGATCACTGCATGCTGATGGAACAGGAGAAGAACAGGTCGGCTCACCCTTGTCTTCATCAGCTGAATCAAGAGAATATTCTGCTGGAGGTTCTGGAATAGGAAGTCCCTCACCATGTGGAACTGGTCTCAATGCAGACAGAATGTTTGGGTAGACTATTCTCGACTTCTTTGGCTTTGTTATTCCACCAGAAAGAGGAATCAAGCAGAAGTAACAGTCTTTTATGGGTTGCTTGGCTCTCTCCATACCATGGGGACTGCAAACAGCATTAAGGGTCTTTTGCCATTTAACCACCGTGAAAGCTGTGTTGTACATGGAGCACAGCATATATGCGGGGCCCAAGGCTTGTCTTGGTCACCAACCTTGCATCTGAAGTAAAGATAAGCCTTCTTCACTTGAGAAGTGATCCTTTTCTTCTGGTTGGCAAATGGCACTTCCCCACAAATAGAGCAGAAATTGTCCATGCTATTAACGCACTTTTGAGGCATTACTGTTCTGTTTTGTGCCTAAAAGGACAGTTTGATGGAACAGTAGCTTCAACTATCTCGCACAAAGTCTGAAATATTTTCAATGCTCAACCTTTCCGACAGGGCTTTAGATAGTGCACTGCTGACGTCGGCTTACTTCAGCAGCCGCCTGGCAGTAGTATTGCATTGCATCAGAAAATGATGCAATCAACTCTGGATGATGTGTGCATGATGGCATTATGCAATGTGATGCACTATTACATCATTCTAGGCTGATTTAGGATGTTGTTGCAGTCCTACTGGGTAAATTTACACGGTGAAAACATATAAAATGAATTATATGAAGTATCTTCAAAATGTGACCTAATAAAATAATTTCAGGTTTATATTCATCTTCAGCACACCAATATACTACAGATTAGGGCCTTTTTAAGTCAGTAACGATCTCACTGTTGACCAGTGTAATCTAAGCGTAAAATTCCAAAGCTGAACTGAAGATTGAATCTCATTCTCTCAACATACAATTTTGTGCACTACATCAACTCATTTAGCTCCTCTTGCTTAGATTTCTATTGTATAAAAATAATTGCAGCCCCCCCTTCCATTACTCATGATTAAATAACATATTAAGTGTGTGAAAGAGTGTCTGACACATTGTTAATATAGGTGAAATTGCTTAACTCACTACTACTTCAGAAACATGTGGTGTTATCATGTACCATCAATGTGGTGAGAACAAGATTCAGGATATTAAAAAAAAAAATCAAGATTCATGAAGCTAGCAAAAGAATCATACATTTGACAACTAAACTCTTGTACGAAAAAGTAGGTAGAGCTCAGAGTAGGTAGCACTTGCCAATGGCATCAAGTAGGAAACTAATGAACAAAGGAAACTGGAACACTAAGAACAGCAGGAGAATTAAAATGACTTCTCAGAACCTAATAGTATGAAATTTCATGACACTTTAGAGAAAAAAAATGAAACTTAAAAAAAACTGCTAAATGAATTAGAAATGGCAGATTGCAATGATAAAATACCATCATCTAGAATGTATCTTAAAAGCAAAAATATTTAAGACTAGAGTTATTAATTTTAATAGACAAAGGGAGAATACAGGCAAGCACACAGCTCTGTAGTATATATACTGCCATAGCTGTACAATTTAGTGATTGAGAGTAAAAATATTAAGGGTCAAACTGAAAAAGTTCCTTTCTCCAGATATGTTCAAACATGATCAAATAAAAATTAAAATGGCAACATTTTTGTTTTAAGTACAGATAAATTCATCCACTGAGAGTCTCAAAAGAAAGGAATAGAAGGTAGGGAGAAAAGCAGCTGAATGGACTAGACAATTCCAAAGATAGTTCATCTTTTACAAGTTAAAAAATTAAAAGCCTTTCACTACTATTACCCTACCTGCTTTCTACCACCTACAAATCCCGAAAGCCATTGCCATGGGCTGCTACTTGAAGCCAATTAATCAGAGAGAGAAACCAAACACATAAGCTTTTAACGTGTCTCCAGATTTGAAAGTGAATATACTGAACAGGTAGGAATTAATAATAGGTAAAAATCAGAACATATCTATTCAAGGTCAACATATAAATTTGCCCTCTACCAAAATAAATTTTCCCAAGTGAATGTTTTAATATATTCTGTTTTATCGTCTGAATATTTAATATATCAAGTTCCTAATTGAGAACATCTTACTTCTAAAAATGAAAATGCCTCCGGGAATGTGAAGAAGTTTGCCTCCTAAATATTTAGCAGAGATGAACTGCATTGGAGAATTGGAGTTCTCATCAAAGTGGAATGGAGCTAAATAAACTTGGATATAAGAAAAATTCAAGGAGGCAAGTCAGACTTGAATATTAGTTAGTGAGGCCACAAAGTGCTAAAATCTCATCCAATGGGTGCCTAGGGAAGTAGGAGAAAGCAGCTGAAAAGGAAATAGAGAAGTAACACTGTTAACTTTTGCATTGGACTCAAAGTAACAGCTTTCTAAACTGCACAGCCCCAGAACTTGGATTAATGTTTTAAATGAACACTTTCAGTTATATTCATTATAAGTTTACATAATTCTGAACACTGTTTTCAAACCTAATTATAGAGACTTTTTCTGGAAATGTGCACACAATGTTTATTTAAAGACACTAGAAAATGATTTTTAATTTACAGAAGCTAGAAAAGTTATAAACTCTGAAATTTAGTGAATTGAAGTTTCAGAAAATAGGTAAATATATAAATGTTCAAGATCAGATAGTCAAGAACAAATGGTCTTCTCTCACCTCAGCTCTGGGGAAAGGAAAAGGAATGGAAATACTCAGCCTTTGCAACTCAAGATGTCAGAGAACAAAGTTCAGGCAGAAGAACTGGAAATTTACAGAAATCCTGACAGCAAGAGAAATAAAGGATTGAGAACCCAAATCCAAGTTAAAATTACACCCCAATCTCAGGCTCACAGCTAAATTACTGGGAAAAACCCAAGAAGCTTGGCTCTTCAGTCTGAAACCAGAGGAACCTATCTTGAAAAGATAGGAGTTTTGAGTTTGTTGTTTTTAATAGCTCAGAAACACATCAGATAGCAAAATTTCAAATTTTTGTTGATGTATCATTGCATTGTAAATGTTTCAGATATACACAATTTTAAATGAACATCTGCATATACTACATTACATTCGCTTAAAGAAGTCTAAATCGATCCAACATACAATTGACCCCTTTACCTCTATTTGCCCACCTGTTTCTGCTCCCCCCCTCCAGTATCCACTAATTTAGACTCAGTCCAATTTTTCTTTGGTTTTTTAATTCATTTTGTTTCTTTTTGTACCACGAATGGTGCTGATCTTTCTCTGTCTGACCTCTTTCACTAAGCACAGTATTTTCTATTGTTGCAATAGCAGGATTTCATTTTTTTAAATAACTGAGTAGTATTCCAGGGCTGGATGTGTGTGTGCGTGTGCATGTGCGTACACATACATATATGCCATGTTGTTTGTTATTTTTTCACTGATGTAACACTATAATATTACATTGTTTAACTTTCATAGTAAATCACTGCCTATATATGCTACATTAAATTCACCATTATAAGTCCAAATCTATCCTTCAATACATAATTCACACCTTTTGCTTGATGTTCTTACCCATCTTTCCTCTTCCCTACTACCCCGCCCCCTCTGGTAACCACTAATTTGCTTATCAAATAACTAAAATTGGAAAGACTGTCAATGCTATGCCTTTGTGAGAATATAGAAAAATTTGTACCTTCATACATTGTTGGTAGGTATAAAAATGTGCTCTACCACTTTGAGAAAAAGTTTGGCAGCATCATAAATTGAAATGAGCAGTTACCACTTGGCATAACAAACATACTCATATTTTGCCCAAAAAAGAAAACATATCCACATCAAGATATTCCCAGTCTCCATCAGTATAGTAAATCATAGGTAACATAAAATGATTAAACAACTGATGAAACAGGGATATATCTTGACTTTAAAATAATGATACTAAGGAATGTATACCATATTATACCTTTCGTATGAAATCCTAAAAAAGCATGAATTAACCTATAGTGACAGGAAGCATATTGATAGTTTCCAGGGTTGGGAGAAGCAAGCAATAAAGGGAAATGTGGAGACTTCTTGTAGTGATGGAATTCATCTTCTCCTGAGTAGGGTGGCTGTTACACAGGCGTGCACATTTGTCAAAGCTAAAACAGTACACTTCAAAAGAGGCAGTTTACTATGTATAGACTATAACTCATCAAATTTGGCAGCAGAAAGTAGGTGGAGACTTCTAGCTCATTGTGATGATTTCAGAGTGGTTTTTCACTTGCCTTTAAACAATTATTTACATAACCTGGATTTTTTTTTCAAACTGGCAACCTCAGCAGCATCTATGACTAGAAACAGAAATGTAGTCTGTTCTATTTGACAGTTGAAAAATTTTTGCTTTTTCCACTTTTCATTCATTTGTATGCACAGTATTCTTCCTGCCCCCTAATTCTTTCTTATCATAGTCCCACATTTAAAAGTGCTGAAAATTTTTTGAACAGCTTTTAAATCCAATGGATTTAAAAATGTGGGTTCTTTTTAGGGAACACCTTTTAAAAATGAGTGAAGAACTATGGAGAAGAAAAAATTGTATACATGGTAATTTAAGAAGGACTTTTAGAGATCATGTAGTCCACTGTGACTGTTAAATCTATTTTACTCTTCTTTAACAGAACCTTGACTTTGCTTCTAAGAGCACTGCCCTCAGTTGGAAAATCCAACAAATACAATAATATTATTTCATTCCCTACCTTCTGTCCAACAAGGAGTCACATGGCACTGGGGATGAGACACAAGCAGAAATAGTCAAACAGAGCTTATAATCAAATCTTAGTAAGAGACTGATTAAGTTTGAATATGACTTTCATGCTATGTTCTTCCCCATCTTCTTTCCTTAAGTACACACACAGTGTGGGGATCAGAGAGGCCATCTTGCAGCCACAGCTTATAAACTTAGGAACAAAAGATGACCCATAAAGCTGGTGGAGCACAAAGCTAGGTGGAACCTGAGCCCTGATGCCTTCCTGCACAACTGAAGTCAGATGATTACCAGCCAAACCAGTATTTTCTAATTCTGAACTTTGTTAGAAAACACCTCATTTGATTAAGTTGGTTTTCATGTGCCACTGAGTTTACTCCTAAATGATCCAGGCAACCTTTCCACAAAACCTCTTTTTACTGCTAAGCATATGAAAGCAAAGAATATTAACTGACTTCCTTTACTAAGTTCTCCCTCTACTTTTAATCAATGACCCAGTTCTGAAATCCCAGATGTACTAACTAAAAGAAACTGCAAGAGCTTAACACTTTAAACTATAGACATTTACCTTAAAGGATTTCATCATGTTAAAAGTAGCTAGGATTTGGAGTGGAAAGTGCTGAACCATTTCTAAAAACTCAACTATGTATCTTCCTGACAAAATGTTAAATTGAGGAAATAGCTTTAAAATATACCATAATCTTGGATAGGAATAAATATCTTTTTTTCTTGAGTCAATTTTAATCTCGATAAAAAATTAATACAAACAAAACTAGATAAGTCTAGGACAAAAACAGTGACACACAAATATCCCAGAAAATCTAACCTTTCCCTTTAATAAAACTATCAATAACTCCACTACATAATAATACACTATAAATCCACCATAAGTAAAACTGCATAAATATCACATATACATATGGTGAGGTGATACATGTGGTAGTAAGCTGCATGGGGGAATCATTTCAAAAAGTATATGTGAATTGAGTCATCATGTTGCATATTTTGACTATACAATTTTGTCAATTATATCTCAAAGAAGCTAAAAGAAGCTCATAAATTGTTCTGAACTAGTATACAAATTTAGTACACAAAGATGTAATTACTATCATTGTAGTCATGAAAAGAAAAATTTCACCACTTTCTAGGATCATTTCCAAAGACTTAGAAATTTAAACAATTAAAAGTAAGATCACATCAACACTAAAATGAACCATGGATAAATTCTTTTCAACTTTCATGTTGGGTAAACATCCCTAATTATGACTCAAATTCAGATGCACAAAAGAAGTTTGTAAGATTATATAAGGCAGATTATATAAAATGGATTAAATAAGAATGTGTTTTGTGACAAAAATACCAGTTACATATTAAATAATACATAATGACACAGATAATATATATACAACTTAGATTATAGACAAAATACTAATGTCACCAGAATGTACTTCTAAAAATAAGAAAGATTGGCAAGGTCTAAGAACGCATAGCTCACAGGGAGATTTCCCAAAACCATACAAGATGCTCAACCTGGTTCATCTAACTGAATAAAAATTAAAACTAAATTTGTTTGATGAGGCAATATTTGACAAAATTATGCTAGGAATTTTCCATTGACCTTGCACTTTTACTTCTAGTAATCAAGCCCAAATATATGCCTGGTAAAATTTTAAAGAGGTATATGCACACAGATCATAAATGCTGAAAATGGGAGTCTGGTTGAATTGAACTATAGATTGTCCCAAGTAGAGCCCCATATAACTATTAAAAAACAAACAAGGAATCTTCACTTTATGATTTAATGATCCCAAAGATCTTTATGTGGGAAAAAATAAAATGGGTGATCTAAGAAAAGTGTGTATATATATACACATACACATACATATATACACAACATGTATGTACATACACTTAGTTATAACTGAAGGTCAAATCATATGTTTTACTTAAAGACAGGGAAGGAAAGAGCGAAGTAGATAGTAACAAAGGTAGACTTCTCTACAATAGACATGGTTTTAGACTTTAATGCGAAACCCTAAATATTTTATGTAATTGTAAAACAAAAATTTCAAAGTGATATCAAAAGCCTTAGATCTGCAATGAAATTAATAAACCTAACTGTGCATTAAGTGGATGGTATAATCACAAAGATAAACTATTCCAAATTATGTTAAAACACAGTAATTTTATACACCTCTGTGGAATTTTCACAGTATGAAAAGGGGGCTTAGTGTAGGTTGTGGAAAAAATTGAATAATTATGTGTTTTGGAAAATCAGGATTTCATTTCTTGGAGCTGTAAGATTAATGAAGTAAAATAAATTCCTGCACGTCTATATTAAAATGGAATTACTAGTATAAAATCTTAGCTCTAGTTTTTACAAAAATACTGAAAAAAATCTAGAAACAATGAATAAATTGGGAATAATAATCATCCTTTGTATCCAGATTGTGATTTTTAATGATCTCTCTAATTTTCCCTTGAAAGCAATTTGTTTTCTTGAGGCAAGAGTGATTCAGGGTTTAGGGTAAACTTTTTTTCTGCAAACTTTTATCATAACAGAAAGCAGGAAGTTAGTAAAGACAAGAAGCATCTCAAATTGCCCAAGAGGTAAGTCACCTAGAGCATTCCCATTAAACAAGGATGTGAGTATTAAGAGCTGTTACAGACAAAAACGTGAAAGGATTGAAGCACAGCGAGTATGTTTAAATCCATGAAATCTCAATAACCACTGGAGGGTTGGCCTGGCCCCTATTGGCAGATGGTATTTTTGAAACTAATCAATGCGGGAAAACTATCAAGCATCTTTCCATTTTGGGGGTGACCACATATTGATCACATATAAAACAAGTTTCCTCTTGGTAGAAGTATTGTTGCTAACAAAGGGATGACAGGATTAAAATATCTCCATTTTACAACCGTAATGGAAATAGTGGGTTTAAGTCATTAATGACACCTAAAGCTATATAAAATGATATAAATAGGCATAACATGCTTATAATAAATATTACATACTAAGCATATGTGCCAAAAATATCCACATACAAATCTAAGCAAACTTCTGGCTCTACCTACTCATTTATAAGAAATACTGGGGACAGTGGAATACATTAAGTGACACAAAGAACGCGTTAGTAAAAAAAAAAAAAAAAACAGGTTAGGAAAACTCAGCTTTATTCACCAAAATATATATAAAAACATATTCAAGAAACTGAGCCAACTGAATATGTAGACCTTGTTTGATACCTTTGAACAACAACAACAAAAAAAAACTAGGAAGCATTTACAAAACAATTCAGAAAATTTTCAACAATGGTCATTTGTTTGAAAATATTAATTCTTTTCACATTTTTAGGTGTGTTAATTATATTGTGTTTATTGTGTAAATCGTATACTGTATAAATCATATATTATATAAATTGTATATTGTGTTTATTGTGTAAATTAAACAGTTTAGGGACATAGCAAATATTTATAGTCATAAAATATCTCAGATTTGCTTTAAAAAAATGTACATATAAGGAAACATAGGAGGCCTAAGTTGACAATATTTTAAAACTGAGCTATTTGTTTCATGACATCATTCCTTCTACATTTATATATTTTATATATGTATATTTCATATGATGAAAAGTATTATATAAATATCTTTTAAAAAATATATACACACATATACCACAGTTAAATAAAGAAAATTCGCTACACCCTTGATTATCTTAGGGAATATAGAAACATTTATGCAGATATCCAACTACCTTTAAAATAAAATGGACAGTATTAATTACAAAATTCATGCCTATCTGGGCCTCCCGGGTGGTGCAAGGATTAGTCTCAGCATATCAAGCTATTGCCAGTCACTGCAGCCTGAGTTCGATCCCTGGGCTGGGAGCTAATCCACATAGCACAGCAGACCTCTCCTGCCCTGTCTGCTGCTCCCCTCAGCAGTGTACTTCAATCAGCCTGCCTGTTCTGCTCCCCACTCTGTCTCTGGTGAATCCTCTCACCCCACCCCACTCCCCTGCACCCCTGGTCTACACCCCTGTTCTTGTATGCATAAACAAATAAAATCTTCAAAAATAGGATGAAGTTCTCACCAGACAAAAACATTTTACACGACCCTGTCAGGTAGAAAGATATGAAATCAGGATGTACTTATCAGGAATGTGAGATGGAGAATAGTTCATACAACCCATTGACAACAACCTAAAATTTAAAAGATTCTAGTCAAAATTCTATCTCCTGAGCAACTTAGTGCCTTCTACAGTTGTGGTTTATGCTGTAGAAAAATGTAGGATGTAGCTTCCTTTTCCCCAAAGCATTATGGAGAATTTTCAGCAGGACCTCTACAAAGCATTCTGCCTTACACTTCACTTTCAGGTCAGTTAAATACATGCACCAATGTGTCTATCTTCCTTAAGATGAGGGAAGGTTAAGTTATGTAACTTCCTATTTGACAAGTGACTTAATAGTTCACTCTTGACTAGAAACATCATTAGTGAAATCATATGGACTTCAGGTTTAGTAAAAATACTAAAACTGTAGCCCATAAAAACTCTGAATTCATAGTTATTTCGTGACCTTCAATGAGTTTAGTTTTTATATACCACTACATTAAATAAGTTTTAGATGCCTACTTTGGTTGGTAGTAACTCATGAAGCTTTCAGCATATTATATCTACTCTTGGTAATAGGAAAATACAAAAATTGGGAGATACATTTTTCCAAATCCAATAGTTCAATTTTTAATCTCAATTATAGAAAACAAAAGGAAAAGGGGGGGAGGGGAAAGGAAAACGAAGGGAAGCAAAGGAAAAGATAACAGAAGAACATCAGAACTGTAGCTCCACACTTTTACCTTCATTAGCTCTTTCCTGAAGGGAGAGAAACCTAAGCCTCATGTAAGTTGTACAAGAGGTATAGTGACCACACCTGAAGGAAGATATATACTATTAACTCTTTGCACTCGAGGCCTTTTTCGCGTGGGTGAACCAGCCACTCCAGACGATTTCAGCTATATTAGGGAAGCGTTTTACAGATACTTTGAAATCATGTTTATACTCAAACAAATGTAAACAAATAATAAAATTTCACCAATTTATTTATTTTTGCATTGAATACAACAAAATCTGTTACATATTACACTCTGAATTTGGTTTCTGTGTGGTATTTAGTAAAACAATCCCCAAGATGCAGCCTCGGTTTGTCAGGACACGTATCACTATGCTAAGCTGAGACTAACTAAGCTAAGCTAAGAACTGGCTAAGGATGCAGGCCAAGCCTGGTCCATGAAAGCAATTGCGATAAGAATATCTTATCACACAGCGGAAATAAACATGTTGACTTCCAAACTGCTTGGGCACCCTAGCAGTGCCACTTGAGTGGACGCATTAAACCGCTGGGCACCATAGTGGTGCCGCTCAAGTGCAAAGGGTTAAAAAATAAGAAAAAAAGGTATTTCTTTAAAAAAATTATTTCCAACAAGACATAATGATTCCCTGCAAACAGGACTTACCATATGTAGGAGGCAATAGAACAGAATAAGTAAGATACCACATAAAGTTTTAGTTTTCAATGATATAATCTAGTTCTGTGTAATTTGAAAGCCCTCATTATTTTCTCATTGGTCATAAAGATGTGAGGATTACTTACTTAAAATGAGTGCTATCTGACCTTTTCTTTTGTTTCCCTATATTCCACATATAAGTGACACTGTAGAATGAGGCTACCAGAGCGGGAGGGGAAAGAGTAAGAACAAAGAGGGGAGGGGTTTCAATGGACTGTAGTGATAGGTAGAGTGTGGCAACAACACCTGAAGGAAGAGACCTATATCTCTTAAAACACAAAGTTGAAAATCATTGTTAATCTCATTAAAAAAAACTAAAAGTGGCTGCAATGTGTGAGTATGTGTACGCATACCCACAAATACACTTGTGTATCTCAAAAGGCTACAACAAATTAACTGATTTTGGAGTCTAAAATCCTCTCCATACACAAAAGTCCATTTTGTTTTATAGAATTTATAGTTAAGGAAAAGGCTAAATTAAAAATAGTAATATATGCTTCTCACTTAAAGAATATTTGAAAGTCTCAGACCTGTATGCCTGTACACACACACACACACACACACACACAGAATAAGCTCATATTCCCTTCAACTCCTTTCGATGCCAGAGACACCTATACAGAAGTTCTACCATTATAGCTAAAACTCTTGAATATCACCAAGAGCAGACTATTATTTACCTCTTCAGGGTATTAAGTACCTCCACATTTAACAGTTAATATAAAACCAGTATACATCATGATTGTATCACCAAAAGAAAAGGCTCATGGAACAATTAATCCTATTTACAATATTATAAATTTATAGATTTAATGTATGAATTAAGTTGATCAATGTACCATTAGCCAAAAGAATAATCAGTCCATCCATGACTAATGGTGGTCTAAACAGAGAAACTGCTGTTTAGACCTATGTTTACTTTTTATCGGAGAAACACTGATATATGTAACACTATCAAGCTGTTTTAAATATTTTCCCACTACAAATTGACAAATAAGGAATTACTGTCAAATTCTTGAACTTTGCATTTCCTTCAAAATAGGAACATCAGCGGTCTAGTTGAATATATCTTCAGAGAATATAACCAAAAACACAGTAACAATTTAGCTGCTGCCTTAAAAAAAGAAAAAAAAAACTAAGTCAATTACAAGAATTTGCTAACAAAACACCATTAGACCCCATGATTTCTTCTGCTGCATTGATGGACCATATGGTAATGAATTTATTCTATGTTAGAAATAGGAAAATTAGATTGATGTTTTATTTTTGCACACTGCTAAGTTTAGTTATGAACTAATTATATGTGAAATATGGTGTTTATCAGTTGATGTATGAGCTTTGATTGCATTTTTAATAAAAAAAAAAAGTTAAGATACATTTCCATGCTGCACTCATTCAATAAGTGATGTCTGCTGGAGTGCACGAGCGAGTAGGGCTGGCAACTATAGGTGGCTGCAGTCACACAAGTTCCTTGTCATCTGCTGCGCAGCTACTCAACAAAGCTTCTGGACAAACCTATACTCATCAGTCTGGAGCCAATCTAATTTTGAATACAGAATAGAATAGTCCAGACATCAGCATTTATTTGGTTGCTGCCACTGAATGTGATACAGTTCTGCCACCCAGTGGTTACTTTGGCGCACGTGACTTGGGACACATTTACACGTGTGTGTTCTGTCTCTATGTCTACAAAGAAAAAAGCAATCCTGGGAAGAGCCAGCACAACTTGACAAGTCACTTTCAACCAAGTGAATACAGAAATTATCTGGTTTTTAATATAATACAAGTGTTCCCATAATTAATATTCAAGACATTTGAGGCCCCTCATGATTTGGTCTAAGTCTACTATCCAACTCATCCATCACCCAATGACTCCATAAAAAGACTTGCTGTTACCCAAATGTACATACTCATCCATGAGCTTCTTCTTGGGGTGCATGGATCCCTCCCTTATCTCAAGCCCATGGATCATTCCTGTATCTTTTGTGAAGTCCGCAGGAAGCCTCCATTGAGCTCTAGACAGTTTGCCCCGTACTTTGACTTGTGATGATCACACTCCAGTGCTCCTTTTGCACACCTATCTTACCTATTGGAATGTAAGTTCTTTGAAGATATGGATTTTATCTTTATGTGTTTAGATTGCCTCAGCACTTACGTGTTTCTGACCCATAAATGCATGGTTGTATGTGCTGATGTGTGATACCCTTTGGAAAGAGCATTTAAAATTTATCAAAATTATTGCTACATAATAAACATTAAAAAACTATTTTTCAGTTAAGTCTTTCTAAGGCTTAAGTCCAATTTCTCAGTGTTTTCCCATGACTTAAGCACATTCATAGCAAATACATGGCAAGTGTACATTATTGACCTTACAAGGAATGGTACTCTAAGGGTGAGCTGGAAATTTTTAAGATTGACTGCAAAAGAAAATCTAAAGAAACAATCAACATCATTTCAAGATTCATCTTTCCTAGGAGAAATGAAAAAAAATCCAACTAAGAAGTATATATACTTTATTTGGGAAAATAAAAATTTCATGGATTAGTCTTCAATTTGTGCAAAACCTTTAATTTTAAATGTGCAATATAAATGTTTATGGTGGTCAGAAAAGTAATTATGTAAAATCACCACCTTTTACTTAATTTAGCTCATCCTGGTCTATCTACTAGCCACACCTGCTTGCTGTAGTGACCAAAATAAACATTTACTCATTTCTGTATTACATAACTGCAATAGTTATGGAAGAGCTAGCGGAGATTTTTCTTTTATTATCTGCTGAGCTTACAGCTAAATCCTGGTTTAGAATTTTTATTGTCCAAAGATATGCTATAGAAGATAAAGTGTGATGCTGAGGTTGCCTTATGGAGTTTGCAGAACTATTGGTTATGAAACAAAATCACCTTTGTGTATAGATTGGACCTTTGCTGTGGAGAAGTATAAGCAGTAAAGGTTTCAAGGGCCATGATAAATGATTAAGTGTGGCACTCTCTAACAGGCAGCTGAGCATGATCCATCATCAAAATGTTCTTATGCGAGAGATCACCTGCCTCATTTCTCATGTCTTAGATGACTGTTTGGCAGATAACTTTGATAAATTTAGAATAAACAAAATACCTTCTGTGGCAATTTTGTTTAATAAGATTTAAAAAGGTAAGAACAGAATTCTATGAATTATTATAAAGTACCCTGAATATCATAACATAAAGGTGAAATATTAGTTTATTGGCTTTTAAGGACATAAAACCCAAAGCAGTATCATAATCCTTTAAAAATAAACTTATCTATAAATACAAATTTATCTTAAATATAATAACAATCAAATAAAACAGTATTTTCCTAGAGAAAAACTAGCTCAATTTATTTTCTCCCTTTATATCTGACAGATATTTTATTTTTTTACTGCTAGATTTATTCTGAATTTTTAAATTTCAGAAAAGTCTGAGCGAACTCATAAAAAGTTAACAAGTCTTTAACTCTATAGAGAAGTCATTTTCAAACCTGGTTTATTAATATATCTTGGGTGTCTTTAAAATACACAGGTGCCTTGGACTCGATCAATATCTACAGAAATAGAATCTGAGATTAAGTCCTGGGATTTCTTTCAAAAGTTTTCCAAATGATTCCTGTGTATTTCATTTTAGATCACTGAGTAAACTAGTATTTGAGAACTGGTTCTCAAAAAGTGGCCCTCAGAACAGCAGTGTCAGCATTGCCAGGGCATTTACTAGAAATACAAATTATCAGACCTCATTCAGACACTCAATCTGAAATTCTGGGGACTGAGCCCAGAAACTTGAATTTTTATAAGCTCTACATTGGATGCTAAATCACACTAACTGCAATGTTTGATACAACTAGTTCAAAAAATTAAGTTTGAAATTGTGGGTCAATTTAATTCAGTAAGTTAGATTTATCAAAAGTTCACCAATTTGAGAAACTATACACAAAATCCCTATCCTTCCAGAGGGCAAAATATAGCCAATTCTATTTGTAAACCCTTGTGACTTATTTATTTGTTAATATCTGCATTTGCAACCTTTATTTTCTCTGAGTTACGTAGAACCTATATGCAATGGTTAAGCTTAAACACATTGGTATTGAAAGAAATTTGTCTCCTTAATGAATTGTTCTTAGAAATATTCCTTTCTTGAATTTTGAGTTTCTTCCTTTGTGGGAATCATGGAATTTAAAGGGATTAGTAGGGGGTATAATGATGCCTCATTTTATAGACTGAACAAATAACAAAACTATGCATTAAAAATTGAGCAGAAAGTTTTGCCTATGAGTCATAGTTACAAAGCTTTCCCAAATGTTATTTTGCTTGTCTTATTGTTGTAAGATAGGCATTACTGTTATAACAATATACATAGGAAATCAAGTTGAATGACTTTCTGATATGTATCTGGTAAGTATTTGGGCTCACATTATGAAACCAGATGCCGTAATTTTCAATCCCATGCTCTTTAGATTCCAGTGCTAAGTATGTTGAATGCACACAGAAGGGATGCAATATACATTCATGTAATTGAACTGAAGAGATAATTTTCTTCACCCTAGAAATGCAGCTAAGTCCTTGATTTTCTAGTCATCCCTTTGGGAATATGTTTCTTAAACAGCAATAGTTGGAGGACTATTCTGGTGGCGGGTATCTGTAAAGGTTTAAACCTATAACCACCAAAGATACAATGATGTAAACCAAGTTTATGTCAGTAAACCAACTTTACCTCAATAAACATTAATATGAATAAAATAGCACTTGGAATTTCCAGCCATGAGCATAAATTAAGAAAACTCATTCATCTGCATTGAGGATACTGATTTATGGAAGTCCACAAATGAAATAAAACTGCAACAAATTCAGTATGGCACCTGGACAACATCCAGAGTTAATTGTTATCCAGCATCAAAAAGTTTGATTTCACGGGCCTCCCTGGTGGCACAGCGGTTAAGCGCTGCTCTGTGGAGCTGTCGGCAGCTGCGATGCAAGTTTGACGCCCAGCCGGGTAGAATCCCACATGGTGCGGCAGACCTCTCCTGCCTCGCCCGCTGCTCCCCTCAGCAGTGTACTTCTGATCTGCCTGTTCTGCTCCCAGCTCTGTCTCTGGTGAACCCTCTCGCCACCCCACGCCTCTGGCCTATACCCCAGCTTGTATGTATAAATAAAATAAATCTTTAATAAAAAAAAAAGTTTGATTTCACTATCCTTCAGGCTACAAAACAAATTAGTGTTGCCACAATCTCAAGAGCTCATGTTTTTAAAAATCTCATCAACATTTAAACTGAGTTCATTTTTCTAGCCATCAGATTCAGTTGAAGCACCGATCATCATCAGTTTGTGTATGAACTGCACCCCAACACTCAGAATGCCAAGTTACTCACATTTCATTGTTACTTTCAACCAGTTCAAAACTGGACTCGTGCTAACAATCATCAGTAGCTGGCAAAACCATAAACAATACATTTTTCTCTCCCCACTATTGATCAAACAAGAATATCAACGCACACAGGTTCAAAGATGAAAACCCCCTCCTTCCTGTTGGTAGTAGAATGACTGGCCTTGCCCAGACTTGAGTGTCATTAGAAATCACTTCTCTGCACTCCTCCAGTCAATTACACATCAAGCCAGGGGACCTTTTCAAAGGGCCCTGAAATAGGGTTCTCAACACATAGTCTCCTCAGGGACCCAAGCAGTTATTACCTTTGAGACCTTCTCATTTCCAGAATGCTCTACTAATTCAAGGATCGATTCTCAATCCCAGAAGCTACTAACCCCTCAGGTTTAAATATTACAGTATCAGAAATTCTGTTATGGGCTCCTCCCTAAACCTCACAACACAAAGGCATCTCCCTTCTCCCCTAACATCCAATAATTTGCTAGTAGACCAAACTTTACACCTAAACAAAAAGATCATATAGATTAGCTATCTGACGATGTGCCCAAATTTATTCCTTATGCTATACTGAAAACTTTTCCCTCTCTCCCTCCCTCTAAAATTCCAGGCAATCTGTTTACCTTAGAGCAGGAGAGCTTAGACCCATAAAATGTAATTCTGATGAGTCCATAGCAACTATTACTGTTAATAATCACTTACACATGAAAGTCAAATACAATATTTTAATGTATTGTTGAATATATAAATTACTAGTTCTCAGAAATTCTGTGTAGCCAGGAAGAATTTTAAAAACATCTAAGCCGATTTTCATTTTTTTTCCAAAATAACCTTAAAGATCATCTCAACTTCTTCATTAGACAAGCACATGGAAAGAACAATGTGGATTTAAAAAAGACCAATTTCTCAATAATGATATCTCATGAATTAGGGACAAGGAAATACATGTATAGACCTATCACACATGCATTATATAGATGTCACATCTCATTATGGATACTTAATATGACAGATACTTTAAAGGCAGGGGTTAGGGACACCCGGACCTGGATCAAGTAGGAGAGTTAAACAAGCCAGAAAAACTGGAACATGGTATTAGAGATCTGAACTTGATTTAATACTGTGGCTGTCTTCGCTCTTTCCCTTCCACCATTTTTCTCCTCCTTGCTCCTTCTTGTGATTCTTCCTTTATAACTGTGATAAATGTTTTTATGTAACAAAAGTCTGATCATCTTAATCCTGGTTTAAATTTTTCAGATTCTTCCTATTGAAGTATAAACATCCAATTCCTTCAGTCTTGATTTTCAATGCAAATCTTCTGGAAAGGACAGTATCAACAAAACAAACCCAGAGATAAGTGCTAGAGATACTAACACCTAATCCTCTTTACAGTCATGTAGGGAAGATACTACCTTAATTTATAAATAAGAAATCAGAGGGTCATGAAAGGTCATTAAGCTGTCCTAAAGGACGCAATCACTAGGTGGCATGTAACAGCTCAGCATGACTCAGCTGCCTCCCTCCAGTTTCACCAACACATGTTCAGTTCTGCACCTTATACATGCTATTTCTTACACCAAGAATGTTCTTCACTCCTGATCCACAGGGTAATCTTGTGTTTCTCTACCAGCTCAAATGTCACCTTTTTTCTGAAGCATTTTTGATGTCTAAAGCAGGGATATTAGCTTTGCTCTCTCTGACCTCAGAGGAGAGTCCATACAACTCTCCACATAAATATTAAAGCACTAGTAAACGACAAAATCCTGAAGGGAAGAAACTAGTTTATTTATCACTGAATCACAATACCTATCTCAGTGCCTACAACATATTAGAGTTTCAATTACTCTTTCACACATTGTCTCATCTCCCGTTTTATGGAGCCCGCCATAACCACTTTGTCTCTAAATGTTAGCCCCAGAGCTCAGTCCCTGAAATTCTCTATCATTTTTATACTTAGAGGATTTCAACCAGTCTGTTGACTCTAAATACTATCAAAGTTCTGAGGATATCTATACTTATCTATATTTATATGATTCATATAATCAGACTCCTAGTCAAAGATGAAATTAACATTTACACTTAAATATAATTCATAATTAAATGTATAAAATTAAGGCCCTGTATCCCTACAATCTGTTCCTTCCTCTGCTTACCGTCTATATTAGAGCAACTTCCATCTTCAAGTGTGGCATTGGGGTTATTCTTAACTCTTCATTTCGCTATGTCCAATCCATTAGCAATCCTCCTGTTTTTTACAATGGAATAATTCAATAATCTAATTCTTCCACCTTGATTGCTACTATCTTGGTCCAATAGTGACTATTATTGTACCTGCATTGTTATTACAGCCTCTTCTTTTCTTCTATCCCTATTCTCCTAAAGTTTGTGCCATATGGCAGGCAGATTGATCATTTTTTAAATGTAAGACCAAAAAACCCTCTTACTGCCTTATTCAGAATCGGTTCAGAATAGCCTCCTGACCCAAACTGATCTACACTCAACCCCTTATTCCTCCTTCATTTATTCCTCTTCTCTCCTTTCCCTACTTCAGTTTCCTTGATGTTCTTTAAACACCCTCCCCCCAGTGAGGATATAATTTGTTACTTTCAGAAGTCTTCCTTCGCAAATGTTCATGTTAAACTCACTCGCTCTCTTTCTTTGGATCACTGTTCAAATGCTGTCCAGTCTATAATAGCACACACTCCCACCTCCAACTGTTACTCTGTTGCTTTACAAGTTTTTTTTTTTTGGGGGGGGTCACACTATCACCATCTGGCATCATGTAGGTCTGCTTGATTATTTGTTCATTATCCATTTCCCTACTGAATGTAAGCTCCATGAGAGCTGGAAACTGTTTCCACTGTGTTCCCCCATTCTCAAAAACCATACTAGTCTGAATTATGATCAAATATTTTCATCAAATGAATTAAAGAATAGTAACTAATGGTATAGTAAAAATTAGCAATGTGTCCTGGACTTCTGTCTTATATCCCAATTTTTTGCCCTGTTTTAATATCTCATCAGTTTACAATTCCTCTTTCACTGACAATGAAGCATAAATGCAGTGAAATCTCAGAAGGAAGGTAACATGGGGGAGAAAAATAGGGAGGATAACTTGGCACTGAGCACACCAAGTGAAACCCCACAAAGCTTTGGACATGGACCCCTGCACAAACGGATTCAGTCCCATTTGCTCAAAAATTTAAATTTCTATATTGGCCATTTCCTACACAGAGACTATTGATAGGGAAGAATCTTCAGGAGAGGACACAATCCAGAACTCCCAAAATTCTGCCCATAATAAATAGTAAAGGTTAAGTAGACAATAGGAGTGGAAGAGGTTAAAGAGATTTATAAATAACTTAGTAGTAAGATGCCCTATAATATGCTTTCCTGAAGTCTTCTTTGGATTAAGTTTAGTAAAGAGAACTAAAAGTAAATTGAATCTAAAGCAAAATCTCTGGGAGTCAGTTTTGACAGTTTATCAACATATCAATGTGGTTTTTAATAAAGATCAATGAAACCTTTAGAATATTTTCAACTGTGATGAATCAGTTGTCCATTAGCTTTTAATATTAAAATACCAAGATTGCTGGGGGAAAAATTCATAAAAATACCTCTAAGAACTAGAGATCTTGGCTGAGGTTCTGCTATGCCAAAGTAATTTTACAGATCCCTAGATACTCTTTTATCCAGGCTATTATCTAACTGATTTCTTTGCAATATAGGTCTATTTATACACAAATGGTATGACTAAAAAGTAATCACCCATATAATAAGTTTTTTTAATAAGTTAATGTAAATGAAAGATTTCTCATTAAACCTACATTCTCATGGGAAATATTATCTTAAAATTAAGGCTGCTCAGGCCTCCCTGGTGGCGCAGCAGTTGAGCGCTGCGCTGTGGAACTGTCGGCAGCAGCGATGTGAGTTCGACGCCTGGCGGGGGAGAATCCCACATGGTGCAGGAGACCTCTCCTGCCTCGCCCGCTGCTCCCCTCAGCAGTGTATTTCTGATCTGCCTGTTCTGCTCCCCGCTCTGTCCCTGGTGAAACCCTCTCACCGTCCACCTCTGGCCTGTACCCCAGTTTGTATGTATGAATAAATCTTTTTTTAATTTTTTTTATTTATAAATAAATCTTTTTTTTAATTTTATTTTTTTATTTATAAATAAATCTTTTTTTTAATTTTATTTTTTTTATTTATGCATACAAGCTGGTGTACAGGCCAGAGGTGTGGGGCAGCGAGAGGGTTCACCAGAGACAGAGTGGGGAGCAGAACAGGCAGATCAGAAACACACTGCTGAGGGGAGCAGCGGGCGAGGCAGGGGAGGTCTGCCGCACCATGTGGGATTCTCCCCCGCCAGGCGTCGAACTCGCATCACAGCACAGCGCTCAACCGCTGAGCCACCAGGGAGGCCCTGCTCCAGAACATTTTTATAATGAGAAGTGTGTAGCCACAGAAAAGTACCTTGAATTCAAGTGTGACCTGATTGTACATAGGCACCAGAATATCTGGGACTTTACCATTGAGGTCAGATGGTTCCATCATTTTCTGCAGGTTCATGCTCTCAATGAATCAAGCCATTAGAAGAGCATACCACAGATGTCCTTTGAGAAACAAAAAAATTAGCAGCAATTCCTGAAATTAGACTATTTCAGAAATGATACTGATTGATTCTTGGTGGCTACAAGTAAGCCCTTTACCAAAAAAGAGATCAAAATACAGCAGACTTAAGGGATGATTTTTTTATGCAAAGGTTAAATTCAATCCAATATGTAAAGATTTCTCATTTTGTAATCTTTATTGTCTTTTGCCACCTCAAAGAATACAATAACGTATAAGACCCAATCCTGCCTTTAGGACTCTTGTAAGTGAATATAGGGTTTGTTAACCTGAAAATTAAACACAAAGTGAGGGAATTTACTTAGGATTAAAAGAGTTCCAATTTAGGATACACAGTTTCAGGGAGAAACCTAAAATGTGCCCAAGAAGAGGTAAAAGTTCATAGTTATATGGGAAGAAGTAGAGGCCAGTGTTACAGCAAAAAGTTAACTATTGTTTACACATTTAAAGTCTTCTTGGCTGCTATACATAAATGGTTACTAACATAATCATTAGCATTTATATCAGAATGTCCACTCCCCTAGTGGATTCTCAAAAACGTATTTGTGAAACATTTGTTGTTTAGCCCAGTCCAAAAGTGTTTTGGCCCAGTGCAGAAAATAAGCAATACTTTCCACCATAACAACACTGACCTTATTTTAAAATGACTCTACTTATGTCTGTTTTTTCAGGGACTTCTATTATAAGAGGCAAGAGATGTTATGCTACAAAAGCTGGAGACATGTGCCAAATGCTTTTGGAATTTAGATATTGGGAAGATCCCACAAAACTCAAGAAGTCAAGGGAATTTACTACAATAATTATGAACAATAAATAAATTGTGGGGGTTCATGTGTCAAGGAACAAAGAATAATATTCCATCAGCAGCAAGAACCTTAAGTCTTTAGTCGAATAATCCACAAGGAACTGAATCCTATTAATAACAATGCAAATGGGTTGGAAGTAAATCCTTCCCCAGTTGAACCTTGAGATGATTATAGCCACAGTAGATACCTTGACCGTAGCCTGAATGAGACCCTGAAATTGAGGATTTAATTAAGTCATGAAAAGACTTCTGTCCTAAAATACTATGTGATAACTGGTGACTCAAGCCACTAAGTTTTGGGGTGATTTATTATGCAGGGCCAAGTAACTTTTGCAGTCCAGACAGCCTAGATTGCTGCACGGGTTAATTATTTACCTTTTGTTTTACTATTTTCACAGGACTTTCCCATCATTTGATTTCTCATCATTTGATTTTTTAACGATTCTTTGAGGAAGAAAAGCCAGGTGCAATACTCATTTTACAGATTAAGAACAATTGCTGTGGTTTAATGGTTTACACTCAGTGTCACACAAGTAGCAAGTGTTTTGTCATTAGTTCAGTGCTCTTTTCATTACAATACCCAGAGGAATAGAAGGTTGAAAGTTTGAAAGATTTAGTATATACCAGGATTATAGCTTTTAATGTGGATGAACAGAAATGGCAAGTACCTGAACACAAGGGAACTGGTTTTGCTGTTTATCTTTGCCTTCTTGACTTTTAAAATCTGAATGTTTTATAAATAAATCTTCTACTGAATTTTACAGCTTTGTTTTGATGTCTTTTTATTTCTTCTAAGTACGTCACCAAAATGTCAAAGTATATTGACATTTCAGTTGACTCTGAAGGGTCGTTAATTTAAAATAAAAACTGAACAACTCTGAGATGCAAACAGGTAAGTTTTACATAAGGTAAGTAACATGCATATACCATAATGCATTTTACTGCATTGTTCTCAAAACTCATGACCCAACTACCAAATGCTCAGTCAACTGATATTTACTCCTTCATATTAACATTGTCAATATTTCTATTACCAACAATGAAGTTAGAAATAGCTGCCTCTTCTCACAAATAAGTAACACAAAAAATATTTTGAATGAGTTAAGATGAATTCTACATTAATATCGTAATATTACCATCTGCCCCATTTGCACAAATACTATCATTAACACTAAATATTGCTGAACTTATTAACAATTATACTTTTAAAATGTTGCAGTTTTCCATAATTTTTAAATACTGAAGGAATATATGTTCTTTATCCTTAGCCCTCATCATTTCCGTTAAGTTTACTGCCGTGGTTTGTATTCTTACTGCCATTTTTCAAACTCCCTGCTTTTTCTGTAAAGGAAACTCAGAAAATAGCTAGACATTTGTAATGATGATGTTTAAAATAGGACTAACCAGTTTCTACATGAGAGTTTAAGTTCAGATGTTGGTGCTATAGGAACCAGCCTGCGTGAAAACTACCACTTAGTAACTGGGTAAAATTAGACAACTTCCTTAAAAGAAATCTGTGCTTCTAATAATAATGATTCCCATTTTATGAAGTTATAAGGATTAAATAAAAAGATGTAACATAATTTCCATTTGGAAACCCAGGGATACAATGCGTCCTCAGGAAAACAAAACCACAGTCCTATTGACTGATTTCCTGTAAACGCATGACTTACAGAAAACTTCTCCCAAAGAGGGACAGGAGATGAAGTTGACAGGCCAGGTGAAGTTGGTCTCGCAAAGTGAGGGGTGTCTACCAGAGGAATTTTGACGACTGGTCTCCATTTGGTTCTTTTATTTTCACAGACTAAACTCGCCCCCTTTCCCTTCCCCAAGTCCGCACCCAGTCTCTGCAGGCCCCCGCGTGGCTGCAGCGGGCATCCCAAAAGGCGATGTCTCCCTCCAGCTCGAAAAAACGAGAATGGTCTTAACAATTTCCAGTTTACCTCAGTCTTCCTGTGTAAGGTAACAAATGTGAACTGAACCAAGTATTAATGTTGGAAAATCACCTACGTGATAATAAGCAGCGTTCTTCGAGGTCACCGTTTCTCAGCCGGGCCCACGTTCCCCAGACCTACTAGCTTTTAAAGCCAACCCCAACTTGAACCCCGTATTCATTTCCCACCGCTACTGGAACAAGTTACCACAAACTTACTAACTCAAAATAACACAAAGTAATTTACTTACAGTTTTTGAGGTAGAAGTCCAAAATCACTCTCGGTGGATGAATCTCAAGCTGTCAGCAGGTGTCTAGACGTTCCTCTCAAAAGGCTCTAAACCATTTTCCCCCTTTTCTGGCTGCCAGAGGCTGCCGGGCTCCCCGCCTGGCGTCCCCCTTCTTCCTCCCAAGAGACCTGCAGTCGCGGGGAGAGCGTCCACAGGCCGCACCCTGCAACTGTCCTGCAACAGCTTCCCCGCCCCCGTATTTAAAAGCTGCTGAGATTGCACTCACCCCACCTGGAGAGTGCAGGCTACCTGCAGGTCAACTGATTACAAACCCATCTCATCTGTGATTACAATGCCCCTTTGTCATGTGAGCAATTCACAGGTTCAAAAATTAGAGTGTAAACGTCTTTGAGAGGCGAATATTCTATTTACTACAAGTTCCCACACTCCAGAGGCTCAAATTTAATTGTCTTAGCACAAAAATCCTCCCTAGGTCGTTCTAATGTCCACTTTCATTTGAGGACGACTAATGTAAAGGTTTTCAGGGATCCATGAAGCCTTGTGCCCTTGATAGCGTCCATAATGGTCAAATTAGATTTGCCCAGCCTTTAATATATGTATGTTCAAGACAGTAGGCCGTCTGTAACAGAGAAAAGCGTTCTGTAACATTTAACAAGTAACTCAAACCTATTAAGAAGCTAAGGAATTATTTCCCTTTGTCAGGCTTTGGGAACCTAATATCCTAGGGCAAAAAATGAATGTAAGGGCACATATTTTGTTGTGTGTGGTTGGTAGTTTTTTGGTTGTTTTTTTTTTAACTCAGATGCTTTTAAAAACTTTTATTTTATTATTAAACAGCTTGATAAATCAGAATATATCAAGAGTTTAAACTCCAAATCCTGACATTCAGTATTTTATTACCTGACATAGTAATAAAAGCTGAAGTGATCAATATAATATGGTTGAATCATTCTTTGGAGAGAGGTTAAAAAGCCCCCAAGGTAGAACATTTTTTTTCCAGTTAAAAATTTTTTTAAATGGTTTTCTTATTCTAATTAACTGAGGGCTGAATGCTTCACAAAGTCAATATAATGTCTTAATAGCATAATCAGATTGACTCACTCTATTTTATATATGTATACTGTAAAGACAGTCTACTCATGAGAAATCAGGAGAACTGGGTTCATATTTCCTAGAAAATTCACAAATACTTAAATAGTCTTTAAACTTCTCAAGAGAAATCTTCCTTCTTGACTAGCAAATAAATGCAGTGTATATTTGGCTTGAAAAATTGTGTATCCATTGAAAAGAAACTCGTGATTAATATTTGACATAATTTGCTGGCTGCAGTCTCATGTTTCAAAGAAGGGGATAATTCAGAGCTAATAATCAAAGAGACTGAATAAATAGTTTTGCTGGTAAAAGAACAATCAGGCTACCTATGAAAGATTCCCCCTTCAGATAAACTAATATAAATGTTTATTTCTGGTCATTGAATTACTGACATTCCATGCTTGGTCTGTCCCCAATTGCAAAATAGGTTTGCAGCATAGCAGAGCTTCTAGAGTCAGTAAATGGATGTAAAATTTCAGAGTTCAAGTCACTGCAGGTTACCAGGAAAACAAAAGTTCAACCACTACCCTGATTCTAATTCAAAAAATCTTGTTCAGGTTTTTTTGCCACCTTGCAAGTAGCACATCCAAACATAGATATCCAATTGTTCTGTGAAACAATGGAGGAGAATGCAATACTAGAAATTTTTCTTAGTATTTATTTCTGAACTTTCTCCTAGGATACTGGATTTCAAAACAATATTGAATTTAACAGCAGATTTTTTTTTTATTTTGAAATCACAACTATCTATAACCAAGCTAAAGTAGAAACAATGATAAGCTGTTTACAAGCAGTTAAAGCAAGTAGCACAGGCCTCTCTACTTTCCCACAAGATCACTCTAATTATCAGTTTAGGGCCTGAAATTCTTGATTTGATTTTCCTGTGATTTGTGGTATTTACCTCATTCCAAAAGAGAACTGTCCTGTTTTTTTCGGTCTCCTGTACTGGGCTCTGCAGTGCACGGATCAGTGTGCTGGACTGAGAACTTCCCTAGTTCCGGCTGTGTCGTCATCCTTCCACTCCTGCCAAAGCACACACCTTACCCATTTTTTAACATGAAGCTGAAAATATAAACCCTTGTTCACTGAGCACTTCCCCTGTATCCAGCAGTGTGGTGGCATCACGCATTATATATTGACATTCTAATGATTCGCCTGATGGAAAGGTGTGGACAGTAAAGAGAGAGAGATTTCAATCCTCAAAAATTATAAAAAAATAATCATTTATTTACAAAGACAATGACAGACAGGCAGAAGGAAAAATAGAAAACTGGTTGTATTGAGAGGCTGTGCCTAAATGAAGAGTAACAGGTGGTCCTGACAATATGCTTCTAAATAGCAGTGCAAGTATAGGTACCAGATACCAGGCAATTTGAGATTCTTAGTGACTGTACCCATAGCCTGAAGCCTTCGCCAAGGTTCTAAGAACTACCGGAGACTCTCACCCCGAGAATAGCAAGTCTTCTACCAGCAGATGGATGGGTACCAGAGTTGGAGGATCAGTCCCCTCCCCCAACAACACACATCCGCATGTCAGTCTCCCGAACTATGCCAAGAGGTTTGTTTCCTCCTCCTTTTTTGCTGCCAATTACATTCATATAATACAGATTCCCCAAATAAATTCATATTATCATTTTTATGCATTTGCTTGAATCATAAGTGAAATCTTCATTAAAGTTAGCACTCTAGAGATCCCAAACCTGATAAAAACAGATGGGCATTATCTATTATAGGTTCTCATTATTCCTCATCTTTACTATTGTAATAATTTTAATTTGGTTTTCCCACTTCAGTGTTGCTTGTATATCACTACCTGGTAATCTTCTGAAATTCTAACTCCAATTATATTATTCCCCTGGTTAAAAAGTAAATCCCCACACATATACAAGCTGGGTTAAAAAAGTGAAAATCGAGTAAGGTCTGCATCCAGCTAACAGGAATGCACCAGAGTTAATTTCCTGGTATTGATATTACATCATCACTGTAGATGATACCACACATGGGGTAAACTGAGGATGGATACATGAGACTTTTGTACTATATATTTTCTGTGCATTTGGAATTACTTCATAATTTCAAAAGTTAGATTTTAAAAAGTACATTGATTTCTTCATATTTTCAAAATATGTATGAAATTCTGTACTGTATTTCCTCACATACAGAACAAAAAAGGATATTCTATGTGGAGATACATTCTGTGCATTCTGAAAGTGTGAGAGTGTACAGTGTCATAGAAAATGCAAACATAATTTTTCACTATAAATTAATGTAATTGTTTCACTGATTAACTCTGTAGTTTGAATAAGTGTCTAATATTTTTTAATTATTATAAATATTATTTATATTTATATTGTTCTAGGGGGACATTTTACACTAGTTTTGGGGGAATTATTAGCATATTGGATAAATTTGCACTTGTTCATTAACAGAGAGCACTAGGCCACTAAAGCTTTCTAATAAATGTCAGGGAGTTATAAAATGTAACACCAAAGCATTCAAATATGCCAAGGAGGAAAGATAGTTGACAGTTTTTGGCTACTTAGAGCTGGAGAACTCAAATTTAAGACATCAAACTATGGAGTGCTACATTAAATGACATTGTTTTAGGTGGGTTGAAAAGATATATGGAAAGGAGGAAAAAAGCTTTCCAGTTTTGTTAGTTTGGTTTCCTATGCAAAAATAGTAGATGAGAGGAATTTGACATTTAAGGAAATAATGTTCTGTCAAAAGGAAGATTCCCAGGAGGGCAATATAACATTGCAAAGGTTACACTCACCTCCTCAGCAAGGGTATGGATCTATGTTTAAAAAAAGTAATGTGAAGGAAAATTAAGAAAGCATATTGCTTGGTTGAACAGTATCAAGGGAAACTGTTCATTTAAAAATCCTGCAGACCGCTTCTGATGTGTGGTTGCAGATCCCAGCAAGGCTTTGATCAATCAAATATATCGGGGACACATGAGGAGACAAACTGTAGCTATCAAGACATACTCTTTACATTTACATTTTCTCCATCTCCAGCTCTACTTATTTCTGGAGTTCTTTGCCACCACGTTGAATGAAATCTGTGGCATGTGAAAGCTCCCTTTTAAAATTGTATTATCCTTATTTTTATAGAGTATTTTTTCTCCTGTTCTCAGTCAAGATACTAATATTATTCAAGAGCTTCAAAGACACATTGCTTGCACTTTGCCGACAATATCAGGTATTGCCTCTGGTTAAACCTTTATGAAAATACTGATTTTTCTATGTAAGAGAAAACTTGTATTGCAGAACAACAAAAGATTTTCATACTGCATTCTTATATCTGGATGAGCCTGCTGGATTAATAAAAATAAAACCAGAATTAGCATATTGCTCAAACTGAGCCTTTTAGCAGAGCACCCCTGAGCTATATATAAAACTCACTTTCACTCATTCATTATTCTTCTCAGATAAAATGGAAGGAAAAAGAAACTCTAATGTACACATTAATATTGGAGTTTTGTGAAAGAAAATGTAACTTTCTCTAAAGGGATAAATTACTATATTTTCTGTATTGAAATCACTTGGAGAGTAATGCCAAATAGAAATCCAAAGAGAAAGATTCTGATTTGTTAACAGAAAAAATAAAAGCATTTGAAAAAATTCCCCATTCTTAAGTTTTACAAATATTTGTGGTGTTTCAAATTTGCAAGTGTGAAAGCCATCACTCTACACTTAGCTAATACAAGTATACAAAACTAAAAGAAAAAGAAAAATGTATCTCAAAACATTCCTGAAAAAATATAGGACTGTTATATTTAGATTCTTTGAATACTTTTTATTATTTTCTGAATCTTAGTAAATACTAATTAATCACATTAGTAATTAATATTTTTGAAACTATAAAAATGTCTGTTTCATCATTCTATCTCCATGCTTTTCCAGAAAACTTTTCTAACTTTAACCATTCTTACATTCAAAATGACACATCCTGTCAGCTAAATCACTCTAATAAACTTATTAACACCTTAGTACTCTAAGTAACTTTGCTTGATATTTTACCCAGAGGCATGTTTTATTTAAACAAATATCTATAAGAGAGACAAAATTTAATACAAAAAAAATTCTCCATAGAAGTGTAGGTTTGTTTCTGGGCTCTCATTTCCATTCCATTGGTGTCTATTTTTTATTATAGTACCATAGTGCTTTGATTACTATAGCTTTGTAGTCTAGTTTGAAGTCTGTGAGAGTGATAACACCATTCTTTTTTGTCAGGATTGCTTTGGCTATTCAGGGTCTTTTATTGTTCCATATGAACTTCAATCGTGTTTGTTCTATTTCTTTGAAAAATGCCATTGAAACTTTGATAGAGACTGCATTGAATCTGTGTATTTCTTCGGGTAAAATATCCATTTTAACACTTTAGAATCCTGAAGAGTTCAGAAACATGAGTGAGGCAAACTGAACACTAAGAAACCCATCACATTTATGGCAGGAAACTTCAAAAGTGGCCTCCAGTGATTCCCACTGGAATGGTTTTGCAACCATCCCTGTACTTTGCTTTTGTGGGAGTCCCTCAACTTTGCTTTAGGCTAGTCACTCTATCAATTCACTCTAACAAATAAAATATGCAAAATTAATGAAACATATAATTCTGGGACCAGTTGGGAGGGGTAGGAGTATACCAATTGGGTGTCCACAATTGAACCCAACTCTATCAACCTTGAGATAGTGTCAGAACCCTCAGGTTAAATGCTTAGTCCTAGAAGATTCCCCCACTCCCTCAATTCAGAGGCCAGCAGTAAATTCAGGTTGTCATCTGTGCCTCTGACCAACTATCTATAGGTCAGAGATTCCAACAAACCCCTCCTACTCCTCAGATTTGATTAATTGCTAGATTGGCTTATAGAACTCAGACATTTTACAGAATAAATTATTTTATTATAAAACGGTATAACTCAGAACAGTCATATGGAAAAGCATAGAGGACAGTATGGGGGAAAGGTATGACACTTCCATACCCTCTCAGAGCTGCCATTCTTCCCCAAATCACAAAGTGTTTACCAACCTGGAAACTCACTAAAGCCCTCTTTGGGGGCTTTAAATCATTGGTTATTGATGATTAAATCAACCTCCATCCAGTTTCCCCTCCCTGGAGGTCATCAGGGGTGTGACTGAATGTTCCAATCACACTGTTGATTTTCCTGGTAAAGTATGGCCATCCTTAGGAACTTTACAAAAGTCACATCACTAACATAAACTCAGGTGTGACTGAAAGGGGTTTATTGTAAATGTTAAAATACTTTTATTACTCTCATCCATTAGGAAATTCCAAGGATTCTGAGGACCTCTTTTTCAGAAACAGGAATGAAAAACTATTTCTTAGCATTAATCACAATTTCACAAATGTTACTTCCAAGAATAAGTTTCAAAAAGACTATGACTTTCATCTTGGGGCACTCTAGCTCCATCTCTCCATTTTGCTGTCAGTTTCCCTGTCATAGAGACATTCAGGCAGCTGATGCAGAGGCCCATTTGGTGAGCATAGAGGTGAAGCTTGCCAGTGCTCACACTCACATGAGTGACTTGGAAAATGATCTTTAACAAGGCCTGCGGTAGCAATGTAATGATTTTAGAAGAGGACTTGGCAGCCCCAGAGGAACACTAAGATCACTTCAGTCCTTGTTGACAGCTTAGCTATACTGAGGAGAAGAAATTCTCTCTCACCCTTCTGGGTTTTCTAAGGCTGGTCGAATAAAAACATTTAACATCAGATTCACAAGAGAGAAAATAAATTTAATTACATGCATATGATGGATTCTACATAGATGTGCATTCCATGGTCAAAAAGGGAAAATGGGCATATCCTGAGCTGAAGAATGGGACAGTGATCTGGGACTCCAAGGAGAGAAGAGAAAGATCCACATGTCAAGAAGAGGGTGACTCCTATGATGCAGAACACATGCTCTGTAATTACATATTTGACTTGCTATATAGCCTTCTCTGCTAGTTTATTTATGGCAAGATCCCTAATTCTCAATACCACCCAATTTTTATTGTTCTAGGTAGTTAACAGAGTGGTAGTAGTTTCTTCATGAGTGTTTTGCAACCATTCCAGGCCTTCAGTTCTACCAATTTGAAAGAGAATTTCGGAGCCCTTGCCATCATTTTCACAGGCTTCAGTGGTAAGCAGGGGAAAAAAACCAGCAGAGAGACAGCAACATGAGCCCCCTCCCCCAGGGTGATGCTGCCCTTTTATCCCCTCGCTCCTAGGCTCAGGTGTGCGCTTGCACATGAGCACACATCCATGCTCAGTGTCCACAATCAGGCACGCATGCCCCACACCTACATACCTTCTGCATTAACACTATCAAGGCCACAGGTGATAACCACAGAAGCCAATAGCATAAATTGCCTGATTAACTCATTTACCTTACAATGAATCTGCAGAAACTTGACTGCCTTTAGCTCAAAACAGTCCACAAGTTAAATAATCTTGAGAAAGCCTGTTTGAATATCAGGGAGAATGATCCTTCAACTGAACCCTCCTATGAGACTCTGAAGCACCTAACTAGGCAACATGTAGTTTCCTAGTCCAGGGAATCTATAATATAATAAATATTTGTTGCTTAAAACTGCTACTAGCCTTTGGACTATTTTTTATTGCATGACTGCTATATTCTATGGAAAGTTATATAATACTCATTCTAAGTGGACTATAATATGTTAAGAATGAATATGTTTTTCCCAGAAAAATATCTTTAAAAACATAAGGCAATGTAGTTCAAAAGCCAAGATAGGAAATAAAACAATATCACACAAATATTTGACTGATCTAAATTGTAATTCTACCAATTACCTCTCTGTGTGAACTCATACAAGCTATCTCAATTCTTTTAACTTCAGCTTCCTTGTCTTCCATTAAATGAACTTAATAATACAAATTTCATTAAGTTGTGATGAAAAACCAAGCTTTAAGTTCATTGAGGAAAGTGATCGTACCTGATTAATTTTATATTGTGTATACCAAACATAATGCTTAATAAATAACTGTTATGTTTCAGGGCTCAGGTGAATTCTAAAAAATATTATTTAAATAACAAACCTAATAAATATAAAATAATGTGAAATAAAGGTAACCTATTTTAAAATAATAAAAATACTGCAGTATGGGGATTTTATGACATAGATGATATAATTTTTACGTGAAATTTTTGAAGTTTCCCATGAATTCCTTAAAGAATTTAAATTCATGTTGGATATTATCACTAATACACTGGTCAAAAAAATTTTACAAAAGTCATGTTACTGAAATAAAATTAGTCATTTCCTATCAATTTGTATGTGCTCAACACCACTATGACAGTCAAATTGTAATTTTGGCTCTAGTTTTTTTGGAATCTGCAATATTTACATCACGAAATGCATGCCAATAGTAATAGGCCTACGGTTAATACCTGTAAAAAAATCAAGTCATAGGCTACTTCTTAGATTTCTTCGCTTGTCTCTTGTACAGCTGTTCCGGAGCATCTCTGGGGAGTGGCCAGCAGTAGTCAGCCAGCATTGTAGTGGACCATTTTCCCCGGTATCTTTGTTCCATTGATGTGCTATCTTGATGAAAATGTTTGCCAAGTTCATCACTAACCATAACACAGTTTTCAGGGAAGAAATCCAGATGGAAATGAAGGAAGTGGATCTTTAGAGACATATTGCAGCCAAGTTTCTGATACTGCATCAGCATGTCTTCTGCTAGTTCCTTATGGTTTTCTGCCCTAACATTCCCAAGAAAATTTGTTGACACTAGGCAAAAAACATTCCTTGCTTCTTTCGCATCACCCTGCAGCAAGTTGTTGAACCGGTCATCTTTGAAGAGCTCTCGAATCTGAGGACCCACCAAAACTACCTCTTCAATCTTTGCTTTCCTGAGTCAAGGAAATTTTTCATGCATGTATTAGAAAGCTGGTGAGGTCCGGTCCATGGCTTTCACGAAATTCTTCATCAAACCTAGTTTGATGTGAAGGGGTGGTAGCAGTATTTTGTGAGCCTTGACCAGAGCTGCGTGCTGGATATTCTTCTCTCCAACTGCTACATTTTGCCTGCGAGTCCATTCCTTCCACAAGTAGTGCAATTCACTTGCTCGGTTATCCCACTCACATAAGAAACCCATGTATTTTGTATTTCCCTGCTGCAGTCCCATTAAAAGGGCAACTAGCTTCAAATCACCACAGACATGCCAGCTGTCCTTGTTATACTCAATGGAATTCAGTAGCTGCTTTAAGTTATGGCATGTCTCTTTCATATGGACAGCATGCACTACTGGAATAGATGGAAGACAGTTTTCATTGTGCAAAAGCACAGCCTTAAGACTCAGTTTTGAAGAGTCTAGAAATAGTCTCCATTCTTGTGGGTCATGAGTGATTTCTAAGGCATTCATGACGCCCTCAATATCAGAACAGAATAACAGAGTACTTTCCTTTTGGAAGAAAGGCTCAAACTGCTGGTGGAGCTTTTGATATAAAGTAATTGTGATATCTTCTTCTAGAAGATTCCATTGTTAGAGTCTTGATCCTAGCAATTCTGCCTTGTTCTTGGATAAGTCCAAATCACGAACCAGGTCATTTAGTTCTTCCTGTGTTAGTCTGTGTGGGGTTGATGATGCACCACAGAGAAAATCTGGATCACTGCATGCTGATGGAACAGAAGAAGAACAGGGCAGCTCACCCTTGTCCTCATCAGATAAATCAAGGGAATATTCTGCTGGAGGTTCTGGAATAGGAAGTCCCTCACCATGTGGAACTGGTCTCAATGCAGATGGAATGTTTGGGTAGACTATTCTTGACTTCTTTGGCTTCGTTACTCCACTAGAAAGAAGAGGAACCAAGCAGAGGTAACAGTCTTTTACATGGTTGCTTGGCTCTTTCCACACCATGGGGACTGCAAACGGCACTGATGCTCTTTTGCCATTTCACCACTATGAAAGCTGTGTTGTAAATGGAGCACAGCATGTATGCAGGGCCCAAGGCTTGCCTTGGTCACCAACCTTGCATCCAAAGTCAAGATGATAAGCCTTCTTCACTTGAGAGGTGATACTTTTCTTCTGGTTGGCAAATGTCATTCTCCAAAAATAGAGCAGAAATTGCTCATGCTATTAACACACTTTCGAGGCATTACTGTTCTGTATTGTGCCTAAATGGATAAAATAAACTGTCTTACATAAGTCTGAAATATTTTCAATGCTCAACCTTTCTGACAGGGCTTTAGATAGTGCACTGCTGACGTCAGCTTACTTCAGCAGCCGCCTGGCAGTAGTATTGCATTGCATCAGAAAATGATGCAATTACTTCTGGATGATGTGTGCATGGTGGTATTACACAATGCGATGCCCTATTGCATCATTCTAGGCTGATTTAGGATGTTGTTGCAGTCCTACTGGATAAATTTACACGGTGAAACATATAAAATGAATTATATGAAATATCTTCAAAACAAGAGTTAATAAGAAGTTTTCAGGGTTATATTCATGTTCAGCACACCAAGATACTACAGATTAGGGCCTTTTTAAGTCAGTAATGATCTCAATGTTGACCAGTGTTATAACTAATTTACAATTAAATACACTATTTTCTAATCACATTAATTACAATGCAAGTGGAATATGGAGGTTGTATAAAAGCAAACTTCACATTAATTCAAGATTTCTAGCCAGCAAGCAAATATAAGTTTAGCTGAAAAACTATTGGTATATTTCTTCATTAATTTGGCAAATAAGGTGGACCATTCCTTGAATGACCTAGAGAAATATTTGGCCTTAGGACTACAAAATCATGGAAAGACACATGAGGATAGTGTGTCTATGTTTCAGAAACTGAAAAAAATCTCAGCATAGCATTGCTTATTGTTGAATATGTTGGAGAATGTGGTGAAAAAGAACAGAGATCAGAGGCTACGGAGAGGGTTTTCAAGGGGTTTATGTGAGATGGAACAAACGTATGGTTTTTTAGACCAAGGAAATGATCCACAATGAGGATGGAACTGCTGGTGAAAGCAACTTGAGAAATGCTAAACAGCACAAATCCTTGAGGAGTACATATAAAGGCTCTAAAAAAAATCACAAAGAAAAGAAACTATTTTTCAAATTTATTTGACTAGGCAAAGACAAATGGAATTCCATTTGCTGGAAATAAGCATCCTCAGGAACACAGTTCCAAGAATGCTATAGGCAATGGAGAATAACTTTGATATGGAAGACAATTTTGAGAGAAAAAAAATACATCAGGGAGCCCAGACAGAAACATGACAAGAGCTCTAAGTAAAGTAGTAGTGGGATATCACATAAAAGCACTGGAAGCAGAGGCAACAGGACACAAATGTCTGATAAATGGTGGAATAAGATGCAGAGAAAGAAGTTTAAAGTGACTAAGAATTCATATCACTGAAAATCAGGTTCTTCTTGTCTTCATTTTAGGTGTTAATCACAAAAAGAGTCATAAGTATTCAAAGTACAAGACAGATATTGTCTTGGGGAATTTACAGAGAAAGATAAACCAAAACAGTATGTATTTGTTAAACAGCAAGGTTTCTTCAATGTTTACTCTGCCATTTTTCCTCTCCCTACAGAGCTCTTCGTTCATTGTCCCACGTTAGCACCTTTACATTGTTCTTTCTGTAAACGGGCTAAGTCAAAGTCCGGGGAACTGGTGCCCCCTACAGGGGTTTACTGTTAAAGGTGAATTGCAGTCAGGTGATCTGAAGCCCCGCCAGGTGGGCTTCATGAGAATTTGCGGAATTTTGCTTACCTGGGGCAGGTAGGTGGGGCCTATTAGATTTTAAAAAGGGAAGGCCGAAGGAAGAGAGACAGTCGCCATTATGTGACATTAAAAAGGAACCGTCGTTATGAGGAGAGTCGGTAGCCCGCCAAGATGTGGGAATGAAGATTTAGGGCCAGAGACTTTGGAGGCTTTGTAAGTAGCGGAAGAGAGAAGGCAGATGTGCAAAGTGGGTGTGTTCTAAAATGTGTGAGTGCAGTCTGATGGGCCGTTTGGACACTGCAGCTGCTGTTTACAGTCTTGTTGGCCTAATGATGTGCATCAAGGTGGTTTTAAAAGCATTTTTAGTTGCGTCCTGTGTCGTCCTCGCAAGTTGGAACCTGGCCTGCAGTCTGATCGGTACACATAAGAAAGGAAACGCCATTATGAAGTTGGGGCCTATAACAACAGTGGCGGGAAACCTTCATCAACATAAGAAAGAAGATGCCGAGTTGAAATCGTGGCCTATTGTTTATATCAGAATAGACAGAAGTTCGTTAAAAAATTCAGATTCCTCAACTCCTGTTCCTACCCCAAGAATCTCTAAATTGGAGATGTGGGATTTAAATTTTTAATGAAAACCCTAAGTATTTCTTATGTTCACTAACATTCAAGAACTAGCGACTAAATGGAACATAGAGATATTATGATAGATATTAGATTTTAAAAGAAATAATTGTCAAACAACCTTTGGTTAATCAGATTGGTGTGATTTTTCTTGGTGGTTATAGAGAAGCCAGAAAACAAATTTTATTCTGAACTCTCCTTAGGTAAGTTAATTATAGAAGGATTTACCAGTATTTCTCAGAATGTATTTAGAATCAGCTTGGAACATTTTTATTATCTTGATTTAAGGAAGGATTTCATTTAAATCAACCCAACTTAAAATAGCTAGTCAATTTGATAAAAAATTTAACCAAAAAAGGAACTTAATTATTTGATATTAGCTCTGTGTGTTCACAGATATGAAATAGGTGATGATTTTTTTGTGTGTATGCAAGACATAAAATACATTAAAATAATTATTTTGGAATGCTTTCACAAGAACACAAACCTGAATGACTATTTTGTCTAACAGGTAGATAAATGTAACACTATGTGGTCAGCCATCTCCATTATAAATATATATTTTTACGTTTTAATATAAAAGGGAAGCTATTTGGATTTTTCATCAATAAAGAGCAGCTATAAAATATATGTATCACTATTTTACCAAAACCTTGTCGCATAAATAGCTTCAATTAATTCAATCTAGTTATTAAGTGACACACCTGTTCGTTGGCATTGTGTGTATATGTGTGTATGAGCGTGTGTGTATGAGCGTGTGTGTGTGTGTGTGTGTGTGTGTGTGTGTGCCCTCCCACAAGCATGATGGGATTTGTTTGTTCATTAATTGTTTATATCATTAGTAATAAATACAAATTGCTGGATATTTTATCCCTCAAATCAATCTCTTAGACCTGACTGGATGCTATAAACCCAGATTTCCTCTTGCATAAATAAATTGTCCCTGCCATCAAAGATTAGTGAGAAAAGAAACTGCACATAGTCCTTGACTTATTGTTAGGTATCATAAAATTTACCTTAAATGGGTTTTGAATTCATGATCTGAAATTCCCCAAAACTTAAAGGCATAATACACTTTAATCACAATTTAAACACAGATCATGTCCAAGGTGGTATCAGTTTCATTTTATCAAGTCAAGATTATGCATATAATAATATATGACTAGTTAATTATAAAAACTGAAAGAATATATTCAAGATACATAAAGTACAAAATTCAATTTGAAATATAAGTATAATATAATCTTAATTTTTTTGGGAAAATGTGTATCAATATATATGGGGAAAAGACAAAAGGCATTTTAAAATGTTAACTTTGCTTACTTCTAGGTAATGAGAACAGATAATCTTATTTTTTGTACTCTCCAATTTTCCCTTAATGTTACAATAATTAGGAAGACAAATTACTTCCAAAATGGATTTATAAATCAGACTTATTTATTTTTAAAAATTTTATATTAGATTTGTTTTCTAAAAATACACCATAGCTATTTTTATTTTAAAAATAATGCAATGTTATGTATTTGCCCATATTTTTTTACTTGTGGAATTTGTAAATTAAAGAGGGAATGATTTTGCCTACTTTTACCTTGGAAAAAATGATCTAATAGAGTTGATTTGACTTATGTATCTTAGTTGGTAGGATTTACACATTTGGAGAACCCAGGAAGGCAAATACGTTCAAGAGCACGTAGAGAAATATCTGTATGCCAACTTTTATCTAATTTTCTCATCTCTTACTAGTCTAAGGCTCTTCTTACATTTGTAATAGCAAGTTAATGAACAAAAATTTAATCACGGGATTCTATTAAACGTTCTTGGATAAATGCCTGCCATGAGCAATGCAGCCTCTAAACTAGACAAAAGGTAAATGATTTTTAAGTTTGTTAATTTCTCTATTTTTATACAGTAGCAGAAAAGATTTGCTGTCCAATAATTATTTGTAAAACCTCATAAGTAATGAAAACTCTGGTTAATAATATGAAAATACTAGTAATATTCACAACAAAAACAGGTCAAGTAATTTGATTTTTGACATTGAGGTGCAGGTTAATAATAAAAGAGGCTTGATACTGAGATACAGGGCTAACATGATGTAAATGAAGGAAGAAAATAACGGGTCTTGGCTATTTCATCAGGGACAACGTGCATAGCTCAGAGCAACATAAGATTTTCTGTTTCTCTTCATAAAATTGTGTTTATCCAAGTTTGTTGGAATAGTAGGTACTGAAAAGCCATAGTTCATTCATTCCTCTGGTTAAAAAACATTAATATATAGAGAATTGTTCACAAATACTGTCCTTCATAATTATGGATTAATCCATCATGACATATATACATACATATTCTTATATCACTAGTTGTCCATCAATATTAAGCATTATTTACTGACTCCCATTTATGGAAGTTGAAGATTTGGCTCACCATTCTCTTGGATGACTTTGTATTACTATTTTTAGTTCTTTAATTGATCATATGTTTAAATTTAAAAAAACATATTTAAGGGGGAGGGGCAGATAATTTGAGTCAAAGGGTCAATGGTATGGTACAGGGCTGAACTGGCTTTTCAATGGTGTCCTTAATGTAGTACATATAGAATCTGATTTATAATGATGCATAACAGAAACTTACATAATGCAATATTACTTCAGTAAAAATTATTTTAAAGATATTTTAAAATTTTTAAACATAAAATTAAAAATATGTAAATTAAAATATTAAACACAACACTTTTAAAATCTGGATTAATGTAATATATTTAGGAGTATTTAGTGGCATATAAAAATGCACATAATATAAAATTAAAAACAGCAAGATACAAACTTATAAATTTAAAAATAAAAATATATGCCTAGGAAAACAGACCAAAAAATAATAAGCCAAATTGCTGATTGTTAATAGTTGTCTCTGAGTGAAAATATCGGCGGAATTTTAAATTACTTCTACATTATTTCCCATTTTTAAATGCTTACTTCAAAAAGTGATTATTGAAATAAAGTAGCCCCCAAAATATATAGCGTTAGTTATGCACAATAAAGCTAAAATAATGTGAAGTGAGGAAAATTTAAGGTTATAACCCAAGACTAATCATAAAAGACTTATTCAGACATGTTAAACTTAAAGCTAAAGAATCAGTATTTTAAAGCTAATGAAAGTCAGTGAGGAATACCAGAATTTAATGAGTCTGTCTTTTCACTGTTTAAATTAATTATGTTTTTTCCATATGCTCTTAGTCACGACATGAGCAGAAAAAAACAAATTTTGTGGTATCACAATCTGAACATATAGAAAATAAGAAATTGAGTAAACCACAATGAGATCCCACCTCATTCCTAGAGAATGATCCATATCAAAAGCAAAACAATGAAAAAGAGAACAAACGTTAATGAGGGTGTGGAGGAAAAAGACCTCATACACTGTTGGTAGGAATGTAGACTTGTCCAAATCCTATGGAAAACAATATGGAGTTCCTATAAAATATAAAAATAGATATATCATATGATCCAGTAATTCTGCCCTTTAGTGTTTATCCAAACAACACAAAAGCACTAATCCAAAGGGATATATGCACTCCTATGTTCGTTACAGCACTAGTTACAATAGACAAGTTATGGAAACAACTGGTGTTCACTCACAAATGAGTAGGTTAAGAAGATGTGGTATATATACATAATGGAATACTACTCAGCTATAAAAAAGATGAAATCTTGCCACCTGAGACAACAAGGATGAAACTGGAGGATATTATGCTAAGCAAAATAAGTCAGAAGGAGAAAGACAAATGCTGGGTGTTTTCACATGGGGAATTTAGAGATACAAAACAAATAAACTAACAAAACCAAATTTAAAAAAAAAAACCCTTAGAAATATGACTGTAGAATCGAGGCTACAGAGGGGTAGTCATTGTGTGGAGATGGGAACACACATCAAAGGGGACCCAACATCTATGATAAATGGACAAGAGTGTTTCTGTGGTGGGTGTGCCATGGAGCTATACATCTGAGAAGGTGTGAACCTATTCCCCCAAGTCATGTATAGTATTATAAACCAATGTTACCACAATAATATTAAAATTAAAAATAAAATATGTTGTTTTACTAATATTGTCATCATCCTATCACAGAAAAAATGTGAGTGAGAAATTTCTATTTAATTCTACCTAATAGAAAAATATGCTAAACTTTCACTCCATTATTATGCCTGTACATTTGTACTATCAATCAATAATTTAAAGAAAGGTGATGAATATTTAATGGGTTATAGCTGTGGTCAATCACTAATAATTCCTAGTATTGTGTAACTTCAATAAATATTTAATATCTTTAGCCAAAAATGGTCAGGAAGGGGAGAAAAATACCATTGGCAAGAAGAAGTAGTTTATCTTCAAGTGGAAAAACTCCATGTATCCAACAGAATCACCCACTAAATATAAAAAGGCAATCAGTTTTAAATTGAAGCAGCATCACCAGAGATCAGGTCTGTCAGCACTGTCATTACCAAGCACTCGCTCATGCTGGAGTTCACTTGGGCAGAAGCCTCTGTTGCTCAGGACAAATGGGGATCACCTCATTTTTAGAGTCACTGTGGGAGCCTAGGAGCTGATCTTCCACCCTACAAATTTCTTTCAGTGTCTTAAAAATGTCTTTACTGTAAAAGGATTTTGTTGCTGTTGTTGTAAATAACAGAAAAAAACAACTTACATGTTTGGTTCTTTTTACTGAAATGTTCAGAGGTAGGATTGACTTCAGATGCATTTAATACCACCTTAAGTTCCATCTCTCTTTGATCCTCTCTGCTCCAGCCTCATCTATGCACATTTCATTTTTAACCTGATGCCTATCATCTAGCAAATTGGCTGAAACAGTGCCAGGTCTCACACAGATAGTTCCTCTTCCCCAACCTCAGCTCAAAAGCTCTGTGCTTCACTCATTCAGAACCAACTATGTCACAGACCTACCCCTGATCAATTACTCCACAAGACGGTGTGATTTTGCTGAGTGGTGGTGACTACTACACAGGAGGGCAATGGCAGAAGAGATGACAGGAAAACAAACAAGTCACCTGTTTAATGTTTTTTTTTAACATGAATAACACCATTTCCATAGCTTAACAGAGTTTACACTTCCGTGCTGGTACTATATACCCAAAAAGTATTTTAAGTCTATCATGATTTCAGATTAATCAAGTACTATAAATAAAATAATAGCACTAAAACAAATACACTTTCTTTTTTCCCCAGTCATCAATGGAAAGGATCACTTCAACATTGCTATATTTTAGTTACCACTATTACGGCATCAAGTCTGAGATTCCTACTCTTATAAAACATCCTTCTTTTGTCTTTCATGCAGGTAAGTCACCATCAGTTGGATAAACACAAGGGTGTAGCTTTCACAAATGTCTTTAAGGCTTCCACTGAGTCAGTTGTTCATTGAATTATAAAATACATTAAGGAAGTTTTCATATCTAGAACTGTATATTAAATGTAAAATATAGATTGCTTGGTCATGTAATGGAAAATATTGGTTAATAGGGTGCACTGAAATTTAGTCTTTCAGTTTCAGCACTTGAGAATGGATTGTATAAGCTGTTTAATTCATCCTGGTGGGATGTTGTATGAGTCTAAGAACTTGTTCATATTTAGCATTTATTTAATATTAATAATTTTGAAAGAAATATACTTTCCTATGAATGTCCCTCCAACCTTTCATCAGAATATTGTTTATTCGGTTATAAACCAATATAATATAAAATGGCATTTCTGTTTTTTATTAATGCATGAGCATATTTTTGGTTCTGGATTAAAGTTCTAATTTCATATTTAACTTTATATTTCTGCCAATAAATGTGGGAATTCTGTATTTTCAATAATTTAATTTTTCAGAACATTTACTACAAGTCCTTTATAATACATTGTCTTCCAGCACATTCTTGTACTCTGGTCAAAAATCAGTTACTTCACTAAGGAGTTGAGAATCTATCAGTCTTAATTATTTCTTGTACTTCAGCATTACAGTTCTCCGATGATATGTCTTACCTCTATTTGTCAAAGGCTGAAGTAAGAATTTTAATCCATAATAATAATATCCTGTGAAGGTCTCTTTTAAATAAATACTAATGATCCCTAAGACATTTCGTGTTTTTCCTAAAACAGGAAAATTTTACCTGCATCCTCTTTTTAAATTATTCCACAATTATATGATATAGGCTGAATCAAGAATGTCACATTAAAGACAAAAATAAAACACCTTTATGATTCCTTAAAAGTTTTTCACATTGAGTTATGAGAAAGTTTGTTACATAAAAAGAATTTGGTTTTTCATGTCTATTTTTTTCATGTGTTTCTTTGAAAAATTCACCAACCATTTATACTGCCATTTCTAAGCTGCATGAAACTGGTAAAGATTTTTTAAAAGTTTTTAAACTATAGACTGTGCTGATTTTTAAAAAATGTCAATTTTTAATATAAACTTCATTGCTGCAAGTAATTGTAATTTTTTCTTTAAATTTCTGATTCTATATACTGCATGCTCTTATTTTCTGCCATAATTTTGTAAGTAAATGTGACATTCTCACTTAGACCTGTTTCTCAAATTTCATAGATTTGTTTTCTAAACCAATTTTACCTATTGATACATTACTTTACCTTTTCTGTAAGACACTGAGCAGCATAAATATCAGCAGGTAATTTCTCCCAGTTGGAGTTCAATATATAGATAGTATCATTTTTTTCCCCAACACCTACATCATGTCTACTACAACAGTCAGTTTGTTAAAAACAATCGGCCTTATTTTTAATTCAATAGCAGGGCCTTTCTGTATAAAGTTGATAGAATTTCTACAGTGTCTCTGCTGCATAAGAAACATCACTAACTGACAAGTTAGAACTTATAGTTTGAATATGCATTTCTAAAATAGGACTAGGAATTAGATACTTGTGAAAAACCTATTCACTAAATTACAGAACACTGTTATTTAAATATTCTAGCACACACATAATTTAAAGCCATCCACTTAGCAAACTGACTTTATCATACCTTTACAAAGCATACAATACTTTTTATATCAACAGCTCTCTTTTCCCACACATTTATTGACTATCATTGGTTTTCATTATTACTTAAGACAAATGTGTACAATTGTTGTGGTAGGCAGATTCTATGATGCCCTCCACCGCCCTGAACTCCTGATTGTTACAGTGTTTGCATTTTTTTCCCTTGAGTATGGGCTACCTAGTAACTTGCTTCTAATCTATTAGAGTTGAATCTGTAAATTGACAAAGGATATAGAATGTTATTTGTGTGACTAATCTAATAAAGTGGTGACTTCTGTCTTGCTGTCCGACTTTATTATCTTGCCTTACATGCTTTGATAAAGCAAGTTGCCATGTTAGAACAGTCAAAAAGAGGCAGTGAACTAATAATAGCCTGTTATTAGGAACTAAGGTCTTTATTTCAATAACTCCCAAGGAAATAAATTCTTCAAAAACCACATGAAGCACATCCTGCCTAGCTGTGCCTTCATGTAACACTGCTATCCTGACAAACTACTTATATTCAGCCTCTGAGAGACCTTAATGAGGGATCCAAGCTAATCTGGGCCCAGGCCTCTGACACACGGAAGCTGTAAGGTAATAACTCTGTGTTTTTTTCAGTCATTAAGTTTATGGTACTACACACCCACAAAACTCTAATACACTTGTCATAAACAAGCTTGAGAAAAATCAAATCTAATTCTAAATAAGCATAAGATACTAAGAAATAATCCACTATTGTGGTAGCCTCATGGTCCCAGTGAGCATTTTTTTTTATATATATATATATATGAAGGAATGGAGAGCATTAGATTCTGGTTAGTCAGTGACTTAGAGGAATATTAAAAGTTTTAAACAATTACAAGTTTCACTTATTCAACAGTGTATTGAGCACCCATTAATTGGCACAATCTTAGAAACTGGCTACATAATGGAAAAGAAGAAAGATAAAGTCCCTGAATTCACGGAGCTCACATTCTTATGGTATAGTACACTGTAAAGTAAACAAACTAAATACACTACAGGACATAAATTCTGAAGTGCAGGAATTTATCCCCCATTCACTGCTGCATTACCCTGATACCCTTCAATAGTACCTAAATAAATGTAGATACCCCAAATTTTTTCTGAATAAATAGTAGTTAATAAAATGAAGAAAATCATGCTAGTTAATGCATAGAATGACTAGAATTATTTTATCTTTTTAAATTTTTACTTCAAATATTATTTATATTTATTAAAATTTATTTACAAATTGTCCAATAGTTCTTTTAATTTTAAGGTTTCAAAACAATATATTTACCTATTTGCTGAACTCTGATAGGTAAAAAGTGGTTTCAGAATTGCCAACCCAAGTTACTGCAAAAAGTCTACTAACATCAACAGACTTCCGTTGTTGATAATTTTATTTTATGTTTTATATGATTTTTGAGGTAACATTGGTTTAAAACACTGTATATTATTAAGAAATATAGCATTGTTTAGACTGAGGAATTTGTGGAAGCCTTTCAGGGAAGCTCACTTCGGAGTTGAGTTATGAAGGAGCAGCATACACATCAGCATGGAGGCAGATATTTGTAGACTTAGGGAAAGAGAATTTCACAAAGGAAAGCAAGAAGGGTAAAAGTTTTGAAGACCAGTACCAACTGTGAATAGGGACAAATCCCTATATAAGTAAGACAAATTAACCTGTTCAGTGACTGAACCAATGTATTTCCTGAGAAGACTTAGAGCATAAGCAGAAAATATCACTAGAAAATTCAAATGCCCCCAAGAAGTTATAAATAACTTTTCTTCACAAAGGTGGTAGAAAACATTGTTGGTGTTCATTATGGGTTTAACTACCTTCTGTGTGAAAGGTCATTAACATTATGATTTTGTAAACTGAGCATTCATTAGAGATATACCTTAATGTAAGACTAATTTTATTATAGTTAATTTACTTTCTCCTCAGTGTAATACAACTTCGCCATCCATCATTTTGCTATACTTTTTGTAAGAAATATTTTCTTAATTTAAGAGGAAATGAGAATAATTATTTGGCCAGGTTTAACAATGAAGTTCTTTATTATATCAGAAAAGTTCTGTAGGTATCATGGTGATAATTCTATAAATATTCGTATCTATTATCTTTCCTTTTATACAAGTTTAATGAAAGTTTCCAAAGAACAAGGAAATTTTCAAATGCTTACTTAATCATACTGAATACAGTTAGTTCTATATAATTCAGACAATCTGTTTATAGAATGTCTGATTTTATAATAAATATATTAATTTCTTATGTTCTTGTTAATGTAGCAACTAATTATTCTATTACCAGAAAATAGTGGGTCAGATGATACCAATTACTCTTTAAATTTTGGATGTTTTGTTTTAAATACAAAACATGTAGTGCACTGAAATAATACTTTGGGAGAATCTGGAGGGTATCTACAGATATCCAGACATTTCCAGAACAACTGATAAAGACAAGTTACCAAAACAGATAATTAGTATTATAGTGCTTGACATCCTTTCATGAATGTAATGGAGAATATATAGAAACTACTTCTTTATTTTTTTAATTTTTTGATTATTATTATTTTCATCACTATTATTCTTTTAATGGTGGTAACATTAGGATTCTCTCCATCAGGTATCACCATAGGGTGCCCACCACCAAAACATCCATAGCCCACCACCATACTCCATTGTGCTCCTTCCCTCTTTGTTCCTACTCTTCCCTCACCCTCTTCCCTATTTGATGCTATTTGCAGCAACATGGATGGAGTTGGAAAAGATAATACTAATTGAAATAAGTCAGAGGGGAAAAAGATAAGTATCAGGATAGTGTCACTAGTAAGTGGAATACAGAGAAATCAAAGTAAAAACTAACCCTTGAAAACTGACTATAAACTACTTCTTGCATTTTCACAATTGGTACATTTTTACAAAGAGTGCAGAAAGCCAAGAAAATATAAGTCTGGAACAACCTACACGGCATCCTCAGACTCTGTTGTAATATTTTCAGATCTAAATTGGAGTGAAAAAGAAAACATTTCAGATAAGTGGAACGGCTCAAAAGGACTGTTTTAGAATTTTCCTTCTCGTAATATTTATCTCTGCATCTTGTCAACCTCAAGGTAAATGATATGGACTCACCCTGATAGAATCTCTGACCCTTACCTTAAGGATCACTACCAATAACCATTTCAAAAATGCTCAAGGTATATTTCACATGTGCTCATGCACACTGATCTCTCTGCTATCTTACAATTCCACTTTTTTTCCTTTTATTTAATCCATACCTTCTTGTAAGGTTTAAACACCACTAGTGTGTGTAGAAGGCACCAGTTTTTCTTTAAGGCTACTGATATCCTCTCTCTGATGTTCTGATGCTTGTCTCTGAAAATGTGATTGACCAAAAAGTTGAAGGTTGTATAAGGTATATGGAAAGTGCCATAAATAGGGTCAGCTGCTAAAACTGCTACTATCACTATTACTACGACTTACAGAGTCTGAATAAGTAGTTCAGTCTTATACTTAACAATTATATAGACTCAGGCTTATTTTTTAGTAGTGAGCCCAAATAGGAGAAATACCTTTCAAATGTTTGCCCCTTTTCTTATCACCAACAGGCTGAACTCTTAGGAATTATAAAGTAATATTTACTGTGGCTTTCTATCTTTCAGAAATCATATGCTTCATTCATATAATTATCTTTTCCTAAGGGCTCAGATTATATTTTGCTAGAATAAATTTAAAAGGGATCTGAATGATATATGGTGTGTAATTTATTTCTACACCCTTTTTCTTTAATGCCAAAGGATAGGGCTAATATAAGATTTGTGAGTTTCATGTTCTATTCACTCAGAATGAGATTTTCATAGGATATTTATGTTCTATTGAGATAAATCCTAAGTAGGCACACCTACCATTGTTATAGGCAATGTAAAATGTCTAAATTCTGGAGAAAATATGTTTACAAAATCATAATTTATATAATCACTCTACACCATAAAATACTCAAACTGAGTATTTTAATGAATATTGGAAATCATGTACCCCAAAGTCTTTAATCTAGGACTTAGCTATTTTCATCCATCCACGACTCTGGCACTCTGTGAGGTGAGCATTAACTGTAATGTTAGATCAACCTCTTACCTACCACTTTCATGACAGTATCAGATTTTATAACACACTTAGAACATACATTTGCCTGGAATAATTACGAGGCTATTGCACAACATTTGACTCAAAGACACGCTGTCTTTGAGTTCTTCTGTCTGTAGAACAATAACAAGTTCTTCTGTCTGTAAATTATCTGAAAAATAAATCTTCACCAGAAAAAGGTAAATGTTAACTATGTAGGTAATGATGTAATTTACCCTGCAAATAAAGCTTGATTAATGAACTAGAAGTATGTATTTCAGATCACTGAATCTAAATTAATTGCCGGAGGCCAGCTCCAGGCAAAGTTATTATTCGGTTCTGAGGAGGGTGGAGAAGGCGTCGGTGTGTTGCGAGGGGAAAAAGGGGGGAGGGAATGAGAGACAGCACTCACCAGAAAGTGGTTAAGCTGCTCTGGTTACTGTTACAAACAGCCAGGTTTATATAGTATAAATCTTGGCAAACATATCCAATATTTGATTACAAAGAATGTTCTGATTATATAAAAGGTACATGTTTTTCTTCTAAGTTGATTAACTTAACTTATAGATCAGAACTTTTGAGAAAGTACATTTTGTTTATCATAAGATTGATTGTGCAGGAACTTACCGATCACAACATTTCTCAAAAGATGGGTACATGTATTTGAAGTTACGTATTTGAAGTAAGACACAAGAGATCACCATGGTGATTAATAAGATCATTAGTTCATGATTAACTATAAAGGCAACCTAAGACCCAACTAACTACAAACCTAAGTGTGATGTGACTATAGTGCATCAGAGAAACATCAAAGGCTTGTGATTAACTTTTACATGAAAGGCACATAACTAACTTGGCAAGGAATACACATGATTATAATTCCTGTTATAAATCACCGTTGTTTTTTGGCCCAACTACATAAGAGGATCCTAGGTGACCAGAATCAAGCGATTACGTTTTGTAGTTTTAGATTAACAGGAGCAGAGACAGCACACCCGTTCTCCGAGAAGGGGACTTCCTTGAAGCCACTTCACCCACAATCATGACCTTATCAAATGATTTGGGGGGAACTGGGAGTGGCAATTAATAGTGATTTCATTAAAAAAGCATGCAATAACAAATGCTGGTGAGGGTGTGGAGAAAAAGGAACTCTTCTACACTGCTGGTGAGAATGCAAATTGGTCCAACCACTATGGAAAGCTGTATGGCGGTTCATCAAACTGCTAAAAATGGAGCTTCTGTATGACCCGGCAATACCACTTTTGGGAATCTACCCGAAGGACACAAAAACAGTAATCGAAAAGGATACATGCACCTGTATGTTTATTGCAGCACTGTTTACAATAGCTAAGGTATTGAAGCAACCCAGATGCCCAAAAATAGATGATTGGATCAAGATGTGGTATATATACACAGTGGAATATGATTCGGCATTCAAAAAAGATAAACACATGCAATTCGCAGCAACATGGATAGAGTTAGAAGGGATCATGCTCAGCGAAATAAGCCAGAAAGAAAAAGAAAAATACCGAATGATTTCACTTATAACAGGAATCTAGAGAAACCAAATAAGAGAGAGCTATTCAGCGAGGGAGGAGGAGGACAAGGGTTCAAAATGGGGGAGAGGGGAGCACAAGGGACTGTAGTGATGGTTCACAGGTGAATAGGTGGTGGGTAGTCCACGGGGAATACACTATAATGTAAAAGAGACAAATGATAATAAACATATATTTATGAAAAAATAATTCTAAAACTTTAATAAATTAATTAATAGTGATTTGTTATAAGGCTTATCATTTTCTGACCTGCTATCCCAGTTATAAGCTATGAATTTAAGAAAATTCAAGGTCATGAAATTAATTATTTTAACATGGAATTAATATTAATGGCTTCCTTTGACTGGGGGTTAACAGAAATTTTAAGACAACAACGTATACATTTTGCTACACTGGCACCATCTACAAATACTACAGCTATGCAATGTATCATTCTGAAGACGACACTACTGACCCATTACAAGTGAGTCATTGCAGCATTTTTTTTCAGTAGCAGTAAGGATCTTTGTCTATTTTGCCCCTTTTTTACCAGAAATTGATTATGGGATCAGATATCAAAGGTTTATTGAAGTTAATTGACCCCCTTCTTACTGGAGAACATAGTCAAACCCCAAATCACATTAGAACCGTGACCTCATACTATACCACATAAATGAAATCTAAATTATAGACTTCATTTTTTTCATATAGAAGACTCAATATTTTCAATAGGACAGCAAAGAATGTTCTATAATGATGGATGCAGGGTGAATAAGTAACACCCTATTTCTCTCTCCAGGTTTGGAAACAATGAAAAATAAAGATGCCAGGCAGAGATAAAAATGACAAGGATGCATGGAGACTGCAACAGACATGTTAATGCTTCACCCTCAGTTCACACATTAGTGCCTCATGTAAACTAAGGCAACCCACATCACGGCTTGTAGGAAGGCACTTTGCCACAAGGTAGAGAGCTGACCATCTACAAAGATGATGAGAAGTAGCAACCCTAGGCTCTAGGTTCCTAGCTCACTGGCCAAAAATATTACTCTTCAATCACTAGGAAATAGTAAGAGGAGTAGTAAGAAGCCGGAATTTTTTTTCTCATACTATCTATCTCGAAGGGGGGAAAAAAAGAAATTCCCTCTCCCCTTTGTAAACATGAGAAGAGTTTTCTTGCCTTCTACACTAAACACAAAAAGCACCTTCTCTTTGAGATTCTAAATTGAAATGGTTAGTTTTTATTTATTTAACTTTTTTGCCTATTCCACTATTCTTTAAAAATTTATCTCAAAAGGGTGACACATCTGATTATACGTAACAGAAACAACTACCTCATATATAATTAATAAAAGACCTGTCCTCAATTAACAAGGATTTATTTTAAAATCTGTGGGCTAAAGAAAGGAATGATTTGGTTTAATACAATAATAGTTATAAAATCACAAATTAGATACATATTTACAAAATTAAGTGACTTCCAATTGTGACATTTTCCTGGCCTGAAAAATAATACCTTTAATTTTCTTGTGAATTATGGCTATTTTAGAATACACCAAAATCATCAAAACATTTAATGTTGAGAATTAAAAGTGTCAGTCTTGTTATATTTTCAGACACTTTCTCCAAAAGTAGTTTAAAACTCAAATATTTTTCTCAGGAAATAAAACAGTTGAAATCTATTTTAAATTGGTATCTCATTATGTATTTTTCAAAACAAGCCTAAGTAACTTGATTTTACTTCTAATCCTGCAACAACAGAGATGAGGAGGAAAAACATGCTACACTCTGTCCCCTTACAATCATAAATTTAAATCTTATATTTTGCATTGAGTCACCCAACTGACTAGCTATTTCATGATAATCATCCAAGACTGAAAAACCCCCTATTGGTAGGATTTGTACACAAAATACAGGCAGAGCAACGGGTTGTTTACCAGGCAGGAGTCTTTTGCTATCTCAGTTTCTGAGAAGTGCTACAAATGGGGGGCATGAAATGATCATTACTCATACTTGTCATGCATTCAGACAAGCTTAGGAAGGATTAGGAAAATCAAAGTATTGAATGGTTCATTACTCTTTTGCAAATACATCACTTTTTATAAAATATTTTTTATCTTACATGACTTCAATATGTTTCTGTCAAAACTTGAGAGCTGTAAAATTATGTAATACAATTTTTGGAAAACGTCTTCCATATAAGTTAAGAGGTAAATAAGTCTTCATTTCAAACCAATCAGAAAATATTTTTACACAAAAATTAAAACTTTTTCTTCTGTAAGTCTATATTTTCTATTATTTCTGGGGTGAGTGCTATAAATTGCATTGTCCAATAGATTATATTTCATAAATACAGTTTAAGCACATTTTTTAAATCTTAATTTTGACTTTTAAAGATTAGCATTATAAATAACCTTTTTGATTTTTCTTTATGTTCACTGGCAGGTGTCATGTAACTTTATTATATCTGGGACCAAAGACATTCTTTCCCCCCGGCCAAGAACTACTGTCATACTGAGCTTAAAGTTTCAGGAATAAGAAACACAATTCCTCAAGTGTGTCTCTAGGAGTGACTTGGCATTTGGACCTAAGTCTTCTGCCTGTCGGCAGTATAGCACTGTGTGTGAAAGTTATTTCAAAGTATATGCCTAAGCTAGATCCACCTCTATACCTAGTGTTTTAACAGGTCTGTAGTTTCTGGGAGATACTACAGACTTTCATTGCAAAGTGAGTTACTCGATCTTAAACGATGTCATATGGAGAACCCATAGTGGAAAAGAAAGATTCACAATGTCTGAGCCAGTTTAGATATTGCAAGGAGGGAATGCAAACTCACACCATAAATATGTGTCAATCCAACAAAGACAAACGTCTCTTCCCTCTAAGGTAGGAAGGGTCCTATCAAATCTGCTTGTCACAGAAGGCTGGCTGGTATCCTCAGCGGCTCAGTACTGGTTGCTGCTACTGGCCAAACATTCAGTTACAGCAACAGCAAGGTGAACTGTGATAGAAAACTTATGTGAAAAGCAGCTAAATACTTTGCAGCTTAACACTTTTTGCTCCACTCTCGTATTCACGTATTCACGTGTTCATCTAGTCTCCGTTTTTTCAAGCCACGATGGATTTATTTGGGACTATAGGAGCTATTTCTTTGATCGTACTCAGTCTAGAAGCTTTAATCTCTATGCATTTAAAAGTTCATTAAAATAGGGCCTCCCCGGTGGCACAGCGGTTAAGCGCTGCGCTGTGGAGCTGTCAGCAGCGGCGACGCGAGTTCAACGTCCGGCTGGGAAGAATCCCACATGGTGTGGCAGACCTCTCCTGCCTCGCCCGCTGCTCCCCTCAGCAGTGTATTTCTGATCTGCCTGTTTTGCTACCCGCTCTGTCTCTGGTGAACCCTCTCGCTGCCCCACACCTCTGGCCTGTACCCCAGCTTGTATGTATAAATAAAAAATAAATCTTTAAAAAAATATAAAATAAAATAAAATTTCATTAAAATATATCCAGTAGTTCAGGAGCTGTGTGTGTTTTATTGAATGCTTATACCATTCATGTGGTAGCACAGAAAATAGCCGGCACAAGAAGTGTTAAGCAAAGTCTCTGCCACCATGGTCACTCTGTCCATGGTCCTATAATACAATCACAGGGGTATCTGATGACAGAGGCTGGATAAATCACCAAATGCAGCTGGCTGGTCAGTGCCACCTCTGTAGTGAGTCTATACTGTGGGTTTTACCGTGCATATAAAAATCTGCAAGCTTTAGCCCTCTCCTTTAAGCCTACCTGTTCATAAAAATCTTCACCCAAAATATCTCAATCTCTTTCTTTCCCACTTCTTGAATAACTACCCATGCTATTTGTCATAACCAAGGATGTCACAAGTGCTTTTACCTCAGATCAGTTCCACCCCTCCATCAAATAGGTGAAGTGTGTTTCTTAAGGATAATACCTTCAATACAGTCGCTAAGTTCACACTCTATGTAATGCAACAGGAGTCCATTTTTGGTTACTACCACTGTATAAGGTAACCCATCCATGAACCATGATCAGGTTATTTTCCAGCTATGTCCTCTGGTCATAGAAAACCATCACAAGATGTAAGCATGCATAGGACACTGGACCGCTAAAAATTCATCATTACATAAGGCCCCTAAATCTGAACACGGTATGTCTCACTCCCTAGATCTCATGTATCATAACACAACATTCAAAATGCTTTCCACATTCTGATTCTCAGTACTGTAAACATGGTATCATTAATTTACAGTGAATTAACATGATGTACAGTGAATTAACATGATGTTCTGTAGAATGTCCAAATCAGTACTGTCTAATATACATTCAGAATACATAAATTTAACTTTTCTACCGACACATTCTAATAAGCAGAGATATAAAATGAATTTTAATAATAAATATTCAAGTCAACATGCAAAACTTATTTCAAAATGTAATCACTATAAAAAGATGAGTGAGGTATTTTACATTATCCTTTTGGCACTAAGACTTCAAAATTTGTATGTATTTTACACGAACAGCACATTTCAGTTTGCATGAGACACATATCAAGAATTTGGTAGCTACAATGTGAACTTCCACTTTTGACCAAGATGGAGTAACAGGAACCAGAGCTGCTCGGCTATCGACAATAACAACAAAAAAATGGATAGAATATCTAAATAATGGTTTTCAAGACAGTGGTCATTAAGGAACAAAAGTCAGGGATCCTTCAGATAAGAAACAAAGTTAGTGCCCTGATTTGCTGAAAGGGTCTGAGAATCTAAGGAGATGAAGGCAGTTACAGATCTCAGGAAAGAGAACGGAGAGGAGAATGCTTCACAGAGGGAAGACGAACTGGGGGTCTTCGGAAGATCAGCATATGGCGGAAGGGAACTAGGTAAATGGACCAAATAATCCCATGAAAGGATTAGAGGAAATACATACTAAGCAAGTCCATGTACAGGGCTCATTCCCACCAGCGAGACTGGAAAACCCCAAGATTTAGTGGACACTGAGGACAATATACTGAAACATCTTACTTTATTAATGAGTAATAATTAGGTCTGGAATAGACACTGCTGTTGCCCCTCCTAAAATATCCAAAAAACAAACTCCAAAGGGATAAAACTATTTCAAAGTAACCCGCATCCCAGATCCAAATTCATAGTCATAACAAATAATATCCAGTCATCAAATTGGCCTCCCAACAAAAGTTACAGGGCTTGCAAGTAAGCAAGGAAAGGGCTCTATAGTGAGGAGAAATATTAATCACAACAGATACCAACACAAAATCGTCAGTGAGACTGGAATTAATAGATATGAACATAAGGGCAGTTATAATTGTATTTTATATATTAAAAAATGTAAGTTAAAAGAGACTTCTGATTTCAGATCGAATATCTAAAAAGATAGGAAGTTATTGCTCCCGTAAAATAAGAAAAAATGGAACAAATGTAAGATCAATGACTTGCCTCGCATACATCAGAGAAGTGAAGTTAGAACAAAATCACATGCTAAAATCTGGAGACACAGGCATAACTAGAGACACAATTCCTTAGATTTACCTACAGGGAAAAAGCTGCTGGAGCGACAAATTTATAGGAACATTTAAATGGTCCTTTAAATGAACTAATGCAAGTTGTGTGAGGACTAGATGAGACACAGAAACTCTGTGGGTATAATCCTAAGAGACCCTACATTTTTATAGGCATTCTCTTTAGGGACCTCAATAAATCCCATTGCAAGGTTAAGAGAAAGATCTCCTTGTGAATCTGGCAGGAACTGGGGAAAAGTAATCAGTGAAATGCATAAACAGCTTACTCATAACAAAGCCCTTCTCTCTAAAGGTAAGAACTTTGCCAGAACACAATGCAAAAATTTTATGCAGGGTAGGGGAAGAGAAGAGGAACTTTTCTCCCTTCAATCCTTTCCAGCCTTCCTGTTTCAATATGGAAGTTTGGGGAGGGGGAAAGAAGGAGAAGAAAAATAAATACTGATAAGAACCAAGCAGCCAAGGAAAGGAGCAGAGCATAGTGGAAGAAGAAACGATTGTGAAGCTCACACTGCAAGACACAAATCCCTCAACAGAGTCTTACTTGGAAGATTATATACTGATTCACCCAGACAGAGACACATTCACATGCCTTAACACAACATCAACAGGGCTGCAGTAAAATAACAAAGAATTACAGTAACAAGACCCAGGCTCTGATGTAAAGTAGATAACAGAGTTCAAAGTCCAGAGGAAAGAAAATAGAGGATGTTATAGAACTGAATTATTTGGAACTCCAGCTACAACAATTCTGATCTTACTCCCAGCCATATTAACATATATTCCTAAATAAAGGCCTATTTACTTCAGTTCCTATTACCCATGCAACACGTCTTGCTTTCAACATAAAAAAATGGTAAGGTATGCCAAAAGCAAGGGTAAAACATAATCTGAAGGATATGACATAGAGTCACATGTTGTATGATTCCAATTGTATGACATTCTGGAAAAGACAAAACTACAGAGATAGGAAAAAGATTAGTGGTGTAAGTCTTGAGGGAATACGAAGGATGTTGGGATGATAGAATGTTATTTCAGTCCATCTGCCTGTTGTGTTCCCCACTCTGTCTCTGGTGAATCCTCTCACCACCCCACACCTCTGGCTTACACCCCAGCTTGTATGCATAAATAAAGAAATCTTTTAAAAAAAAAAGATGATAAGACTAAAGGTAAATCATTTTACCTAAGCACTCCACTCTAGCTCATAAAAGTTGTTTATAATGAGAATATCGGTTAACAATTCTGAAATTTCTATGTATGTCTGGAGTTGTACAACAAAGTACTGAATGGAAGATGATGGTAACAAAATCTTTCAGGGCTGGGGAGCAAATTTACAGATAAGCAAGTGGAAAAGACTAGAATGATCCACGAGGTAAATGATTAGAAGTAGACAACTCAATATTATTAACCCATGGTTAGTTTAATAGCGATACAGATGAAAATATCCTGTAGATATGTGTGAATACACGAGTTAGTATACATACATATTTGCTGGCTCTGTCAACTGAGAGACCCTAGAAGTAAAGGCACTCGAGTAGCAAGAAACACATCAGTATAGGGTATTTTAATGATAGGTTTAATGAAATTTCTTTCACAACACAAGCTTTTTAGTTTGCTATAGTTCTGTTTGTTTATTCTTTTCTTTTTTCCTCCTAGATGTTGGAGTAAAATATTCAAAGACACGCTGAAACCAATGTTGTGGAGTGTTTTGTCCATATTTTCCTTTATCTGTTTTATGGTTTCAGGTCCTACATCAAAGTCTTTAATGCAGTCTGAGTTAATTTTTGTGTTATGTGTGAGACAGTGGTCTAATTCCATCGTTCTGCCTATGGCTATCCAGTATTCCCAATACCACTTGTTGGAGAGACTTTCCTTTCTCCTTTGTATTCTCTTGACTCCTTTGTCACAGATTAATTGTCCATATACGTGTGTTTATACTTCAGGTCTTAATTCTCTTCCATTTATCTGTGTGACTATTTTTACTGCAACACCATCCTGTTTTCATTAATAGAGCTTTAAAATATAGTTTCAAGTCTGTGTGCATGATACTTCCATTGATTTTCTTTTTTGTCAGAACTACATTCCTATGTAGGGTCTTTTATGGTTCAATATAACTACAAGGAAATGATAGCCTTAAATGAGGAATTAGAACAGATGTATTTAATAGGCACTTATAAGGCACTACAACTCCAAAAGCTGCGTACACATTCTTCTCAAGCACACATGGAGCTGATCAAAATAGAAAAAGTGATGGGTTACAAAACAAGTGCCATGAAAATTGAAATTATATTAAGTATACATTAGCTGTTTTATTCTGATGACAATTCCATATACATTTGAAAAAAATATGTGTTTTGCTGTGGTTTGGTAGAGTGTTTTGTCAATGTCAATTAAATCAAGTTAACAGCTGATAGTTTTGTCCAAGCCTTATATATCATTACTGATTTTATGTCTACTTGTGCTACCAATTACTGTGAGTAGAGCATTGACATCTGAAGCTTATAATTTTGAATTTGGCTACTTCCTTTTTTTCACCCTCATTTCTTGCTTCATACATTTTGAAGCGCTTCTTACTGGCATAGAAATACAGACTTTTTACATCTTCTTCATGAACTGACCATTATTATTATAAAATATCACTCTTTATTCCTGGTGATACTCTTGTCTTGCAATGTACTGCTTTCTGTTAGTACTATAACCCCCAAAATTCATATTTGAAGTACAATCCCCAACTTGACCTTATTTGAAGGGAACTTTGGGAGGTAATGAGATAATGAGGAAGATCCCTCATGAACAAGATTAGTGCCCTAGCAAGGAGATGCCAGCATGCTAAGTTGTTCTTCCTATTGTGTAAGATAAGAATACCAACAATTAGCACTCTGCAATCCAGAAGAGGACTCTAACCAGAAGCCAACAATGCTAGCACTCTAATCTCAGCGATTTAGTGATCAGAACTGTGAGAAATAAATTTCTGTAATTTATAAGGCACCCAGTCTACGGTTCTTTGTTATAGCAGCCTACACTAAGACAATATAAATAGAATTAGGCTCAAAAATAATAATCTTTCACCCCTTGACCATATTTTAAGCATTGCCTCTACACAGACCTCACTTCAATTTCCAGTGAAAATGGTTTCATTGGAAATATGATACCTGTGGGGTAAATATATTGATTTCAAGACAAAATTTTCAGCTTGCCACTTTTTAACCTAAGAAAAATAGCTTCTGGCATCCAAATTTAACCATGTGACCACTCAGCTTTGCCTTGGTCCATCAGGTAGTGCAGAGACAATAGAGACAATCTGTACATGGAAATCAACAAACTTAGATTCTAGCTTCTGTTTTTTGTATCTCACTTTCCCTTTCCATAAAAAGAATGGTAAGGGCATTTTCTTAACCAATCCACAGGATAAAGTGGGAAGTCACAATAAAATTTTCTTGTGGCTTAGAAGTTTTGGGCAATGTGCCATGTAAACAGTACTTTATATGCATTATTATTATCCCTGATTTTCAACACATAATAATGAGTCAACAGGCATGTCCTATTCTAATGTATATATTGATAGACAAGCTCGCACAGATATTTTACCAATATAATAAAACATAGTAAGAGCTTTCTGTATACTTCTAAAATTCTACCAGGCATTCCAGTTCCTGGTTTGGACAATAACATTCATGAACAATTTTTAAAAAATAAAAATGGTTTCTCTTACTCTTTCTTTTTTTACTGTAAAGTTTTGCTACATAAAACTAACCTAAGGACATAAGGTGAAGTAGGTGTCAGTCTAGACCACTGGTTTCCAAATCTTACTCCATGGTGGCAATGACCTCAGGAGCTTTAAAAAACCTGATGACTGCCTTGTTCTTAGATATTCTTAGTTAATTGATATGGGGTGCAATCTGGATTTCTGGATGTTTTTAAGAGCACTTGTGATTCTAATATGTGGCCAAGTTTAAAAACCACTATCTTAAGCAATTACCCAACCTCACTGCAGTCTTCTTTCTCAATTACCCCTTAGCTGAAGGGGAATTTTGCTCCTCCTAATCAAGAGTAAACTTTGTGACTTCTTATTTCATTCAGAAATTTCAATTCATCTACTTTTGCATAAATTTCTTACCATGAAAGTTATATTCTTTATAATAAATGCTTTAACGTTTTACTCTAATTGTCTTTACAGTGTCTAATAATTTCAGATCACCTTATTATTGTCCCTTATCAAACTGGCAATTTTCAGTTCTTTAATAAAATTCAGAAGAAAATCTACTCTTTAGTTTTTACCTTTATCCAAACTTATTCTGTATAATAAAAGATCTTTCTTCTATATACAATGCCAGAGAGGTAGCACCTTGCAGGCCATATCACTTGGTTTTGTTTTCACCAAGCTATGTTCTATAAAGCAGCAAAAGCAATTCTGTGTATCATTTCTCCAGGGCACCACAGCTATTCAAATGAATTAATGTTTCACAAGGCCTTCGTTGGAAGAATCGCACATCTGTGCCTTTGTTTGAGCAACACATGTGCCTTCTCATAAACTTCTTCAATCCTATCACCTGGCTTTTGGACTGTTGAGCCCAGGTTTAAGTTCTAGAGCTCAGCTAGGACATCACATTAAGCATGAGGTCTGACCTGAACCCATCTTTCTCCCGGAGAGTTGATCCCTCCATCCTTCAGGCGCACACTGGGCAGCCGACACTTCTGTCAGAGACCTTGAAACTTCCTTTTATTATCAGTTAAACTGCTGGCTCCCTCTAAGGGTTATAAATCACTCAAAGATAGGAAACATGTCTGGCTTATCTTTAAGTCCCAAGTCCTGGGTGTCACTATACTTAACACTGCAGGTCCTTAAAACAGGTAGATATTGATCCAGTGAGCTAAAGTGGGCTATTCATAATAAGCATAGGGGTTTTAATGCATATGTGAAGGCAGACTAATTCTGCTTCCACTGTGTATTTTTAAGCCAATTATATAATTTTTCTAAGCCTAAATGATACCATTCATAAAATGTGACTCATAGCAGAAGCCTTTGGAGAATGCTATGAAGATTATATAAGATGACATTATATATAAAATATCTCTTAGCACATTCTCCCCAAAACCTCTTCTCTGGTAAACTAGTGCCAGTGGAATTCAGCATCAATGTTGTTTCTACTCTCCAAAGTCTTTCTCCAGATCATAACTTTACCAGCACTATGTCACCAAACTTCGCTTATCCTAAATATTTTAAGTGACAACTTGACAAGTCTTTTTCTGTGATGTTAGTAAATGATGCTGAGCTCTGGTTTCTAAGTATTGGAAACTGGAGTAAAGTCTTATCAAAGTGTATATAATACAAGAAATAAAAAAGTATGTCACTGAAACTCTACCATTGGGCCATGACGTTAAAGCTACATCTGACAATTGTCATGGGATAAGATGCAAAGCAGAGCTACATGGCACCTGGCATTTGCTGTTTGCCGTTTCTATCCCTACTTGCTGTCTCTTTAAATTGGAATTTATAAAATTTAGTGAGAAGGTACTGAGAGAAGCAAAAATGATCCCCTCTCCTTTTGCTCCCAACTCTCCACGCCATATGCTTAAATGAATAATTGTAGCTAGTTTATACTTTAAATGAGTTTATACCATAATTTATAAGGTTATCAATTGCTTATTAGTTGCTATCTCACAAGTATTTAAACATTTGACAATTATAAATTTTGTAAATGATATATAGGGAAAAGAAAAAAGAATGCAACCTTAGGTCCTTAAATAAGGAAAAACAAGCAAGCAATGTTGCACTGCCTTACATTTGTTCTACAGAATAATGAAAACATATTTATTATTTTGTAATAAATATCTTTCACTATTGATTTTAAGTCTCTGTGTTTACTGCACTGTAGACTTAGCCTATTGGTCTCAAGTGTTGGTTTCTTTCTCAAAAATAAATCCGTCTTCCATGCCAGGACTACTGTGTTGGGTGCCTTTCCTTTGCATTCAAGTAATACTGAGTACTTATCCTCATTACAGAGCTTATCACACAACTGCAATTATTTCTCTGCTTATATCTTTCACTTGATTAACCCTTGAGCTCCTTGTTTTACTAGGCTGTGTGTTTGTGTGTGTGTGTGTGTTCATAAAGCCCAGTACCTAGTAAATGCTGAATTATTATTCTCAACAAGTAAAAATATAATTATACTCATTGGTGGAGATATGAAAAATGACTTTTTTTTCCAAACACAAAAGCAGAAATAATTCATTGTCAGTAAACATGTCCTACAAGAGCTGTGAAATGTATTCTAGTAAGAATGGAAATTTAGAGCTACACAAAGGAAAGTAGAGCATTAAAAATATGGTAAATATATGGCAGGCTTCTAAATTCTTTTTAAAGATAGTTGTCTAAAGCCAAAAGTATAACAATGCATTAGGTTCTATGAAATATATATGAGTATAACATATGCACAATGATAAGAGTATAATAGTAGCACAAATGATAAAATTGAGGAAATGGAAATATATTGTAACAGCACTCATTCTTGAAGGATGATTGTGGTAAGTTAAAGTAGTATGATGCAAAGTTCCCCGAAATAAAAACAAGGTAAAACTAATAAAGTAAAAATGCAATCACAGAAAGTATGTAATAGGCAGAAAAGAAAAAGACAATTTTAAAAACTACAGATGTTTTAAAAACTACAGATGATTTATTTGAATATAAAATATATAAAATGTAAAATATCTACAAATGTCCATTACAAGAAACATATCATTCATTAGACTTAAAAAGTAGACTCAATTTTATGTTGCCTATGGAAAACTTACATTAAAAATAAAGAATAGGCTAAAAGCAAAAAGATGGAAAGGTATAGCATGAAAAAACTAATTAAGGAAAGTCAAAATACGTAAAATGACTTTATTCATAATCATCAAAAATTGAAAACAACCCAAATGTCTCTGAAATGGTGAATCAAAAATTGGTTTATCCACAGAGCAAAGCATCATTCAAAGATGTTAAGACATGAAGTTCTGATTGATTTAATAACATGGCTTAATCATGAATGTGCTACATTAAGAGAAAGAAGCTGGTCACCAAAAGCTGCATAGTGTATGATTTATTTATATGATAGCATGCAATAAGCAAAAATCTAGGAAGTTAATTCAGCTCAATAATGGGAGTTATGGGAGGAGGGATTAATGATGAAGGGGTATGGATAGATGGGGGATGAAACTGTCCTATTGATTGTTAGTAATGTCACATTAAGTATATACATTTATCACATTCATCAAGCTGTATATTTAAAAATGGAACATTTACAACATGTCAATTATACATTAATAAAGGTATAAGTGCTTTGGACATTAAAAATATGCTAATAAGCAGGTCAAATATTTTTCTTCTCTCGATACACATTAAAAAAAGATGTAAATATCCCATTGGAAATATGTGTCAAGCAGCTCTGTGTTTCAGAGCCAGCATCAAAGCTTGAGGGTATAATGCTATTAATTTTCTCTGGCTCAGTTTTAGGCACCCTGGAGGGCACTAAATAAACAGCCCTTGAATGAATGACTATTCTTTATAGTTCGTTCAGCACAAAGTTTAGAAACCATTCACTGGAAAGTAGAAAAGGGAACTTGGAAACAATAATTTTAGGGAAAGCAGAAACAAGAACACAGCACTGTGTCCCATGACTGGACCTCCATATTTAAGCCTCATCAAGAGAAAATACAGAAAAAGAACCGGCGGACTATGGTCTCATCCTCCTTTTTCTAAAGTCTTATTTTTCCTCTTTGATACTTCTTGTCCCCTCTTCTCCTTCCCACTTTTCTTTCTGTCTCTTCCTCTCTCTCCCTCCCTCCTTCTCTCTCCCCCCTCCCCCCCACCCACACGACATACATAGGTACTACATACACTAAAGCATTGCCTGTTCTTCTTTCCCACAGATGTGTAAATATATGAAAAGAGATTTAGTTGCATTTTGAAAAGGACCTATCAATCATATCTGAGTTGGAGGGAAAGTACCTAAACTTTTCAAATCACAACTACATGATAGGCCACTCCCCTAACTACGAAACAGTCCACTCCTCTTTTAATTTATTACCAAATACACACTGAACTCTTGAAAGAGGCACAATGTGGTCTGGATTTTAAGAAGTTTGCAAAGCTGATCTATTTCTATATAGATCTTATCTCAAAGGGCCTTGCAAAGTCATGCAATACTTGTGCCTCAAAGCCAATTGACCAGTTCTCTCCTGCTCTAGAAATTATATTTGGAAGTCCTCAAGCATTTCAGTAGACCAAAACTGATAATGATAATAATAAGAAATCTGAGACCCAAAAATTAATTTCATAAATAACCTCACTTTATGTTAATTGTAAACTATTGGATCATAAAGGCAAAGGATACATTTTGGGAAAATAAATAACCTGCTAGATCACATGGAAGAAAGAGAACAGAGCAATTACCAGAATTTGTCTGCTCTAACTCACCCTCCTATAATTTCTGCAAAACTCTCTTAATAGCATAATGTTTATATACTTTTTGGGAACCAAATATTTCACCATCAGAACCATCTGATATGGGATATGTGTTAAAAATGTAAATTTCAGGGGCATCCCTGGTGGTTCAGTGGTTAAGCGCTGCGCTGTGGAGCTTTTGGCAGAGGCGATGCGGGTTGGATGTCCGGCGGGGGAGATTCCCACATGGCGCAGCAGACCTCTCCTGCCTCACCCTCTGCTCCCCTCAGCAGTGTGTTTCCATCCATCTGCCTGTCCTGCTCCCCACTCTGTCTCTGGTGAACCCTCTTGCTGCCCCACTCTGGCCTGTACCCCAGCTTATATGCATAAATAAATAAATCTTTTTTAAAAATGTAAATTTCCAAAATGGTCAAGGAGAATCTGTTTCATTTAAGCTGAGAAGGACTCCATAAATCATTCAAAGATGCAATCACATGATTCTGATTGTAAACTAAATTTAGGAAATATTGCTGTTATTCTTTCCTCTCCTGATCATTCAAGGACAGAAGAAAAAAAAATGAGTATTACGAAGACACCTTACACAGGTATTTCACACACATATTGAAAGTATCTCTAAGCTGAGTTTTATCTGGGTTAGAAATATATTATTTATTTATATTTTCTAAGGAGATTATATAGCTCTATACGTTAAGAGATTAACAACCCATAATTAAGAGCTGTATATAAGTTTAAGGATCCTGTTCATTTTAGTAGACAATGACCTTAAGCCTGATTCAATTTGCTTCTCAAAAAATATACCTATAATTCAGATTTTAACTTCTGATCTTTCCTTACTAGAAAATCATCCTCTCTATGAAAATTTCCAAACATTTCCAAAAGCATATCTGAATAAAGTTAGAGGACTGCTAGATAAACATTTACTTATAAAAATCTTTATAATCAGTTCTATTTAAAATGACACGTTTTGTGTCCCGGCATTGTCTCGTCTGCTATTTTTTATTTTATTTTTCCTGCGCACATGTCTCTGGAAATAGTTACCTCCTTACATTTGGAATCTTAACATAAATTAGAGATATTCTGTCTTTCCAACTTGCCATTGCTCAAAATTCTCATTTTTATAGTTTTATCCAATAGTATTTCTAAGGAGTTTTCCTTTTTCTGGTGCACTGTTTGCCCTCTGAAATCACGTTCCACTCTCCTGCACTTAGAGCCGTTTATCTGAGCAGTGGTACGACCAAAGCTGTGTGCCTGCTCTACATTCCAGTGAAGGAATTATTTTAAGATGTAGAATAGGGTTGAGATAACAGGCTTGGGCTTTGAAATAAGATGATTTTGGATCCTGACCCTGCTGGCTGTGTGATTAGCCAATCATCTAATACATCTAAATAATGTTCTTTGTGATTCATTCTTCCTTCAACAGATATTTATATAACATTATAATCTGACCCTGTCAACCTGACCATACCAACTTTATTCTCGGCAACCTCACCCTATACTTCCACCAAATAAATTCCAATAATAAGCAATAAATAAACTTCTCAGAGGAGAAAAATCTCAAAAGATGAGCATCTCACTGAACAAACTGAGAACTGAAATATCATTTAAAATATAGCCCAAGCAAAAGCAAGGGGTAATAAGGGAAGTCAACCTGAAATAAGTCAACTTTAAATAAGGAAACAGTTCGTCTAACTTTTTTTTATTTTCTAGAAATATTAGCTAACAGTATGCAGCTCAAAAATATCAGAAGATTACCTGGATAAACTGGCCTTAAGGAAGACTTAATTCTAAGGAAAACTGTAGAAGACAAAGACAACTAGAACCTTCCAAAAGTTTTTCTGTAAATGCTCTCTACATAATAATGTATGGCTTTATTATACAAGTAATGTATGGCAGTTCCACAGAAATAAGAAAAATAATCTTTAATTCCACCATCCAAAAATAACTACTGCTGACACTTTGGTATATACAGCCTTTTAGATTTTTCTACACAACATATTGAATTACAAGTTAAATTATACTGCATATATTATTTTAAATCTGTATCATGCATTAAATAATATATAAGCACATCTTCTGTCAACATAAATCTAAAACATAGAAAAGCTCTCTGGGACCTCAATGTGTAAATACGCATTAGTGCTTATTTATCAATTCTTTATTTCTAGACATTTTCAATTTTTTCATATATATATTTATATGTATATACACACACACACATATGTACATGTATATCATATATATGTAAATCCATGAATATTCCTGAATAAATAATATTCATTAACTATACTTGAGTATAGTAAAATTTTTTATCTATCTGAAAATTATCAAGTAAACTTAGACATCTACAAATGCATTTAAAATTGAAAATAAGTGAAATATTTTCTAAACACACATTCTTTGATCATGATGTAATCCTTAGTTCCTTACTTAGAACTATGTAACTTTATTCAAAGCACAATTGCAAATAGTTCATAAATTTTTCTCTAGAACAAAAGGAACAGAAGAGAGATATATTACTGACCATTGCACTAAAAAGAAAAGACATCTTCACTCTTGCCTTTAGGTGTTAAGAATTAACATTAAATAATATTGACTAATGTAATTTAAACATGCGTAATTCACAGGTACTCTACTGACTGGTTGATATTCACTATTATCAAATAGAGAACAGTATGTTATCTCCATTTAATAGATGGGAAAATGATGATAAAAGCAGATGAGTACTCTTAGTAAACAGCGAGTATACACAGTAAATATTATGACAAGGCGATATGAAACCTCTACACACACAATATACAAGGTAACATGATTTATATACATAATTCAGAGATGATCTAAATTATATAAGACATTTAGTAAAGAGACTATGTGATATATTTAAATTATAAATTAAATTATATCCACTCTAAATGATTTTAGTTTAGTATTTAGATGAAAAAACTCAGTTTTATAAAAAAAAAGTTACTGTCTATAAAGTATACTGCCTAGTAGCCACTAGCCACATAAAGCTATCAAACTATTGATAAGCAGGTAATATACTTAAAAATAAACTTTTTATTTCATATAACTTTAATATAATTTAAAAATTTTAAACTGTTTTATTCTGAATACATTTCACTTTAACCTCTGCACAGAATGAGGTAACATTGCTACACTGTAATTTGTACATGTTAGGAAAATAAATTATTTTATGTTTTACACATAAAACATCAATAATCTAGTTGGTGTCAGTGGACTGAGGCAGCTAAACATTTTTCTATACAGCATTATAACTAATGTGTTTATTTGAATATTATATGCAATCAACATGAGTTAAAGTGATATCTATATAAATCATATTTTGTAATTAAAATGAAGTGTTTACAACAATCTTAATATAGCTTAAATATATTAATTATAATTATTACATTATATATTACATATTTAATGTTACATATAAATATAAGAATTAAATTATCTTTTCGTTTAAAAACTAGAATGGACACATCTCTAAATTTGAAATATGTCTTACTGATACAGAAATAAGTGAAGATTCAGAAGCTGGTAATACGTCTAAAGAAAAAAGAGACTAGAAGAAGGTATGTTGCAAGTTTCACAATGAATGTCAGTTGCAACTTGCTATATCAGAATAATAGCAAGATGCTCTTTATTGTGTACGATTTAAGCAAAATAAATTATATAATATTCAGACATTTTCAGCAAATACATAGGTAATTTGTTAAGAAAATTTCTCTCAATGGTCATATCAGAAAATATTAGTGACTAAAATCAGAAATCTGCACTTACAACTTAAACAATGACTTGAATTGTTTCAAAATATAGACGCCAGATTTAGATGGTGATATGGCTTAAAAAGTTATTATTTTAGTTATAGAAATTTTGTAAGGGAATTGTGATAAGATTTAAGAATACATTTTATGAAAGTAAAATATCTTTAAGTCAGCATGTATTAGAAACAAAATTGACTCAAAAGTTTAAAAATCATGAGCCAATATTCATTAGCTTTAGTTGAGTTATAAAATATACATCACACAGGCTGACAAATACTCTAGGGTGGTTTATCTCAGAGGAATTATAATTATTAAAAAAAATTACTAATTTAGAGCCTGAAGAAAACATTGGCATAAGTAATTTGCTTTTTTAATCTAGCAAAGGAGAATTTTAGTTAAATATGAAAAACTAATTTGTATAAGAGAGTGGTGCAACTACATTAAGTAAAAATCTGGATTTATTAGAATTTAAGACAAAATGGATGTTTTCTGTGTCACTTTATCCCACTGCATGATGTTTATTGAAAATATTTGTACTCAACTTTCTAAAGTAGACTCTAATTTCTGGATACACAAATAGATGCATGTGAGCGTATGTACATACAAATTATGTGTGTGTGGGTGTATGCATATACAAATGCCATGAATCATCTCCAGTGTGAAGAATTATGAAAAGATACTAAATATAATAAATTATTGACCTTGTTTTCTTTACCATGGTCATTGGTTCAGTTCTGAACATGTTTTACAAAGATTTACTGTTTCATCAATTCTACTTCCAGATTTCATGAAATAAGAGAAATGATCATCATTGAATAATAGGAAATAAGGTAGTCAATTTAATATTCTAACTGATATCACACTGCATGTCAATGAGCTAAATTTGAAGTTACAGGGGAAATTTGGCTTATGAATTAGATGAAAACCTACATGAATTTATGTTGAAATACAAATTTCTCACAATAGAAGTGCAAATTTTCTAGCAGTAATCAATATGCTGAAAACTCAAAGTATTTGACAGCATTATGTAAACTGGCTGCCAAAATAACAAGAAAAATTTGATAAATGCTTTGTTAATACACTAAGTATAAAGTTTCTCTTAATGCATACAATACTAATCTTTTGATGTCAATAATAATGAATTGATGAAAGTGTTAGTGAATTTCCTTAATGTAAGATGGTGTACTTTGACAGTGATATGTTTTTAATCAGGTCAAATCATATCTCAATAAATAAATGAATATTGTCAATGTGAATAGGAGTGTTAAAAAATAATTTTGGGTACATGATTCACATATTTGAAAAACTTTTAAATCTGCTTAAAACAACAGGAGTAGATGAATTTACTTTTCAAGTGTAAATTTTAAGAAATATAACAGATGATATTATTTACAATGTAAATGTATGATCCAAATTCAAATGTAAAATAAAGTATAAATTATGATTTCAAATTCAATTTTTAAAAAGGGTTGCAAATGAACATTAATAAATTGTATATTGATTACAAATTAAATATGAAAATAATCTTTGGTACATTTGACTACATCAATTATATTTTAAAAACTGATTTTCACCTGTTTTTTTTTACATTTTTGATGTGGCTGCTGAACAGGTTTAAATCACATATTTGCTAGCATTAAAATTTTATTGGATAGCACTGATATATTTCTAACTTTTTCTCCCTAATCTCTAGATAAAAGATGAAACTTCAACTGTCTTTAACTTTTCCCACAAAACTTTCATTTTAGTAATTATTCTCTAGAAAAATTTTATTTATTGCAGAAATTAGAAAAATACAGAAAAACAAAAAGAAAAAATTTAATCACCTATAATTGAATTCAAAATTACTATTAACCTTTTGATTGGTTTTCTCTTCTTTTTCCTAAGTCAGCATCTCCTTCCTCTCTAAATGCCCAAGAATTAGAACAGTATGTCATATGTTTTTTCAAAAATTATTTGAGGCAATGAAAAGTAAATTCAAGCTGTCCCTAAGGTTAGAGAAATTGTTTCTTTTTGAGATTTAAATGATCAAAAGCAAAACATTCCATTTCTCTGAAAAAGATAATGCCCCCCCAAAAAATGAAAAAAAACAAACAACAGACTGAGAGGAAAATATTTCCAAAAGAGACATCTGATAAAGGACTATTCTCCAAAATATACACAGAATTTTTAAAACTCAACAATAAAAAACAAATGGTATGATCCCAAACTGGCCATAGGTCCATTTATGATGGATATTTGATGGCAGATACACAAATTTAGGAAGTACTATATTATTTGTCACCAGGAAATTGCAAATTAAAATTAGCTACCACTACTCATCTATTAGAATGGACAAAATCCAAAACACTGAAAACACCAAATGTTGACAAGGATGTGGAGCAACAAGACTCTCATTCATCCTGGGTGAGAATATAAAGTGATACAGTCACTTTGGAAGCTGATCTGGCAGTTTCTTACAAAACTAGACATACTCTTATCAAATGACCCAATAATCACCCTATATTGTATTTACTCAACTGACTTGACAACACAGACACACAGAAACCTGTACACAGATGTTTACAGCAGATTTATTTATAATTTTCAAATTTTGGAAGTAACCAAGACGTTCTTCAGTAGATGAACAAATGAATAAACTGAGGTGCATCCAGAAGACAGAATATTATTCAGTGCTAATAAGGAATGAACTGTCAAGTCATAATAAGACATAGAGGAAAGTTAAATGCACATACTAGGCGGGAGAAGCCAATCTGTAAAGGCTACATATGGTATGACTCCGATTATATAACATACCAGAGAGGACAAAACAATGGGTGGGGGTAAAAAGACAAGTGGTTTCCAGAGGTTAACAGAAGGGTGGATAAATAGTCAGAAAATAGGGCTTTACAGAGCAATGAAACCACTCAGAATGATACTGAAATGGGGGACATGTATCATTATATATTTTTCCAAAACAATAGGATGTATGACACCAAGCATGAACCCTAATGTAAACTATGGACTTTGGGTGATTGGGTGATTATAATGTTTCACTGTAGGTTCAATTGTGACAAAGGCACCATTCTGTCAGGGATATTAGTAACACTGGTCAACAAATTTTTACAAAGTCATGTTACTGAAATAAAATTAGTCATTTCCTATCAATTTATATGTGCTCCACACTAATAAGATAGTCAAATTCTAATTTTGGCTCTAGTTTTTTTGGTAATCTGCAATTAAGTGATGTTTACATCATGAAATGCATGCCAATAGTAATAGGCCTATGGTTAATACCTGTAAAAAATCAAGTCATAGACTACTTCTTAGATTTCTTCACTTGTCTCTCGTACAGCTCTTCAGGAATAGAATAGATGGAAGATGGTTTCCATTGTGCAAAAGCACAACCTTAAGACTCAGTTCTAGAAATAGTCTCCATTCTTGTGGGTCATGAGTGATTTCTAAGGCATTCATGACGCCTTCAATATCAGAACAGAATACCAGAGTACTTTCCTTTCTGAAGAAAGGCTCCAACTGCTGGTCGTGCTTTTGATATAAAGTAATTGTGACATCTTCTAGAAGATTCGATCATTGAAGTTTTGATCCTAGCAATTCTGCCTTGTCCTTGGATAAGTCCAAATCATAAACCAGGTCATTTAGTACTTCCTGTGTTAGCCCATGTGGGATTGATGATGCACTACAGTGAAAATCCGGATCACTGCATGCTGATGGAACAGGAGAACAGGTCGGCTCACCCTTGTCCTAATCAGCTGAATCAAGAGAATATTCTGCTGGAGGTTCTGGAATAGGAAGTCCCTCACCATGTGGAACTGGTCTCAATGCAGACGGAATGTTTGGGTAGACTATTCTCGACTTCTTTGGCTTCATCATTCCGCCAGAAAGAGGAGGAACCAAGCAGAAGTAACAGTCTTTTATGTGGTTGCTTGGCTCTCTCCACACTATGGGGACTGCAAATGGCACTGGTGGTCTTGCCATTTAACCACCGTGAAAGCTGTGTTGTACATGGAGCACAGCATATATGTGGGGTCCAAGGCTTGTCTTGGTCACCAAACTTGCAAGAGGACAAGATGATAAGCCTTCTTCACTTGAGAGTGATAGCTTTCTTCTGGTTGGCAAACAAATACAGCAGAAATTGTCCACGCTAATTAATGCACTTTCGAGGTATTACTGTCTTGTATTGTGCCTAAATGGATAAAATAATAACAGTTCTCTGGAACAGCAGCTTCAACTGTCTCGCACAAAGTCTGAAATGTTTTCAATGCTCAACCTTTCCGACAGGGCTTTCGAGAGTGCACTGCTGACGTCAGCTTACTTCAGCAGCCACCTGGCAGCAGTATTGCATTGCATTCAGAAAGTGATGCAATCAACTCTGGATGATGTGTGCATGATGGTATTATGCAATGTGATGCACTATTACATCATTCTAGGCTGATTTAGGATGTTGCAGTCCTGCTGGATCAATTTGCACGGTGAAACAAATAAAATGAATTATATGAAATATCTTCAAAACGAGAGCTAATAAAAATTTTTCAGGGTTATATTCATGTTCAGCACACCAAGATACTACAGATTAAGGCCTTTTTAAGTCAGTAATGATCTCACTGTTTACCAGTGTAATTAAAGAGGTTATGCATGTGTGGGGCAGGGCACATATTGGAAATCTCTGTATCTTCTATTCCTTTGGCTGCAAACCAAAAATAGCTCAAAAAATAAGGCTTATTGTGTTAAAGGGCAAAGGTGTTGTATTCTTTTTCTCTGAAATTAGGTAAGACGTTTTCCTCCCTGGATTTTGTCTCTACGCTTCCACAAAAGTTAAAAGCTTTAGAAGTTGTAAGACGGTGTTCTATTTAAAGCCCCTTAAAAGCAACTTACAGAGAAAATGCCTAAAGTTAAATAATTTCAACACACTTGTACAGTGTTAGCTTTTTGTAAGACCAATTAGTGTCTTTAAGTTAAACAAATCATAAAAACTTATACAAATATGTAGTGCATTCAAAGCGATTATGTGCAACCATGGAGCCTTACCCACCATTGTTAGTAATTGATAGAATGTGCAGCTAGTACTTCTCTATATATACAGCATAAGCCTATTTGTGTCTCTGAAGCCTTTCCACTTCATTTAGTTACCAAATACATGTCACTTACTAAAATAATATCCGGTAACTCTTCTCAGTCATTGTAATTTGTAAAATCTCTCTGTGGAGTTTGTGTGTGTGCATTGTTATCAAATAGGAGCTTCATAAGCTATTCTGCTTATTTTAGAAATGCTAGACTAGAATGGGAGCTTTAGAGTGGATTTCTTGATGTAACTGCATATTACAGATATTTCTTATCTACATGAAAGTTTGAAGTTTTCATGAATTGACAAGAAAAGCAATGTAATCTCAATCCCTCCATGCCAAGGTTTAACTGAAAATTCTTTATATACCTAAAATAAAGGCTCATTAGTTAATAAACCTCACATACTAACACCTGTCCTGACACTACAGCCTATACCACAAAATTTATTGGAACATGAAATTCTACTTGACAGCAACAGTAGCATCACTTAGAAAGAGGTTATTCAACCCATGAAAATTATAATCTATCCAGATATACTTTTTATCGCTGTCTCTGCAGTTCATCTATAAAAGCAACATACTGTTCAAGGAGATGGATTTTGGATATAATGTATATTTCAACACAAAAGCGCATCCTTTCTCAATACATTACTCTGAGGACTAAGCCAGAGTCATGAATGTATGAACTATCTTAACTGCCCCAAAATGTAATTTGTTCTGACTTGAAGCATTTAGACAGTGCATCTTACTGCTGTCTTTGGTAATTACCTAAAGAAATTCCAATAATAGCATAGTGTGGTTATTTTAAATAAAGTTGTAGTAGCACTATAACAAGTAGGAAAAACAACTGTTTTCCCCTAATTTTTTGTTTTATTACTTAATCATGTTTAATTTCATGCATTTATCTGCATATTCCTTGATGCAGAAGATACTAATGCTACATTTATTTGAATTTAAAGTTTGTATTTGTGGCCTTTTCTCCCCATTTTATTGTTTAGCTTTTTGCATTAAGGAGAATTTAATTACTTTTATGAAAATGAATTTAAATCTGTTATTATTTTACACAAGTTCTAATGTCAATACCACTTTAGAATGAAGAACAACAGCGGACAAAATCAGTCAGAGCATTTACAGCATTCAAAGTAACAGAAAGAAATTCTTATTTATTAGAACAACATCATCCTCTTATGGTACAGAAAATTGATTATCCCTTCCCAATTTGATTGTTTTCTTCATGCTCTGTGGTGCTATTACACTGCTTCTGCATAATTCTCTAACCCGCTATTTCCCACTAGCAATAGCATAGCTATTACTTTCTTAGATGGTATGTTATGGTAAGTTAAAGTGTAATCAAATAATAGAATTTATAATATGTAAACAACAGATTTCTTTATGTGAAGAAAAATCTTGTACAATAAATTGCAAACAAACAGGACAAGTAATTTCTTCCACTTAGTGTGTCTCTATTTTTTTTTAAAGATTTATTTATTTATGCATACAAGCTGGGGTGCAGGCCGGACGTGTGGGGCAGCAAAAGGGTTCACCGGAGACAGAGTGGGGAGCAAAACAGGCAGATCGATGGAAATACACTGCTGAGGGGAGCAGCGGGCTAGGCAGGAGAGGTCTGCCGCCCCATGTGGGAATCTCCCTGGCTGGGAGTCAAACACATGTCACCACTATTGACAGCTCCACAGCGCAGCGCTCAACCACTGCACCACCAGGGAGGCCCTAGTGTGGCCCAATGAGGAGATTGGGAAGGGGAGATAAAATGAGGAGAAATTTGTACAATTTGTTCAAGATTTACAATAATATTTTTCAGCCTCTTTTATCCAATTAAAAATTTTTGTTTTAATCAATAATTATGATGTATGAAAAAATTGGGACTACTAGCACACCACTTTTAGCTAGGAAAGGATGGCATCTTATAATGCTTGACAGAGAGTGTGCAATAGTAGCTACTAAGTGAATATTGAGGAATTCTGAAACTTAATCTCTGGAAATATAGATGTAAAGATTATTTAAAATATTTACTATCTACATGATCTCAGGTAGGTTACTTAGCTGTAGCCAACTTAAAAATCTTATGAGACTTTAAAGGAAAAACATAAACCTGGTTAATAGATCTTTAATATGTATTTGTTTTTATTATCATTGCTGTCATAGCTAGTATTACTAATTAGTACTTAACTGAAAACAGAGTAAACACTAGAGACTCAGCAGATGTTGGTTTTTACCACTGTCACTCTGGTTGTTACCTGCCGACTAATTCATTTTTCACTCCATAAGCTGATAGCATCCCGTATAGCCATACCCATCACCCTTCCAAGGAGGATGATGTTTCCATTCTGGAATTTATATTATTTTCTATTTTATGTATTTATTACTGAAAGCACCAACTCTACTTTCAGCATATATGGTAGGTGTAGGAATACAGAAGAAACATGAGGTAAAAGTATTAAGGTAACTGGGGACCACACACCAAAAGCTTCGGGGGGCAACAATGACAACAAAAATTAGTACCTGTACTTCACTCCTCCTTCACAGCCTTTCCACTAGCGTGGAAACACCTAAAAGGATAAAAGCAACCCAGTGCTCTTTCACATACTTTCAGATGAGAAATGAGTAATTAATATGTTTGTCAGCTTTGTCTTACAACTTCATTTTGAATAATGTTGAAAACAACAAAATTTCAGTGAATTTGTAACAGAATTTGATCTATTAGCAGTTAAGACCTTCCTAGAATGCACTGTAATCTTAGGAATAATCCTAGGAGATAAAAAAAGCAAAGACCAAAGAAATAGTATTTCAAGATAAAAGAAGTGTTGCCCACAGTATCCTCATAGGGAAAATAGAAAACGAAAAGGATTTCCTTGGGGAGCACATTTTCAATTTTTTTTTTTCCTTTCTAAGGTACACAGATGTCTTTGTGGTGATAAATTTGCCAGGTAATTTATCATTCTATGTTTGAATATCAATTCAAAACAACTTATTATCAGAAATAATTAGGCATAATATTTAAAAACACTAAAGAAAATAATAGGAACTGAGAAAAAAATAGGGTTGTTGAGAGAAAATTTCCTTGTTAATATTTTCCTTCCCTGTTCTTCTGGACTTAACTGAAAGGATGGATGGTGCCTGTTAATAATAGTGAGAAGAGGAAAGGAGAAGAAAAAGCTGACTAAATGCAACATGTCAAGCAAAGGAAAAAGAAATTTATGCAAACATGGGAAAACAAAAGAAAACTGAAAAAGCAGATAAAGAGAGGAAAAAGAAAATTGGAAATTTAGATAACCTGACTAGAAAATTAGTAACAAGGAGAAAGGGAAGCATATTTCAGAACAGGTTATGAGTGGGGGGAAGAAAGAAAGAAGATTTAAAAAAACAGAAATGAAAAGAAGCTCTGAGACTAGAAGGAAAGACTGAGATGAAAATTTTTAACATTTGAAACAATTTGAAAAGCTGAAGTGATGGAAAGAATGATCACAGCAAACTCCTGCCAGAAAAGAAATGCTAAAAGAAGATTTAGAGGCCAAACAAATTTTGAACATATTTTCCTTAAAACAGACTTATGTAAGTTCACACTAAAGTTACAAATAGTGAAAATTCCTTCAGATAAAAATCAAGGTCATAAAAGGGAATTACTCCAGGGAAGAAAGCAAAGTCTAATTACAAGTCACTGGCACTTCTTAAAACGTTCTTTTACTGTTTCATAAATGCAAGTTGCCAAGCTACAAATAGATAAGAAGGATTCTGAGTGTTTTTGTGTAGTTACACAACATAAGAGAAAAGATGCTCCAGATTATCAAATGGTCAAAAAACCTAAATTTTGTTCTTCTGGACTCCAGAAAGGGATAACATCGAAATCATTCAAGCATTCATATGATACAACGACATGATATGATGCCTTTGTAAAAGTGAGAGAGAAAAAGCATCAATGCTGTTCTTAGAGGAAAGATATAGAATGAGGGGGAGATACTTAAAATACTTTACAGAGTCTACAAACAAGAGGTAAAGAGTTGTTCTAAAGTATAAAGACTACAGACAGGAAGGCCTGGGCTTGAATTCTGATTCTACATCTGGTGACGACTAATTAGTGGAGTTTAGTGTGGCGCCTACCCACTCTGATCTGAGTTTACTCATCTATTATGGATACTGTAATATTGTTTTGAAGATTAATTAAGATGTTGACTATAAATAACTTAGCACATTGCTTAGAAGATAGTAAGTACTCAGTAACAATTACTGCATTGGTTCCAGATTTTAAAAACACAAACATTAAAAATCTTAATATCAATTATAAAATAAATACTTTAAGTAAGATGTTTTAAATGCCTCATTCATATGTTATAATTATATCTTGGTAAATCCCCTATTGTTATATAACTATGCTAATGGGGTTCTCATCTCTGGGAAATTTAGAATTAGTTCATTCAAGGTTTTTGTTTTTTATTTTTTAAATATCCATACAGTGTCAACTCTGAGAGAACAAGGAAGAGTAGTTCAAAGACAGGGGTTTTGAATGAAAACATGATGATGACAAAAACAAAGAAATACTCAAAAATTAAACTCCAGGGTGTGAAATAATTCCTGATTATATGCAAAGTACCTTTGTATACAGATCACTTCTTAATAATGCCCTGAATGATTTGGAAGGAGAAATCAGACTCCTGCCTTTAAATTTGAGATGATAGGTAGAAACACATCTTTCTGTTAAAAAACTATTTAAGTCTACCAAAGTTAAAAGAGGGATTTGTTTAGAACTATAAATTTAAAAACAAACAAAATGTATTTGATTTAAAAAATAAAAGTTCTAAATAATTATACAGATGGTGTGGAGATATTCTGGGACAATAAATAAAAGTATTTATGACTCTGTCGATAGGAATTTTATCTATATGTCATTCCTGCACCAAAAGAGAAGTCCAAAATATATATAATACCAATATCCAATAACGTTACTGTGAGTTTCCACAGTGTGAAACATATTACAATTTTTTTTTTTTTAACATGGAAGAACTGGGTGCTGACCAGGGTGGAGGGGTGGGCGGTTTGAGAGGATTCACCAGACAGACTGGGGAGCAGAAACAGGCAGATCTACTGAAATACACTGCTGAGTGGAGCAATGGGAGAGACAGGAGAGGTCTGCTGTGCCATGTGGGTTAGATCCCTAGCAAGGGATCGAACTCAGGCTGTATAGGTGATAATACTGAGACTTAACCCTCAGACCACCAGGGAAGCCCCAATATATACTACAAGTTTAATTATGTAGATGAGACATTAATGAACAATTACCATTCAAATATCCTCAGTTCTACTATTTTTCCATTTTTAAATTTACTAATTTCTGTTATTTTTAATTCTAATTTCTATATAAATCTTTCTTTAAACCTATACTGTTCATTATGTAGTTGATTTCATTTATTATTTAATATATTGACTTTTACTTTTTCTTGTTTGACTTTTTAATACAACAAATTTTCTTTGGGCAATTATATAACATAGGTTCTAATTCATAGTTTCCTTTTTATTAATTTCTGTACTTGTTCTGATATATGCACTTTGATTTCAAATTTTTAATGTTTTTCTGCTGCACTTGATTACGTGAATTGATCATTTTCATGCCCAACAGGGCATATACCATTTCTGCCTTATTCACTGCTATTATTTCAAAGTGGAACCATGTCATGCTCTTAACAGGGAAAATAATTATCAATTGGGAAATGAATTGGCCTTATCTTAAAAGTAAAAATACATCAAATGATAGACTGAATAAAATATTTCCAGTCATTTAGTAACTGTTAAGTATGAAATAGAAGGAAAAGGGAGAGGTGGTGAAAAAGAAAGAATAGGAGAAAATAATAATCTGGAATTTTATTCGCAAATTTTAGATACCACACCAACACCAATATACCAAATTTATGTGAGGAGTCTCTCGACTCATTTTCCTTAAATAAAAAACAAGAGCGCATAGAGAATATTCTAATTGTGCCTAATGGAACCACACCAAGTAAAGTCATTGACTTTCACATAAGGTCACTGCTGAAACTTATTCGGTGAATAGAAAAGACTTCACAACCTAGATAATATAATAAGAAGAGCAATAATCATTATTGCATTTGTTATGAGATAAAGTCTTCTCTTAAGCTTTGATGTTATTTCCAACAACCTATCACCTAGTGAAGAATGTCAGCATGAATTATAGGCCACCTCAAATCTATCCTAAAATGTATGTCCTCTTCCCAGATACCTGAGAATGTTACTCTTTGAGTCTGCCAGAGAAACACTCTTCAGCAATCACATAAGCCTCCATTCCTCTTTCTCTCAGCAAATTAGTTGCTTCAAAGGGTCCAGTTCAAGGTTCTGAAGTTCCTGGTTCCCAACTCTAAAGTTCTTGGTTCAAGCAGACTATGAAAATGAGTGAAGCCACACAGCCGAGGACTGTGGTTAACTGAAAAGGGAATATCTTATGAAAGAGAGCCTCACCTAAAGTTCATCATTCCACAGAATCGAGTATGTTCAGCATTGTTACAACTTTGAAAACTAAGAGAGCCAAAATTTTAAGTGAAATCTCCTTATTTTCATATGTTGGAAATTATTTCAAATTTTTCAAAGACAACATAGACTCTACGAATGAAAAAATACTTCTATGGGTTGAATTTGACCCAAGATTACATTTTATGTTTTGGGCACCGTTCTTGCTATAACAAAGTTTTTTTCAGGATGACGCTGTTAATTCTTAATTGGATTGATGAAGGATTGAATTTAAGAGGACAAAAGCCTGTTTGTATATTCATCAGATACAAAATTTTGTAACTGAGAGGTATTGAGCATATTTATAATGTTTTGCTTGCTTTTATAGCAAATGGTTTAGCCATAGCCATAAATATTGAAGTTCAAAATTTTCAGTTGTAACTTTTTCAGATGATGAAATGCTTTCCCATGGTCATATTTAATGTTGTTATAACACAATGAAACTAAAGACAATCTTAGATCAAGAAGAGAACTACCACCTCATCTATCTTATTTATTCTAGGTCAGTTTATAATCCCCACCTGTTCCTCCAGTGAACCTTTAAAGATGTTACATTATTAATTTTCAGTTCCTTTTCCAAAAGATGGTTATTATCATGTCTATGATGCAGAGCATGGATTAGTAAGCATCTAAGTAAAGGACTACAGCAAATATTTTAGTAGATAATTTAGGCATTAGTGGATAATTGTGCATTGTATAGACTATTCCAGAAGGGTGAAAGTAACAAAAACAACATCTAAAATAATGTTCTACCTATTTACTAAAATTGGAATTTGACATAATTTTCGTAAATCACAATATTATGAATCTTTTGATTTCTCAAACATTTTAAAATACAAAAGCTATTTTCAGTTTGTAGATAATACAAAAACAGGTGGTCGGTCAGACTGCCCTATGGGTGCAATTTGCCAACCTCTGATTTCAGACATCATCACCAGTATCTGGAGTACCCAATTACATATAAATATTTAATAATTTGTAATTATATTGCCAAATTACAAAGAAAATAGCTTAGCAACCTGAGAATCAGAACAGAGGGAAGTAGATTATTTGAAAGAATATTTCATCTAAAACCAGGGGGAAATGTCCTTATCCGACATACAAAAAAGCATATCTCATGGAAACTGCTTTTTAATACCTCTTTGCCCACTTGAAATTTTCTTGTTTTATGAATCTACAGTCTAACAGGGAACTTAAAATTCCTATAGAAGTAAATAGTATGCCTAGTCGTTTTGTCAGCTCTAATTGTGCCCAATTATCTTGAAGATGAATGATATTTCTGGCCATATTATTTTCTACAAACATACTAGCAGCAGGTAGTAGCCAGGGGTTATAACACCAGACCCTTTCATGTGGCCACATGTGATATCACACAGGCAACATGGTGAATGCAGTATACAATATATTTTTCCTGCATGTACCTTTTTTACATATTTCAAGAGAAACTTAAAATAAAATTTATTAAATGTGATTTTTCCCAACTTCCTAAGCAATTATTATCCCTTACTCCTTTTAGAAAATAAAAAATGTACAGTGTATTTATTTTGTATAATTCATAGAGATTGTTTATATTATCAAGACATTATAAAGCCATTTATCACACATACTTTTTGTGCATGTCCCTCTTATTGTATTCTACACAAGATGTTCCCTTTTGCAAAGGTTTTAAATCCATGATAAATAACATTTGGAAAGGATGTGAGTAGGGTAGAAATTATATAACAGAACAATGAATAATAGTTTAATCATTTTTAAATATTTTTCTTCACTTATTTCAGAAATCATATCTATCCTGAAAAATATGTAAGAGTATCAGACCAAATTCTCTCTTTCAAATATCTCCTTGGACTCAGCATTACATAGAATTATTTAATGTCTTCTGGAATAGATCAACTAGAGTTAAGTTAAACTTAGTCTTACCTTAGCAAACTAAAAATGGAAATACTGTATGACCTAGCAATCCCACCCTTGCACATGTATTAAGAATCTGAAACCATCAACACAAAAACCCATATGTTCGTTGCAGCTTTATTTACAATAAGTAGGACATGGAAGAGACCTGAATGACCTTCATCGGGTGATTGGATCAAGAAGATATGGTAGGTATATACACACCATGGAGTATTATATAATCATAAGGGAAGGAAATGCAGTCATTTTCAACAAAACGGAGGGAATTTGAGAAAATTATGTGTGGCAAAGAAAGCCAGGATAATAAAAACAAATACTGGACTTTTAACATAATAGGCAGTTTGATAATGTGAAACTCTCAAAAACAGTAGGAAAAAAATTATATTAAGGGGAAGAAAAGAATGTTCATAAAATGTTATTTACAATACCAAAACATGAACACAATTTTAATAGCAAAAAATGTTTAATAAAGTCATGATCATTCTGATAAATAGCATTTGACTTTTAAAGAAACTTCATACTATTCTAAGCGAAAGGGAACTTCAAAATAATTTCTTTAGTGCAAACCTAAACAATTTGTATGAAATGAGAAGGTACAACTAATGAGAAAACATACTTTAAATAATCAGAAATGGCCCTTTGTCTTTTTTTATCTTTAAATGGAACAATTTTAACACGGAAATAAGATGACAAATTTCTTCATACACCTCTCCAATCACTGATCAACATGCCTTAATCAGTTATAAAGATATGAATAATATCACTGGTCAACATTGAGATTGTTACTGACTTAAAAAGGCCATAATCTGTAGTATCTTGGTGTACTGAACATGAATATAACCATGGAAAATTTTTATTAGCTCTCGTTTTGAAGAGATTTCATATAATTCATTTTATATGTTTCACCATGTGAATTTATCTAGTAGGACTGCAACAACATCCTAAATCAGCCTAGAATGATGTAATAGTGCACCGCATTGCACAATACCATCATGTACACATCATCCAGAGTTGACTGCATTACCTTCTGATGCAATGCAATACTACTGCCAGGCGGCTGCTGAAGTAAGCCGACGTCAGCAGTGCACTATAGAAAGCCCTGTCGGAAAGGTTGAGTATTGAAAATATTTCAGACTTTGTGCAAGACAGTTGAAGCTGCTGTTCCAGAGAACTGTTATTATTTTATCCATTTAGGCACAATACAGGACAGTCATGCCTCGAAAGTGTGTTAATAGCATGGACAATTTCTGCTGTATTTGTGGGGAAGTGACATTTGCCAACCAGAAGAAAAGTATCACTTCTCAAGTGAAGAAGGCTTATCATCTTGTCCTCTTGCAAGGCTGGTGACCAAGACAAGCCTTGGGCCCCACATATATGCTGTACAACTCCATGTACAACACAGCTTTCACGGTGGTTAAATGGTAAAAGACCATCAATGCTGTTTGCAGTCCCCATGGTGTGGAGAGGGCCAAGCAACCACACAAAAGACTGTTACCTTTGCTTGGTTCCTCCTCTTTCTGGCAGAATAACAAAGCCAAAGAAGTCGAGAATAGTCTACCCAAACATTCCATCTGCATTGAGACCAGTTCCACATGGTGAGGGACTTCCTATTCCAGAACCTCCAGCAGAATATTCTCGATTCAGCTGATAAGGACAAGGGTGAGCTGACCTGTTCTTCTCCTGTTCCGTCAGCATGTAGTGATCCAGATTGTCACTGTGGTGCATCAATAACCCCACACAGACTAACACAGGAAGAACTAAATGACCTGATTCATGATTTGGACTTATCCAAGGACAAGGCAGAATTGCTAGGATCAAAACTTCAATGATCGAATCTTCTAGAAGATGTCACAATTACTTTATATCAAAAGCACGACCAGCAGTTGGAGCCTTTCTTCAGAAAGGAAAGTACTCTGGTATTCTGTTCTGATATTGAAGGCGTCATGAATGCCTTAGAAATCACTCATGACCCACAAGAATGGAGACTATTTCTAGAACTGAGTCTTAAGGCTGTGCTTTTGCACAATGGAAACCATCTTCCATCTATTCTATTCCTGAAGAGCTGTACGAGAGACAAGTGAAGAAATCTAAGAAGTAGTCTATGACTTGATTTTTTACAGGTATTAACCATAGGCCTATTACTATTGGCATGCATTTCATGATGTAAACATCACTTAATTTCAGATTACCAAAAAAACTAGAGCCAAAATTAGAATTTGACTATCTTATTAGTGTGGAGCACATATAAATTGATAGGAAATGACTAATTTTATTTCAGTAACATGACTTTTGTAAAAATTTGTTGACCAGTGTATTAGTAATATTATCCAACATGAATTTAAATTCTTTAAGGAATTCATGGGAAACTTCAAAAACTTCACATAAAAATTATATCATCTATGTCCTAAAATCCCCATACTACAGTATTTTGATTATTTTTTAAATAGGTTACCTTTATTTCACATTATTTTAGATTTACTAAGTTTGTCATTTAAATAATATTTTTTAGAATTCACCTGAGCCCTGAAACAACAATTTTGTTGAATCTAGTATTTACTCAATCCTCTTAGCATATGTGAACATAGACTGGGACAAGTAAGAGAAATTGAACCTTAATCACATTATACAGAACTATAATGAACCTATATCTTATCTGCTAGCTGTCCAGCCTTAGGACAGACTTCATAGAAATTACTGAAATTAAAATATTCAACCAGAAAGTGTACTTTATAACCATGAAGTCATAGTAAAGGAGAAAGCCTTGGAGTAGAATTAAGAGGGAATTTTTTAGTGCTGACACAAATACCAGTTATTTATATAGTTTCAAGTAAGTCTTTTAAAACCTTTGTTTTTCACTGTGAAATGATTTAACAAGGATTTTCTAATTGATAAATGTACCTTACGCTGAAAGAATTTAATGCATATGAATTTTTTGAAATTTATAAAATATTTTAAAATTAGTTAATTAAATCAATACTACTTATATTTACTAATGTATTAATCTATTACATTCAATTTTCATTTCACTTTAAAATAGTTTATATATACATGATTTCAACCAATGAATGTGGAATAGAGGCAAGATTATGACCAGAGCAAAAATAAAATGATTCTGACAATGTGGAAAAAGCTAGTTTGGTTTTTTTTTTCCCACCTTGCTCCATAGCCTTTGCCTGACTGTGTGATCTTTACTATGGGAAATGTACATTGAGAAATGCCAGCCCAAACGATTTACTTAATGTATACCTCTGAGCATGCTGGAGCATTCTCCTAAGAAAAGGCACAAGATTGAGGCTATGAACTATTATGAATCACCTGTTCACAACCATATCATCAACTTAAGCAATTCATAAGAGCTACATGATGTATTTTCTGGTCTTGTGTCTGGCTATTAGGAATTTCTTTTGTTTATAAAAAGAAAAAAAAACATATTGCAGCTAAGTTTCTGATACTGCATCAGCATGTCTTCTAGTTCCTTGTAGTTTTCTGCCCTAACATTTCCAAGAAAATTTGTTGACACTAGGCGAAAAGCATTCCATGCTTGTTTTGCATCACCCTGCAGCAAGTTGTTGAACAGGTCATCTCAATGCAGACGGAATGCTTGGGTAGACTATTCTCGACTTCTTTTGCTTTGTTATTCAGCCAAAAAGAGGAGGAACCAAGCAGAAGTAACAGCCTTTATGTGGTTGCTTAGCTCTCTCCACAGCATGGGGACTGAAACGGCATTGATGGTCTTTTGCCATTTAACCATTGTGAAAGCTGTGTTGTACATGGAACACAGCATATATGCAGGGCCAAGGCTTGTCTTGGTCACCAACCTTGCATCCGAAGTCAAGATGATAAGCCTTCTTCACTTGAGAAGTGATACTTTTCTTCTGGTTGGCAAATGTCACTTCCCCACAGCAGAAATTGTCCGGGCTATTAACACACTTTTGAGGCATTACTGCCCTGTATTGTGCCTAAATGGATAAAATAATAACGATTCTCTGGAACAGCAGCTTCCACTGTCTCGCACAAAGCCTGAAATATTTCCATGCTCAACCTCTCCGACAGGACTTTCTAGAGTGCACTGCTGACGTCAGCTTACTTCAGCAGCCACCTGGCAGCAGTATTGCATTGCATTCAGAAAGTGATACAATCAACTCTGGATGATGTGTGCATGATGGTATTATGCAATGCGATGCACTATTACATCATTCTAGGCTGATTTAGGATGTTGTTTATACTACTGGATAAATTCACATGGTGAAACATATAAAATGAATTATATGAAATATCTTCAAAACGAGAGCTAATATAAAAAATTTCCAGGGTTATATTCATGTTCAGCACACCAAAATACTACAGATTAGGGCTTTTTTAAGTCAGTTATGATTTCATTGTTGACCAGTATAATCCATTCTTGCTTTCAAGAATACTCATTACAAATAAAATTAGTCACTAGTCTCCTCCCTCCCATTAAAATATTTGTTAAATCTCCTCTGACTGAGCTTAAAATCTATGATTCTTGAAACCCTTTCAGAGGTGACTGACTCATTACAGTTGCTGCTCATAGTTCTATCAGCTATAAGTTCCATTCAATGGAAAAAACATATGTATCTAAAATAACTCCTTTAACTACATAAGTGATCTATGTACATCAGCATCATATATGTATTATTTATTCACCAACTATGAATGAACCTTAGAGCAATTCAGGATTACAATGTGAATATTATTCTTGAGTAACATGGATTCCAAGATAGAGGTAATACACAAGGAATTTTCTCTGACCTGAGTCTTCTTCTATTTCATTCATCATTCTTTAACTTTACCCTTGTCAAACTGTAAAATTTTGCTGGAAATATTTGCTATGGATTTGCCTGTCTGGAGTCAGGTCAGAGAAAATTCCTTGTGTATTACCTTTATCTTGGAATCCATGTTACTCAAGAATAGAAGAAGATACAAGAAGATGGAAAGGCATCCCTTGTTCATGGATTGGAAGGATTAACATTATCAAAATGGCAATCCTACCAAAAGCAATTTACATATTCAACGCTATTCCAATAAAAATCTCAATGACATTCTTCAAAGAAATAGATCGACTACTGATGAAATTCATATGGAACCACAAAAAAAACCTCGCATAGCTAAAGCCCTCCTAACTAAAAAGAAAGAAAACGGAGGAATTTCACTCCCTGATTTCAAACTATATTACAAAGCCATAATAATTAAAACAGCATGGTACTGGAACAAAAACAGACAGAAAGACCAATCGAACCAAATAGAATACCCAGAATTAAAGCCACATATCAACCACCATGTAAAGCTGTATGGCGATTCCTCAAACTCCTAAACATGGAGCTCCCATACGACCCAGCAATACCACTTTTGGGAATTTACCCAAAGGACACAAAAACACTAATCTGAAAGGATACATGCACCCTATGTTCATTGCGGCACTATTCACAATAACAAAGGTATGGAAGCAACCCAGATATCCAAAAATAGATGACTGGATCAAGAAGATGTGGTACATATACACAATGGAATACTATTCAGCATTCAAAGAAGATAAACACATGCAATTTGCAGTGACATTGTTGGAATTAGAAGGGATCATACTCAGTGAAATAAGCCAGAAAGAAAGAGAAAAATATCAAATGGCTTCACTTATAACAGGACTATAAGGAAACCAAATAGGAGAGAGACAATCAGCGGGGGGG
>PVIJ01001324.1:0-206411 GCA_004024925.1 Scalopus aquaticus
ACGGTGAGTCTGTTATCCCACCGGCTTCATTTATATTTAAAGCTGAAATTGCCTCACTGTGTTTAAGCTACAATAAAAGCAAACAAAGGAGGGGAAATGAATTATGTGTGTAAGGAAGGCATAAGGCAACCAAAAAAAGTTATTTTTTTCTAATTTCTGAAATCTATGGTGAAGCTGCGCAAAGGTAGGGGGAGGGGGAGGGGGGGGGGTGGGTGGGTTGGGGGTGCGCATGAGGGCTGCGGGGTGGTTGCTGGGAGGGACCCACTCTAGGGAAGTGTGTGCAGCCCCCACCCAGAGCCAGGACACGGGTACCAGAACTGAGCAGTGCACGAGAGGCCACGGCGGTGTCCCCCATCAAAGCAAGTCTGAAACCCAGAAGTGCCACTTCCATTATGTTTCCTGATGGTGATTCTCTATGACGCCATCTCCCCTCTGCACCCATAAATTCCCCATCAGCTTCCGCCTTGAGCTCAAGGAGGTCCCGTTCCCGGGTGTCCTCAAGTCTCTGAGAGTCATTGCCAGAGACCGCTCCATCTTGGCCCTAAGCGTCGGACCCCCCAGGCCTCTGAGCAGCCTGTTTCCTGCAAAAATCTTCTTGGCTTTCCATGATATCAAATGAATACGCAAAGCAGCTCTTTCTAGATCCTGCCTTGAAAATGCCATCACTCAGGGGCCTCCCTGGTGGCGCAGCGGTTAAGCGCTGCGCTTTGGAACTGTCGGCAGCAGCCAAACGAGTTCGACACCCGGCCGGGGAGATTCCCACATGGTGCAGCAGACCTCTCCTGTCTCACCCACTGCTCCCCTCAGCAGTGTATTTCAGTTGATCTGCCTGTTCTGCTCCCCGCTCTGTCTCTGGTGAACCCTCTGGCCACCCCACGCCTCTGGCCTGTACCCCAGCATTGTATGCATAAATAAATAAATCTTAAAAAAAAAAAAAGAAAATGTCATCACTCAGCTTGCCTTCTGTTGAGATGGTTGATTGGACCAGGGAGGCCTGTACCTGCTCTGTCCACCCAACGGATGACACACCCTCTGTGTTGTCCTTAGACCATGCTTTCTGTGCCTCACAATATAGATAAGCTGAGAAATTTCCAAATCATTCTGGGCCCTTTTTTGCTGAATAGATCCTTCCTCAATGCCTCGCTCCTCTCATATCTTACTGTAAGCATCCAAGAGAAATAAGGGCACAACTTCCACACTTTGTTTAGAAATCTCCTCCTTCTAAACTGCACATGAGTTTCAACACATAAGTGTGTCTCTTCATGTGGTCTTCTCATAGGGACAAGGACCACTAGGTTTAGTGTCCCCTTCAAGCAATATGACATCATCTTAACAGATAATTACATCTGCAAAGACCCTCTTTCCAAACAATATCACATTCTGGAGATTCCAGCTACACTTTTTTTTTTCTGGAACATGCAATAGTTCTAAGAATTATTCAACACAACACCCTTGGCATTCAAGGAGTTTATGCCACCTCAGAATTAGGACTGGGAAAGTGAGCAGGGCAAGTCTTGGGGTGTAGCTGTGCTGTGGGGCCGAACCACAGGGCTGAGCTGACCCCTGTAGGGTGCATTGTCTTCAATGCAACTGGATAAGGCTCCCTGCAGGCCGGCGAGTGGGAGTTGCTCCTGGACAGGTGTGTCTTACCTTTCTCCTGCACTGGGACACGGACCATCTCTTATTTAGTTCAAAGAGCTCAAGTCCTAAAATCGTCTGCGCAAACCTTTGACCCAAATCAGAAATAAGTAAATACAGTATTACTAAATTATAATCGTTTAGAAAATAAATGTTTTTATGGCTAATAGACAAAAAAATAGATAAGTGAGACCAAAAGTGCAGTATTTATTAATCATCTCACATGTAACATTTGTGGCATGTGCACTTAATAAATTAATGAATATTTATATCATTATATGATATTATTCTTATTATATTGCCAAAGGTGTATAATGTTAAAATAGGTGTTTGGGTATCAAGCATTAGATCAACTTCCAGACCATAATGTGATAGACAGAGAAGTTAAAGAATATTTAAGGAGAGGGAAAATTCATCATCTATTTTGAATGTCCTGCTTAATAAAACTCTTATGCTAATATTAATAATCAAGTGGTCTTATTCGAAAGCCTCACAGCATTTGAGAGGAAAACCAGGGCTGACAGTCATTGATCAAGTACTAACCACCACAAGCAATCATGTACTTTATGCAGATGCTAGCTGATGAGATTAAATGTACAGTCTCTATGCATGTCTGGTGAGGAACACAATAACTGTGAATAAGTGAAGACAATTAATTTACTAATTAAATTAATCACACATTTTTGATTGATGAGTTTAAAGGAAACGCTTATGGGAATTGTCTTGTATTTGCAGGATTTCATTTCTTGCCTTTAAAAATGGGAGAACTTGTCTAACCTTTTATAAACACAGGATTGCAGTTCAGCAGGAGCTAAAAAGGAAGGGCTTTTATTAAATCAAGTCCCTTTATTAAGTCTCCCAACCAGGGGAGGGGGCCCGTCAGTTAGACAGAGGGCAAACTTAATGAGACGGGAGATAAACACGCTCAGCCTGTGCATACAGGTTCGTCTTACAGGTAAAATCAGACTTTTGCATAAAGACTACGGATGGACTGACTAGGAAGAGAAAGTCAAGAGGACCGCTCTCCGGAATTTTTTTCGAATAGAGTATTAGAAATACACCTTTATTGCTATGTATGAAAATACGACTCCATTATATTCAAAATAAAATATTTGTAATATGGTACATTCTCAGAATATTTGACACACCCAGGTACATATGTACATATTACAATAGCTTCAAGTAATTATCCCTGATTCACTATCTTAAATATATGTGAAAAATGAAGATGTACTTGCAATGCAGAATAGTTCATCTTGGACATCATTATACAGGTGTGTGTTTACAGATCTAGTTTATATGAGAGTTTATATGGCAGAAAATGGGCCACTGCCACATACAGTTCATTTCAGAGCTTACATTTTTAGGAGAAAATAACTACTTTTATGTAATAAACAGGTCATATAGTTACTTCTTTAATTACAGATTATACCAAGTAGGGAATTAATAAGCTTGAAATTACTAGTGTAACAAATACTAGAAATCATCAAATGTTCAATGATTGTATTTTCAAGAAACATTTTGACATTTTTAAGAAATCTAGTTATTATCAATTATTTGACATTGATGTATATTTTAATGATAAAGGATAGACAAAATATTTTCTTTATGACAACAATCATAATTTTTAGGAAAAATTCAGGAAATAGCAGAATATAGGTAGCTAGATGATAGACATTTGTGTGATAAAAGTAAAATTTTAGTTGTTTGAATTGCCTATGAGTACCTAATGTCAGGAAAGTTAAACTCTCACTTTCAGTAAACCAGGAACAAATTTGCGCTGACCATTATCCCTACCAGCAGATAAAATAATGTTAAGTATTTTGTTGGTTAATATTCCAATAAGCCAAATCTATACCTTTGTGGTTTACTAAAAAAACATATTTTGCTCTTGCTTCAGAAGTTTGCAAAATTGAAATTTACTCATGGAAAGATAGCAGATTCTAGATTTGTATTCTCTTAAATAAATCATATACCCAGGACACTGTTTAAGAAATCCACAATTAAAATATTATGTCTCATTCAATTTTATTAGGTTTAATTTAAAAATTATTTATTCATATAAGAGATGGGGTGGATGCCAGAGGTGTGGGGGTAGGGTTTGTGTGAGAGGTGTCACCAGAGACAGAGTAGGGAGCAGAAAAGCCAGATCTACTGAAATCCACTGCTGAGGGGAGCAGCAGGGAGACAGGAGAGGTCTGCTGCGCCATGTGGGAAGCTCTCTGACCCGGGATTGAACTCGTGCTGCAGTGGCTGCTGATAGCTTCATAGTGCTGAGACTCAACCCCTTGTGCCACCAGGGAGGTTTAATTTTTTAAGTCATTACTATCTGTGAATTGAAGTAAACGGTGCACACACACTTTTCTTCCTTTATTGTCTATACAGTCACTTATCTAGGGAGAGAAGTAGGGAAAACGAACACATTTGTTATTGCTATCCTTGGGCATGTGATGTCTTTGATGTAAGCATACACACTAGATTTCTCTTCTATACCTAAAAGCCCCTCCCCTTACACCTGACGTGAACTCCTTTGCTCTCTAACATCTGCCCCTCATCCCTTTCTCTGCACAGACTTCTTATTCCACTGTGTGACCCAATTCTTCACCTCCCTTTTGCTGCGTCCCCCCAGGCAGAGTTAGAGTCTGTCCTCTGTGGTCAATTAGCATTTCATTCTGTCTTCTATTGAATCATGAATAACATTTTTGCATGCTGGACCATTTAAATGTCTGTTTACACAACTAAAAGACTGAGTTCTTTAAAAAAAATATACATGTCCATCATTTTATCTTTATAACCAAGCTCAATTGCAAAGATAATTGGAGCTCAAAACAAGTTTTGTTGACTGACTAGAAAAATTATGTTCTGTGTCATTTTGGGTGGACATCCTAGTTAAATTTAAAAGTACATGATAGTATCATTTTCTATAACAGGATTAATGGACCAAACTAAATACAGGGCAAATCATTATCCTTCCCTCGCAGCCAATTTGGACTAGAAGCCAAGTCAAGTGACTTTAAATGAAAGGGAGTCGTTAGCATTTATCCACTTGATATTAATGATTATCCAAATGTGAACCCCAAAGTGCAAATAAAGGGTGTTTTTTGCAATATATCGTTTATGCTTTCCTAGGTTCTGGAGAAATACTGTGGAATATAACAGGTGATGTTCAGACTTCCTGTGAATCCCTAACTCAGCAAATAAGATTTCAAAGAGGTTTTGGGTCCTAGAACTTTTGTTTGGGGCAAATGTCAGTCCCTATTTCTTGCTCCTCCATGGAGACCCAGCTGAGCCAGCCCTGCTGAGCTCCCATCCCCTTTCAGCCAGAGCATCTTCAAATCAAACCAGAGCAGGCTAATCCCACCTTCAAACACTTACTGGGAGAACGGACTTATTCTAAGCACCCAATATATTGCCCCAGTGCTGCATCGAGTTTTTTAAAACTCCCTGTCTGACATTTGGAAGGAAATTCTTTAAAATTCAGAAACATTTTCTCTCTAGATCCAAATGTGAATGCCTGAGACCGTGGATCCATTTCTGGTGGATTCAGAGAGTTCTGGGTGGGATGATATGCCATTCCACTATTTGATCACAAGGTGAAAAGCACTCGATGCACAAAATTAAAGTTTAGGTTAATCAAAATATTGCTTGACAAAGCAAATAATTGAACTGCACTAGCTGGGCACTGTGGTAGACAGTAATTAACAGGCAGCCTCCCCAGCACGGAGGACAACTTCCAGTTTCCACTTTAACATCAGAGAATGCTGTCTACACATTTTTTAATGGTGCCCATGATAATAATATATTCTCTTTTTAATCATATTCCACGTTGCAAGAAATGAAGCTTGCAATTTTCCCAGGTGCTTACCAAATTACTACTGCAAGCTAATTCTCATTCCCCAAGTTAAGAGTTTCAACAGAGAGCACATTAACAGCCTACTTCCGCTCCTCCTGTACAACAGAAGGTAAGTTAATATGTGCCTCAATTATATCCAGTTTGTGCATTTATGGTACCCGGCGGGCAGCAGTAAGAAAGCTGTAAATGTACTTATCCTGCTTTTTTATTAGTCTACTATATTACAGTAGAGAAAGACAGGGAAAGTGAAAAGGAAGCAGAGAAAAAAGAAATAGAAGAAAGGTGCTAGAGAAGGAAAGAGAGAAAAAGATGATTTCATGGGTAGCTGAAAAGAATTGCAGATCAAAAACCACTGGTTTAAAACCTTTTCAGTTCAGTTTAGATCAGTATCTACCTATCTGTGTATCTATCTATGTATCTATGTATCTATCTATCTATGAAATACGCCCTGTTCATTTTACATATTTGTTTAGTCTGAGTGCTGAAATGATCAAGAATATCTTGTTTGCCAAGAACAGTCTACAGATTGAATCACAAAAGGAAAGATTTATAAACTCTACCAAGAAATGGGCTTGGCATACCTGTCATTTATGGATGGTTAATCCGTGTAAACGCAAGACAACTTGCTTCCCTTCCTTTTCCACGGCCCTAAACTAAGTAGCTGGGTCGATGTGCAATATGGAATTTGAGTTTACGAATGAATGATAGATCAAAGACGTCTAAAGCATTGCCCCACATAAGGATATGAGTTATGGACTCACATTCTACAAGGCAGTGATTTAAAATCTCAGAAGTGACAAAACAGCATCTATCGAGTCTTCCTGGGGCCCAGTGATTAGTGGCCTTGTGGACACAGTGAAATTCCAGAACAGAGACCATAGAGTGGTAACCTCAAGTATGTTCTGATTATTTTTCTGTTTTCCTCATGAAGCAATAATAGAAAATAAAAATTAAATGTGATTCACAAAGCTTAATGCTAACCCCTTGACATCTAGGAAGAAAATTACAGACGGGGGTAAAAGAATTTTTAAATGAAAAATGTGTTGTATGTAGTCAAACTTTGATCATCTTATTTCTATTATTATCTTTCCAAGATACTAAAACACATTAAAATGGTTCATCAGCGATAACATGGTGAGTAATTTTTCGCTTTAACACAGGAAAAAATAAATGAGAACTAAGGAGAGAAAAATCCGAGCAACCCGCACGTACATCCTCCTAAGGTTCACAAAACTTGCTTGGGTTCCTTTTTCTTTCTTTCATAATCAGTTGATTTAAACTCACACCATCTGCAAATCTCTTTTCTGTGAGCTGAAGGGTATCTTCTAATCCTCCTCCTGCATTGGAACACAGTGCAACCACCTCTCCTGAGTCCTGAACCAAGGGCTTGCTTGTGGTTTATTATAACCTTTGACGTCGATTGGCCTCAGCCCCTCTCAGCCTCCACAGGGGAGGAGTTGAAAGCACATGATGTCATCGCAACCCCCACGGAACCCAAGAGCTGCAGGGGCTGCTGGAGAGACCAAGCCACGTTCCGGCCCCTGACGCTGAGACACCTACATGAGTTGGAAAGGAACAGAACAGTATCTCTGTCTTTGCTGCTTCTCCTGTCCATCAGTTTTACAAGTGATGAAAGACGGTTATTGTACGTGTGACGCTTTACCTCCTTCTTAACACCCTTCAGTAGCTCTGAGGTGAAGACCAAATATTTTCACGAGGTGTGAAAACATTTTCTGGTTTCCTTCGGCGTCACGTAGCCTGTCTCTCACCAACCCCCAACCTTCGGCCCAGGTACATCCGCAGTCGTGCAGACCCCCCTACGTGCTGGCTCTGTAATTACCCACTTCTTTCTGAAAACGCTATTTCTCTGCGTGCAGTGTTCTGTCCCTCACCTTAGTCTCCAGCTAATCCACCTGGAAGATTCTCAGGTATACTTCAGCCACACTTACAGGCTGACTGCTTAGGAATGATCCCCTCGGTGCGTGGTCAAAGCTATTTCTCCCCTTGGTAACTTCTTTCACTGATTATCATCATTACCTCGCACATTTATCTCCCCACTATGGAATGTGTCAGAATTTCTGTTTGTTCTCAGATACCTTGAACAAGAACAGGGGAGAAACATACAGTGAATGTGGTGTAGACAGCTGATCTTCAAGGTCCAATTCATTTCTATACTCATCTAGTCTCTAAACATCGTGTATGATTTTGGCCTTTAAAGTTGTTAAAATAAGTGGAAATTGGGCCTCCCTGCTGGCAAAAGGGTTAAGTCTCAGCCTATGAAGCTATCCAGAGCCACTGCAGCACGAGTTCGATCCCCGGCCAGGGAGCTTCCCACATGGCGCAGCAGACCTCTCCTGTCTCCCCACCGCTCCCCTCAGCAGTGCACTTCAGTGGATCCGCCAGTTCTGCTCCCCACTCTGTTTCTGGTGAGTTCTTTCATCTCCCGCACCTCTGACTTGCACCTCAGCTCTTGTATGCATAAATAAGTAAATCTTTAAAAAAATAAGTGGAAATTAATGAGCAACCAATAACAAGGAGAATCAACACATCTGCGGAGAACACCATTAAAAGCTAGGATCGAAGGCTGCTCCACAACTACCCTTGAAAACAGATGACTGAGCTGCAATTGAAAGTGAGACATTCCCCACATTCAGTCCACACCCCATGGGATGTGTGCAAGGAAAAAAGATGGAGCGATTTCATCGGTGCCCCTAGGGTACCTTTGCCTTGTCAACACACGTGTGATAAAATGATGCCAGGATTATATCCAACTATATCTACAGGCAGATATAAACATCCCAAAATAGAAAATACAAACCCATGTGCAAAACACATCGATGAGGCCTCTGAGAGAGGCAAATCACTACGACTCTTCGATAAATGAAGAACCTGACCAGTCATCGCAGAACTTTGAGATGCCAACCATGGACTTACGTAAGTACTAGAATTTATGCCAAGTTTTTGCTGAAAGAAAGTGTGTGTGTGCTCAGGATTTAGGTCTTATTTCTGTAGCGCTACATGTGTTTGGAGCCGTAGGTGTCTACCTCATGCTGGGTGTTTAATATGGACTATCCAACATCCACGGACCCCTCAGACAAAATGCATGCCAGCATTTCCATGTTCAAGTAATTAGGCCTAAACAACTCGATCTATATTAACCACTAAATAACCACTTCAAAGAAATAATAAAATGCATGTGCATTGAAACCAAAAAAAAAAAAAATGATTTCATGTTTAAACAACCACAATGACAGACCAATAAGACATGCCCTGTTCAGCAAAATATCTCAAATCATGGCAAAACCGGGACCCAGATGCTGATTTTCAAGCAATACTTGCTTTTTATCACAGGGGCCCCTGAACACTCAGCTTTGCAGAAGAACATTGAAGGCAGAATCCCTGATTTTATTTCAACATCACAATCCCAAGCTAGTCCCCTGCGCTGTGTCCTGCAGGTGTCTCTGGATTTCTCTCAAAAATCTCCAAAGCCTGGGGCCTTGTGAGCTCATTGTAGCGTCCCTCAGCACCTGATGGAACAACTGGGCAACAGTCCAGCGTTTTCATAAGTTTTGCAAAGTTTACTGCTTAACCCCATTGGACCTACTTCTGTGAGAGAATTAAGTTTCCCATCCAAGTAATACTGGGTTGGCAATATAACTTGCTTTGGGCAATACAATGGGTGGGGGTGGAGGGTGAGGGGCATTTTTAGGCAAATCTTGGCTCCCCCCATCTGATTCCTTCTCCTCTAAAGTGACATGGCTTCTCCTCCTTCAAATTTAGAAGACATGGGGCAAAACCACAGCGTCTTCAAGCCATATAAAGATGAGTTTATAGCAATCTAGACCTCCTAAGACCTGGGCTTAATGTATCAGTGCAGTTTAGCTAACTTAGCCAAAGCTGGCTGACGTTAAGTAGACACTTCAATCATGAGTATATTTCCAATTAAATCCCACTCAGATTGCCTAAGCATGTTCAATTTCAAATTTCAAAGAATTTCAATTCAAAGAATTTTCAACTTCCATTTCAAAGAAACAATTGAATAAAATATTTATCTTTCTTCGTTGTTATAAGATTTATTTCTTTATTCAGTTAAATAAAATATTCAAATTCATTAGCTCAAGTTCCAGAGAACATCAATCCAACAGTATGTCACTGCTTTTAATAAACATTGCACATATAAGTATAAATATACACATATACATTCACTGAGTCATCTACACACATGCTTATTTACCAATTGTCATATTTACTCAACCAAAGTTATTAAGAACCTATTCTGCAACCGATAATAAATTTCAAAATGTTTCTGCCTTGTGCACTATAGCAAAAGTGGCTGGTATATTCCAGTGTCCTGTATAAAGCACCAACAGTAGCATTTTAGAAAAATTTTATTCGACAGATTAACTTGCCTCCTTTTTCAGACGGTGAAAACAACTCCACGTTACTCATCCTTGTGAAATGTCTCCGTGATTCTTTACACATATTTAGTTCCATAAATGTGCTGAATTGAAGTCACTAATCTTTACATATTTTCCCCCCAAATATGGGGGAAATTTGCTCATGGAATAAGCTTGCTATGTATTCACTCACATATTGTCTGGAATTTTTTTTTAAATTATTGGCTCACATTTTTATTTATTTAAGATTTATTTTTTATTTATACATACAAGTTGGGGTACAGGCCAGAGGTGTGGGGCAGCAAGAGGGTTCACCAGAGACAGAGCGGGGAGCAGAACAGGCAGATCAGAAATACACTGCTGAGGGGAGCAGCGGGTGAGGCAGGAGAGGTCTGCCGCACCATGTGGGATTCTCCCCGGCCGGGAGTCGAACTCCCGTCGCCGCTGCCAACAGCTCCACAGCGCAGCGCTTAACCGCTGCGCCACCGGGGAGGCCCTAGTGTCTGGAAATTTCTTATTTCACATTTCCTTTACTTGTGTTAGGGCCAGGCCAGTAATTTGGAAGGAGAGAGAACACAAGCTAAATAAAGACTTTGGCCCTCGTTGGCATCATCGTCTCTTTCTCCTAGGTCATTACCAGTAAGCACCTCTATAATTGGAGCATTATATGTACTTGCTGAAAAATTATTGCTTGACATAAAATCATGGCGATAACAAAGTGGTAAAAAGTGATAGTGTAACAGTCCATGTGTGAAACACTTCCTTCTCGCATCCACCTAACTGGCAAGCACCGCAATGTGAACACAACTCAAGCTGCCCAACTCTGCCTCTATCACCTCACTGTGACAGTGCGCTCTCCAGAATCTCCTGGCAAATTTGACTGGAGAACTATTTGTTATCACCTCCATTTCCTTAATCTTTAAGCAGAGCTTATTTTCACCTATGTTTAAACAATTTTTACAGGAAAGTAAACAAAGAGAATTTGGATCTCCATCATCGTCACAGCTTCAATTCCGGTTATAAATAAAATGCATTCATAAGGCAGCACTCATTTAAAAATTATTTTATGCATCCTACTGAGGCATCAGTTTCTAGAACCATAATTCTATGGGAAATAACACACACACACACACACACAAACACAGATGCATACAATATCAAAAAAATTGTGGTCATATATATAAATTAAGCAAATCAAATATTTTTCATATCATCAATTTTATTTCTAGCCATATCCTCTATCATACTTCATTTCTCTCTGCTCCATTAACTAACTAGTTCTACTGTGAAAAGAAACAGAATATTTTCCAATCTCGAATGTACCGGCTGTCATACAGCTTGGCCATGCAGTTAACCTCAAACGTTGTTTCTTAGGAGGCTGAATTCTCTCCTCCCAGCCTTGCAATGACCTCTGACCCACAGGAGGGTACAATGATGGCAATCTGTAGACCAAATAAAAAAATAAGGCTTAACAAACTTCTAAATGGAATTTCCTGAGAGATATCAGAACTAGGTCTTTAAAATAAACATTTCATAGTGGTCAAAGGAGTTTTTTTCTCCCACACTACGTTTGCCACCGAATGGCATTAAAAAACAAATTAAAAATGTATGCCAAAATATCGAATGGTTTCACTTATAACAGGACTATAGGGAAACCAAATAGGAGAGAGACACTTGGGGGGGAGGGGGAGGGGGAGGATAAGGGCACAAAATGGAGTAGAAAAGAACACAAGGGACCACGGAGATGGATCACGGGTGAATTGGTGCTGGGTTACCCAAGGGGAATACAAATGTAAAAGATATAAATAACAATACAAATATATATTTAAAAAAATGTATGTCAAGCTAGAAAATACTTTTGAATAGTAACTGTTTCACTGAAATGGGTTCTTGACAATAAAATAAAGCAAGACAAAAAAATGTATTTTTGAAACGACTTATTCTTGCTTTCTGCCCAGTATTTATGAAACAATTGTTGACTTTGGGTGGCATGCACATTATTCAGACAATGAACATTTTAACTAGAAAATATCCTTCCTGTTAAAATTGGGTATGATGATTTGAGGGGCAAAATAGGTTTTTGCTACTCTTATTTTCCGTATATTTATAACTGACCTACATTTCTGTTGAATTGTTTGGTTACTATATCAATTAGATACAGTGCTTATCATCAGAACTGTCAGATGAAAAATGGGAAATCTAAAACTTCCTCTCTACTCCAAACGGCTATGGGATAACATACTACCAGAAATATTTCTTAATATTAGAAACCCAGCAAAGGAGACATCAGATTTGTCAGCTGAGCTGCAGATATGACTGTATCAATAATCCCGGAACTTTTGTACTCTCCTCCTGAGGCTCTCACACAAACTTCGGATGACAGCTGACTTCAGTTTCATCTGATGATCCACTGGGGCAAAAATTCATAACCAGCTTTCAACCACGAGCCTCTGAAGAAGAGATAATAACTAAAGCCAGCCCGTATGGGGAGGGATTTTTAAGAGTGCTGCCTCAAGCACAAAGGTTTGGGGGAAAGCAGTTTGACATAAACCTGACATAAACAAACCCCAAAGGACAGCTCCTTAAGTGTTAAAGGCTGGGAAGGGTGGCGCCACCTTTGAAAGGCATGCTTGGGATCGTTTGAAGGTTGTGTTCTTTCAGAAGCTGTGGAGACTGACTATAAATTGCTCTACACAATTCGCACTCACCCTTCCTCCTTCTCACACACCCATGTGTACACACACATCAGTCACCGGGGACGAGATGAATAAATCTCCTCCAAATGTGCGACCCATTGGGTAAGTGGGCTGTCCCTTCTAAGTACAGGTCACTAAATTTACCTCTGGGGCCTCCCTGTGGGGCAAGGGGTTAAGTCTCAGCCTATGAAGCTATCCGCAGCCACTGCAGCATGAATTCGATCCCCAGCCAGGGAGCTGACCCACATGGCGCAGCAGACCTCTCCTGTCTCCCCACTGCTCCCCTCAGCAGTGTACTTCAGTCGATCCTCTTGTTCTGCCCCCCAATCTGTGTCTGGTGAATCCTCTCACTCCCCCCCACCACACTGGCCTACACCCCAGCTCTTGTATGCATAAATAAATAAATCTTTAAAAAATTAAATTTACCTCTCATCAGCCTACCTGTCTGGCTTCAGGAGGTTCAGGGAGAAGCTCCCCAAGTGGTGAAGACACTGGTGTGTTTGTTCCAATCGTGAGGTCTGATCATTGAACTTTCCGGAATTGTGTAAGCCAGTTATTGAACGCAGACATTAAAAATTAGATCATGTGAATTTACAATTAAATCATACCAAAGCAAAAGTCATTTGCAAAAGTCATTTGAACCACTTTGCCTTGTTTTAGCACTAACTGTACTATTGGTGTGATGGTGTCCATCCATCCAAGGCAGGAATGGAGGTCTACTCCAATAGCCGGTACTTTCAAACATTACACTTGCAAAAGTTAATAAGACGTTAATAAAAAGTTAATAAGAAGTTAATAAGCTGTTCTTCACTAAAGGGCAGCTTTCTCAAGGTGAAAAAATAATTTGAGCTAATATGAATAGATTGATGATATTGAATATAGCCTTATGAAACGTTCTGGTCCAATTTCCATGTTTTAGGCAAATGTTTATCCATCCGAGTCTGTGGCAGAAGTTCTACTTTGAAATAGCTGAAGAATACAATGTCCACCTGGCATTCACGCTGATCTAGTCTATGATTTGATAATTACTGGAAGTTATTTTCTTGTATTTCTCAACTGCTCCTTTATTATAGTTATGTTCATGTTTTTGAATAGTGATTATTAAGATAGACTTTAGCTTTTCTCTATTTATGGATACATATAGCAGACTACTTTGACCATTATTAAGACGGAATTCAAAGTAGAGCAGTAAGTTGTAATTCTCAGATTTTTAATAATTTCTTATATTTAAGGTAATACTGGGACTCAAAATATTTTGTTTCTATAATTTACATACTGCCTATATTTGAGTGTACACATATAAATATATCCCTCTGACAGTTAAATAAAACATTGCACCTATAGTGTTTGCTAGAAAGTTATTACATTCCACCTGAAAAATGACAGCAATTTAAACCACGTTTTCTGCTAGACCGAATGCTTTGTGTAAGTAATCACTAAGTTTAAAAAATGACTATTAAGGTAGGTAGTGACAATTATTGCTTCAATGTTTGTACATTTTTCTTTTGCTGAAATAAGCCATATTCCCCCCCATTATTTCAAAAACAAACTAACTGCATGACTAATGAGTGCATATATGTAGAACAGACTGAACTTTAAAAGCATTGCTTTCAAAATGTAAATTTTAGGGTATTAGAATCCTTTGTGAGCTCTAGACTTGAATGATGAAGAAACAGTTAATTTTCTCTGAGTTCTATAGCAAATGTATGTTTGTTGGTTAACTGACTTTTTCAGTTATAATGTGATGTTCTCCTTTTGCATTTCCAGATAATACATAATTATTTAGGACCTTAATGGACATAATTACTTAGATAGTACAATGACTATAACATTCTGTATAATGAACTTATTTCTGCTATTCACTCTGCTGAAAAAGAAAATTTCATTGAAATAAATAAATTTATACAAACTTAGCTATCAAATTGAATTTGGTGAATATTCCTTTCTTACCTAAAAATAAATAAATAAAGTTATGTGTCCCCTCTCTGCTGCCCCAAGGTGAAAGCTAAGAGAAAAGAACTAGTCCTCACTTCATTCACCTGTTCACTCTTTTCATTGCAATAATTAAATATTTATTTTAGAACCTTCATGGTAATACTGTAGCTATAGAAATAAATTCTACTTTTATAGAAATTTAAAATGTAGATGATATATTAAAATAAATACAGAGTAAAAATTAAATTTGTCTGTTAAAAATAGTGCTTAAAAAATAAATAAATAAAAAAATAGTGCTTAAATATACATATGAGTATATGTGTGTGTGTGTGTTTAGTTAAAGCTTATGTCTTTTTAAGTACCTATTAGTGGTGATAGTGAAATAGGGAAGTCAGAATGCCCATTGACTATAGAATATTCTTCAATGCTAAAATAATAAAGATCACAACAGGCTTGTGGTAAATTCCAAATTCCTTGATACTCAGTCCAGTTTTTCCCATAAGTTGCTGGTCTGTTTCATCACATTCAAAAAATGGAAATTTGCAACTTGGCTTTGTACATCAGTTAGGAGACAGGTTAGATAAATAGAAATAAATAAAAATAATAACAGCATCAGAAAATTAGTGAATCTGTCAGAATCCATTGAGACTAGATATGAGCAGTGATTAGATAGGAGCTTGCTAATTTAATAAGAGTGTGGTTTATTTACTTTGCTCTAATTAATCGAAATACAGTTCAGAAACTGAGGGGGGAAATGGGTCATTTTTGTTATTCTCAGGTTTTTGTGAGATCACATTGTAAACAGATAAGACATGTTTCTCTCTCTAGGAAAAAGAACTGGCTTAAATCCTGTGGTTAAATGGAGTGTGTATGTTTCTATAAGAAACATACATTTCCTATAGAACTCAGAAAAATGAACTGTTTCTTCATCATTCAAGTCCGAAGTTCAGAAAGGATTCTCATACCCTAAAATTTGCATTTTGAAAGCAATGCTTTAAAAGTTGGGTCTATTTGTATATATATGCACTCATTAGTCATGTAGTTAGTTTGGTTTTGAAATAATGGGGAGGAATACGGCTTATTTCAACAAAAGAAAAATGTGCAAACATTGAAGCAATAATTGTCACTACACACAATCTATTATCTACTCACCACAATCTATTATCTACTAACCCTGAATAACTTTGAAATCCCAACAGCACTTTAGAGAGTGTGAACATCCCCAAAGATGGAAGACGAAGTGGGAGCATTACTGTTCAGAGATGGATCCCCACAAAGGAGGGCTGGAAACAGGGAACCCAGCACACATACTTGTGATTGTCCCCAATTCATTTAGGCTCTAAGTGGGTACTTCATTTTGCAACCTTATAAAATCATATATATATATATATATATATATATATATATGCATAATTACATGAGTTTTTGGTTTTTACTAAGAATAAGTTTTTCTTTTCAAATCACAGCACCATTTTAAAACTCAGGACAATAAACATTAATATGGTAATTTAAGTCTCCACATTTCAGTTTCATCATTCCAGAGATATCCTTTATGAATTTTTTTGCAGTTCAGGATATTATATCGGGTTATATATTGTGTTAGTTGCGTCTCTCTTTAGGGTCATTTAAACTGGAGTGGTTACTTAGTTTTTTTGTCTCCCATCCCCTTGGCATTTCTGTTGACTATAGTTCAGGCAAATTGATTGAAATCCACTGCTGAGGGGAGCAGCGGAAAGGCAGGAGAGGTCTGCTGTGCCATGTGGGAATCTCCCTGGCTGGTATCGAACTCATGCTGCTGTGGCTCTGGATAGCTTCATAGTGCTGCGCTTAACCCGTTGCGCCACCGAGGAGGCTCCTGATGACTATAGTTTATAGCTTATATTGGTGAAGACTGGACCTGCTCGGTTGTTCCCTCATAATTACACTCGGGTTATCCTGTTCTGCTGGGATTGTTCTATAGGTGATAGTGTCTTTCTCCTGGTTTACATTCCGTGGTCCTGGATGTAACTTTGCCTCTTCCTGGTGATGTGAATGTTGATCCACTTGCTTAAGAGGTCATCCTGTCTCTCCATACTGTCTTCCTTTCATAATCATTAATTTTGAGGCTTTGTAAATACCTTATTCCTCATAGATCCCTCCCCTAGATTTACATTATTTTCATTCTAGCTTGAATCGCTTTTACTGTGATGGTTGTAAAATGGTAACTTTCTTCTTTTTAAATTGAGTTGACTTTGGTTTACAACATCGGTATATGAATTAGAGGTACAGGGACACCCCCTTCAAGTATTTTGTAACCACACCACACCCACCACCAAGGCACCCCATATCCCCACTATCATTCATTGAACCCCTTCCCCATTTTACCCTCCTCCTTCCGGTAACCTCAATTCACAGTCTGATTTCTAGGTGCATAATATTTAAATCATCAGTTTGTCTGATGAGAAATTGGCTGGGGCCACCCGATATTTCTGGATGCCTAAATTAATACCTGTATGAAATCGTTTTCCTTTGCTATGGTAACAAAAAAAAAAAAAGAGAGGGAGAGATTCACACATATACTCGTGATTATCTGGAAAAAAATACTACATAATGATAAAATGTGTTTTTTCCTTCTGTCTAAGCATAGGAAGTGAGGAAAGAATTACATCTACGTTAACATCTGCTGGGTAGCAAAAAAAAATATTTTATTCATTTAAAATATTTTTCTAGCTATTACGGATTTCCATTTTACATATAAAATTAACCATTACACACCAATAGTCTTATTTAGTGAACGAGAAAAACACATTTTATAGCAGTCTATTTTATTCTGGTGCTTATACCTTTGTCTTTTTTTCCTAAAGATTGGGTTTTAAAACTCTGTTTTGAATTATAAATAGGTAGCAAAAATAGTTTTGACTAGAGTTTTATTTGTGAATAATGAGTGAGATATTTAACAATGTAAGTACCAGTCTATCAGTGTTAGGAGGAAGTTGTGACTTTCTTAAAACATATGGTTTGAAAACTACTTATCTTAACAAAGAAAAAACACAAAATCTTAATAAAACTTTTCTTACCTTGTGTTCTTGCAAAGGAAGTTTTACTGATATTGATTTGTCCTGCCCCCAGAAATTATACATGGAAGTCTAAGAAGCAAAGATATCCACAGACCCTAAGGAACAGAGACAAAATCACAGCAACACACACCCAGCACGCTGACCTTGGCTTTCAAAATATTACTCCCCACTAGAAGGAAACAGAAATCCTTGAAGAAATGACCAGTTCCACAACTGATAAAAAATGCAAAGTCAAAAACTTCCAGAGGAGCTTTTTATCTGCTGGAGAGCAAGGAAATTTTGAGAAGGATGGCCACATGTAAAATTGACACCTCAAATCAGCATAATCATATTTCTTAAGATTTGAGCATTCAAATGGAAAATGCTTTATTATAATCAGAGAATAAAAAAGTCGATAAATGTGTGTTGTTATAAACACTCTGTCAGTTTGATAAGAAGGGAATATTAGCAAAGTTTTGGATTACCTTCCCATAAAACACACATTTAATAACAAAGAGAAAAAGAATAACTTTGCAGCAAAGGCCCTCATAGATATAATCTTAATCAAGCCATCAAAGTGACATTAATAAGTAATGGAACAACAGGAAATATGTCGGGAGAAGATCACAGCATCACGCCTGTGATATTCCTGCCAAAGATACATAACCTGAATCTAATCATGACAACAATCTGAAAAATTCAAAGGAGGGACATTGTAGAAGATAGCTGACCTTTAATACTCAAAGCAGCACGGGTTGAGGGGGGGAGGTTAGGGCATGGGGAAGACAGAGAGCAAAAGAGAGATGTATTACTATGGCAAAGATCCTGACTATTGGAGATGACATATGTAAATGACCTTGACGGATGGAGAAGTGAGCTAATAGAGAGAGAGCAACTTAAGTTCAATTAAGAAGCAGCCAAGTTGTTCAGAACGATACTGATAAACAGCATGGAAAGGCAAGGACAGGTAGAAGCGGGCTGTGCAGAGGACTCCCCCTTCCCTCCCCACCCCTGTCCAAATGAAAGTTTGCAGCTGGTCTTATTAGGATGTCTCTGAAAAGTGCTATACACATAGACACCAAACTGAAGGTGGTTTGAAAAGCTCATGCAGGCCACACATGTGGTCCTGAAGGCTTCTCCGGGTTTTGATGAGCCTCACCGGGGCTCTTGCTCTGTCCCTCCCCACAGATGGAAAGATGCAGAGAGCTGGCCAGTCCTTCTGTCTGCTCTGCACTCTGTGTGCCAGACTCCCAAGCTTTGGCAGGAGATTTGTAACTTTTTCCTCTTTGTTGCCAATTGACTTGTGTGCTTCCATTGTCATGGACCCCCCTGCTTCCGGCTACCCCACCCATCCCCACTGTGGTTCTATGCCTTTGCCTTGAGTTCCAGTGAAATCTTTCAGCTCCTGGAAGTTAGCACTCTAGACGTCCAGACCTGATAAAACAGGGGCACTGCCAAGCTGACCGATGGATTCACAGGAACAGACACTCAGTGAGACCTGGGACTTAGAAATCTCAGGTCCAAATCTTTATTTAACAAAAAGAAAAAAGGAAAAAACAAGCTTTGGACTGAAAACAGGGTTTAATTGAAAGTCTGGATGTAAACAGCCTCACCATTTCCAGTCCAACTCGGAAGTCAAGAGTCATTTACTTAAGAAACAGAAATCAATTCTAAAGATGAAAGACTTTAAAAAAAAAAAAGACCTTTGCATCTAGAATTAAAGGGTCCTATACCCAGATGGTTGCATCCTCACCCCAGTGCTCTGAAACAAAGACCCCTGAATTTGCTGAGCTCCCCAAAAGCTGGTCCTGTGGCAGTCTTTAAGGTAAAAAGCCAACTCCATGGCACAAGACCTTTAAACTGAGCATCCAACAGGAAATAAAGGAGCAAAACAGCAAGAGAAGTAAGTAAGTGAGAGATTCATACACAACACTCAGATATTGAAGGGGGAAGCTAATATTCACAGTCTATAGCACACCGTGATAAAGAAAATAAGCAGATCACTGGAGAATAAAAAAACTTGATTGTTAAAATGAAATGTGTTGGATTTTTATTTTAGATTGGATTAAAATATTGAAGAAAATTTCCCCCTAAATTGAAAAGGAAATAAGAGAGATGAAAGAACATCCCAGAACATAGAAAATCAATCTCCCAGGAAATAATAATTTAAAAGAATAAAAATGATTTAGAGCACTGAGCTAATCTAAAAAACCCATAACCTCTATTCTCATAAAATCAAGATCAAAGGGGACATTCAAAAAACTTTCAGAAGGTAAATAATTACTATAATAATTAAAAAGACAGATGACCAAAAAAAGGGAGTCGGGCAGATATCAGGTGAGTCAGCTGTTGCCTGGATACGAAGGACAACCAACAGATTCTTTTTTAATTAATGATGAGAAATGTAAACAATTTACAATTGTGGCCTAAGTCACACTACCAAATTAATGTCAGTATAGAATGAATACTTTTTGATGTACGAAAATAAAAAGATTATCTGTGCATGTCATTTCTAGGTAAGTTTTTGAGAATGTGGTAAATCAATTTTGTATCGGTGGAAAAAGAAAATATTAGAACCCAAGAAACAGTTGAATAGGCATCAGGAATGCAGTGCAGGGGAGTTTTAGGATAGCAGATAGGGAGGAGAACTTAAGGGGGAAAAGATCCCTAGAGGAGAAGAAAACAGAAAACATTAGAGAAAAAAAAGAAAAATGTTTGAAAAGTCAAAAACATTAGAAAGAAAATAATAATAGTACATTGTCTCCAAAGCCAATGATATTTACTATAAAACAAACTGTGGATATTTTGACTTTGATTCTAAGCATTCACATATAGATAAAGCATAAAATTAGTCATGCAGACCTAATAAAATGTAAAAAAATAACTAATAATAAATAATTAAAAAACTAAAAGTACAAATGACAGAAGTTGAGAGATAGAAGAGATAGGAGGAAGATTGTGAATGCTAACATTTAAGAGTAGAAAATTAAGAGTTGTTTTGAATATATAATTACATAACATACATTTACTAGCATGTATATGTATATAATGCATATAAAAAATCATATATAAGATATATATGAAAAATATCTTTGTACATACAAAAATAAATAGAGGGCCTCCGCGGTGGCGCAGCGGTTAAGCGCTGCGCTGTGGAGCTGTCGGCAGCGGTGACGCGAGTTCGACCCCTGGCCAGAATCCCACATGGTGCGGCAGACCTCTCCTGCCTCACCCGCTGCTCCCCTCAGCAGTGTATTTCTGATCTGCCTGTTCTGCTCCCTGTTCTGTCTCTGGTGAACCCTCTCTCCACCCCACACCTCTGGTCTGTACCCCAGCTTGTACGTATAAATAAAAAAAAAAATAGAGCCTGGAAGAGATGATAAAGGTTTACTTCAATCCTCAGCTTGTAAATGTAATAAAACTCTGCCAAATATCACAAAAATTGTAGTCAATTGTGGCAGATTGGGATGGCATTGAGGATGGGTGGGGAGGGCGGTAGAGATTGTTGTGTATCAATTATCTGGGGGTTGAAATGTTTAGTCTCCCATTCCAATAGATAAGCTTAAAGGATTAAACTCCTTTTCCATATTGTAATGGCAAAGCAACATTATTTCCACCTCCATATAGGCTCTACAGGGTGGGCTCACTTTAGAAAATTAAAATATCTTTTATGAATCATATACACAATGGAGTACTATTCAGCATGGAAAGAAGATAAACACATGTAATTTGCAGCGACATGGATGGAATTAGAGGGGATCATACTCAGTGAAATAAGCCAGAAAGAAAGAGAAAAATATCGAATGGTTTCACTTATAACAGGACTATAGGGAGGCCGGTGGGAGAGAGACAATCAGTGGGGGGGAGGGGCGGAGGAAGGAGCCGGAGGGAGGGAAGGGAAAGGGCACAAAATGGAATAGAAAAGAACACAAGGGACCATGGAGATGGATCACGGGTGAATTGGTGGTGGGCTACCCAAGGGGAATGCAAAATGTAAAAGACATAAATAACAATAAAAATATATATTATAAAAAAAAAAGAAAATTAAAATATCTTTTAAATGAGCCAGAATGACCCTTTCCAATTCACTGATCCAAGCCAAGGTTAACGTCTATCTCAGATCATTTTCAAAGAGGAGTGAACCAGATGCACCTATGTCAGAACAGAGTCCAGCTATAGGGTGAGAATGACAAGGGAGACAAGAATGGGTGAACGTGAAATTGGGTTACCCCAATTTGTAAGAGTGAAAATTGGAAATCTATACATGATCCCAGTAGAGTTTTGTTTTCTAAACATGTGTTTATGATCATGGTACCTGTGTCTCATTACACCAGATGATTGCGATTTTCCTCACTCCCAATATGTAATTATATTATGCTAGAAACCCAAGAACTCCTTCTAGAATTGTGAATTGTGAATTACTCACTAGATGAACCCACCTTGCCAGTACTACCCCGGTATTAGTCCATTCTGACTGCTGCAATAAAAGACTATAGACTGGGTACCTATGAACAACAGAAATTGATTCCTCACAGTTCTGGAGGCTGGAGATCCAAGGTCAGGGTGCCAGAAGATTCAGTATGTGATGAGAGCCAGCTTTCCAGAGGATGCCTGCTCCCTGCATCCCCTCAGGGAGGAAGGACTGGGGAGCTACCTGTCTCTCTTCTATAAGGGCACTAATCCCTCTCTTGAGGGCTCCACCCTCAATGCCAGAGGCCCAACCTCCTAATACCATGGGGGATGGAAGAGGTAGGGGGAAGAGGAGGATGTTAGGATTTCAACACATTAATTTGGGGGTACACTACCATTCAATTGAAAGCACCTGAGAAAATATAAACAAGGTCGGGAGTCCCATCAATGAACTCTGTCTGCCTCTTTGCGACAGGACAGTCGCCAATAGAGCAACGCATCTCACCTATTCTCTCATGCAGAAACTCGACAAGGAAAGCTGTTCTCTAATACAAGTTGTTCTATAAGGAAAGTTGCTATATGTGTCCCCTTCCACAGCATCTGTGAGTTTCTCCTTCATCGTGATGCCTACAGAAACTTGCTGGGAGGCACCCAAGGGAATCAATGACTACATTTTAAAGAAAATAAGGTTCTAGAACTATATGACGATAATATCATTTAACTCAATTAAGATAATTTTGCCTGTTTTCAAGGGGACTACTTAAAATATTTTCCAAACTCACAATTACATATTGGGAGTGAGGAAAATCACAATCATCTGGTGTAATGAGACACAGGTACCATTATCATAAACACATGTTTAGAAAACAAAACTCTACTGTGATCGTGTATAGATTTCCAATTTTCACTCTTACAAATTGGGATAACCCAATTTCACGTTCACCCATTCTTGTCTCCCGTAAGTCATTCTCACCCTATAGCTTGACTCTGTTCTGACATAGGTGCATCTGGTTCACTCCTCTTTGAAAATGATCTGAGATAGACGTTAACCTTGACACGGATCAGTGAATTGGAAAGGGTCATTCTGGCTCATTTAAAAGATATTTTAATTTTCTAAAGTGAGCCCACCCTGTAGAGTCTATATGGAGGTGGAAATAATGTTGCTTTGCCACTATGATGCCTAAAAGGAGTTTAACATTTTAAGCCTATCTATGTAACTTTATCTTGTGACATTTTAATTATTAGGGTTTTTAATACTCGAAGATATCATCCTTAAATGTGAAGTCACCTTTATTTGTTTAAATGACAAAATACACATAATCACATCTATGCTTTCAAACAGCTAAACCTAAGTTAATGCAAATAACCAGACTGAAAAGTGATCGATGGGGTGGGTATCTTTACATTGGATCAGAGCTGTTAAACTTTCAAGAATTTTGAGGTAGCTAGTCTTTAAAATATTGATAACTTGAAATTGGTTGTGGGAAAACACTGTATAAAAAAAAAACCTCTTCTCCACCTCCAACCCCAGCCAGTCATTAAACATTTATCGACCCCACTTTGAATAAATCTTCAAGAAAAATACACCACGTTACCAAAGGGAGTTAAACGGTGCCAGGTCTACCATGTGCTCCCCAAAAGATTAGCCCGAGGCAAAATCGTGAAGTTTGGATTTCTGTTTGCATCTCTCCTTTTGCTTGTTGCCAACTCAATTAGAGACAAAATCAAGTATTTGTAGACTTGGTGAATCTTCAATTATTTTTTAAGAACCAGTGCTACCTGTACAGGACTCTAGATGACTTAACCTAAATTTTCTCTTAACCTTCCATAAAGTCTTACAGCTGCAACATTCCAAAGTGATTTTCGCTCCCACTCCCTTTTCATCCCGGTGAATGTTGTTGAATGCGGTAGTCTGCCTCTTGCTCGCCTTTGCTTGAGCTGCTCAGAAGCCTCCCACACCTCAAGGAGAACCACGTGCTCATCTCGGTTCTCCTCCTTCCTCCCTGACAGCATCACTTGCTTTTTACTGGGCTCACACGCAGATATCAGTCACCGCAGGGGCAGGTTTGTCTATAGCGCGCTCCTCAGAGAGGCTGGGCATGAAACTCAGAGCCCGCTCCCGATCTGCGGAGTTAGCAGTGCTCGGCGGGTCCTGTCCTGTCACGGCCCCCTCAGTCGGGCCACGGACTCCCCCATCCCATCACGGCCCCCCTTGCAGACTCAGGCGCATCAGGATGGGCACCCAGCTTAACCCTGACTCCCCATGCGCCGTAACGAGGGCCACTGGCCAGGCGCAGCAGCGAGCTGGCACCGAGCATGTGTGAAAGTAACAAATGTGGGTGATGGCATGAATTTGTCCTCTTAAAAACATCACAATTCTCAAAACCCTTTGTACCAAAAATTCTGTGCGCTGTTGTGTTCCCGAGACAGCCATGTCCAGAAGGGCCTGCTCTGCAGCTGACGCTGATGGATTCCTTTGGAAGTCCTCCTCGCTCTGAAGGGGTCCGGGAAAGCGGTAGCGATGATGCTGAGCCGAGAGCTCCCGGCCCCGCCGCAGGAGAGCGCCCAGGCTGTGTGTGGTTTTCACACCCACCCTTTTAAAACAAAAGCCTGGAAGCAGCCCGCTCGGTCCTCTCTGTAGAGGCCTCCAATGGGGACTTTTTTTTTTTAACATATATTTTTATTGTTATTTATGTCTTTTACATTTTGTATTCCCCTTGGGTAGCCCACCACCAATTCACCCGTGATCCATCTCCATGGTCCCTTGTGTTCTTTTCTATTCCATTTTGTGCGCTTTTCCTTCCCTCCCTCTGCCTCTACCCCCCGCCCCAGCTGAGTGTCTCTCTCCTATTTGGTTTCCTTATAGTCCTGTTACAAGTGAAACCATTCGATAGATTTTTTATGGTTTCAGGTCTTACATCCAGGATGAAAGACCTGGATGTAAGACCTGAAACCATAAAATGTATAGAAGAAAATATAGGCAAAACTCTACACGACATACATCTCAGCAAAATCTTGAAAGACACATCCCTCAAAGCGAAGGAAGTGAAAGACAAGGTAAACAGATGGGATTACATCAAAATAAAAAGCTTCTGTACAACAAAAGAGACATTAACCAAAACTAACAGACACCCTACCAACTGGGAAAAGATCTTTGCACACAATACATCTGATAAAGGACTGATAAGAAAAATTTACAAGGAACTCACAGGACTCAAGAAAAACAAAGCCAATAAGCCAATCAATGGGGACGTTTTGAAAGAAGGCTGGAAAAGCAGTCCAAGGAGCTGAGATTAGGATGCAGACTTTATTGGGGGTGCAGGGATATAAGGCTTCTATGAGAGGAGTAGCTGGCAGTGGCTTTGATCTTCAGCAGCTTGCACTTGGAGGCCAGTGCGCAGGTGCCTCGCTGGCAGCAGGTGCAGGGACACTGGGACTTGTCCCTGAGGCGCTTCCGCCTGGCTCTGGGTCTTAGAGAGTGTTGTTCTTCGGTCACTGCTTTTCCAAATCAGAAACGATCTCAGAGAACCTCAAAAGGATGGAAAATATTCAATAACTCTAACAAGCATATGAGTCATGGTTGGTAAGAAAAATTGGGAGAAGACTTGGTGTTTATCAAAAGAAATTGACGAATAGGTTCTGTTTTCATTATTCCTAAAAGCAGATTATAGCTCATTGCCAGGATTATTCAAACTAGAAATTAAAAATTAGATATCGAAAAGCCAATGGTAAGTGGAGACTTGAATGAATTCACAGACTGTACCAATTTTAATTGAAAGAAGGAGATGGTGTTCACTTTCTAACCAGTGAAAGTACTTAGAGAGATGACTTCATGTGGGGTTATTCTAAGAGGCAAAGCCAAGTTTATATTTCTTAGTTCTCTGCCTTGTGAAGACGAACTACAGTCTTATCACAGATGCACTCCTGTTACTTAAGCTTTCCAATTGTTTGTGTCTTTACAAAGATACAAAACAGGCACATCTGGAACTATGATAATATATTGAAGATAAGACTTTGATTTTCAAAAATAAAAAAAAAATCTGATTTAAAAACTAGGAATTATTCCTTTACTTGCTCTCAAAAGATTCTTCCTGTAATCCCTAAAACTGATGATGCTGAATGCTGAAAATTGCTCATATCATCCTCCAAAACTTTGGGAAATTCAACTGTTCCAAAAGACAGTGCTTTGAATTCAAATATGTCACAACAAAAATCTTATAAACTATACTGTAACAAGTTTATTTAACAATTGCCTTAACAGAACCCTCTTACACTGCTGGTGGGAATGTAAACAGGTCCAGCCACTATGGAAAGCTGTGTGGAGGGGCCTCAAAACACTAAAAATGGATCTGCCTTATGCCCCAGCAGTTCCACTCCTAGAAATCTACCCAAAGGACACAAAAACACTAATGCAAAAGGAAACCTGTGCTTCTGTTTGTTGCAGCACTGTTTACAATAGCCAAGATATGAAAAGAACCTAAATGCCCCAAACAGATGAATGGGTTTTGAAGTTGTGAGAGATGTGGGGGGTGGAATATTACTCAGCAGTCAAAAAAGAAACTCATGCCATTTGTGACAACATGGATGGAGGTAGAAGGGATTATGCTCAGTGAAATAAGTCAGAAGGAAAAAGACAAACATGGGATGGTCTCACTTATGGGTAGAACATGGGAAAACTGAACAAACTATCAGAAAAAAGACAGAACTTACAGGCAAACAGCAAGGGGGGAGGTGGGGAAAGGGGTCAAAAGAGGGGAGGAAAGAGCACAGGGGACTGTGGTGATGGATTCCAGATAATTTGGTTGGGGGGAGAATTTCAGGGACTAACGACACCTGAGGGAAAAACAATGGTATAAGAAAAAAAATTTTAAATAAATTTATTTTTAAATGGCCTTAATGAATCACCACAAATATAGTGTCTTAAGCAGCACATTTACCAACTTACAGCCCATAGATCAAATGGTCTGTGGGGGAGACTGGGCTGGGTGCCATATCTGCAGGGCTGCTGCTTCCTCCTCTGTGCAGGTGTGAAGGGAGAGCCCCAGCCTTCCCCTTCAGCCCCTAGACCTGACTTCTTCCTCCAGTCTCTTTGGCACAGCACATCTGAGCCCTTCCTGATGCTAACTCTCCTCTCTGACTTCCCATTCACCTGTTCCCTCTTTCCAATTTTAAAGAATCTTGCAACTCCATTGGGCTCACCCCCCAAATCTAGATCTATTCAGTGTAGAGTCAGCTCATGAGATCCCTTGATTCTACCTGCAAATATAAATCACCCTTGTCACGTCACATGAATCCACAGGTACTGGGGTTTGTGCTTGGGCTTCTGAACTATCAAGGGGCCATTCTCTGTCTACCATCCCAAGGATTTATGAAAATATTCACATTTTCAAAAATGTTTTATTCCAATTACTCTAAAATGGATCATCTGTAAAAGCAGTTTATGTTTGCCCGGGACGTGCTTAGTATGACCATTGTATTTGATAAATATTTTAATACTATTCCCAGTAGGTCTTGAAGCTGTGGGTTTTGTGCCTGTGGCCACAGACTCACACATTAATAAATAATACATCTTGGTGTGTGTTCGTTAATGAAGCTCGTGTTAAAATATTATCCTCAGTATTTTCTCATCATTTCACAGAGAGATTTTTCAGCCTAGTATAAAAAATGACTTAGTACCATGTGATTAAGTGTTCTGTAACCAATTATGAGGAGAGAGCTTAAATTTTAGTACTATGTGTAAAACAGTAAAACGAGCTATTGCACTTTTATAATAGAGACAAATAGAACCAGAATTGTTTTTTAAAGTGAAGGCAATGTTGTAAGTTTTAATGGAGTGGACTGGTCTTCCGAATAATTCCCTGATTCTCTACTCAAACAACCAGAGTTCGTGTGCTTATAATTATGAGGCAGTACTCCCAAGCAGTAATTCGCCATCTTCCCTAGGATGTGATGATGTTCCTTATCTAATGCATATTAGGCATCTAATTCATATTAGGTAATATGCATCTAATATGCAGATTAGGTAACACATATTAGATGTTCCTTATCTCATGCCTATCTCTGTAGCGGACCCCAACCTACCTGCCAGGCATAGCTCCTCTGCCTGAGCCCTGCCTGAGCCCAGGGGATTTCTCTTCTCTTCCATATACACAGCTCGGATCCACTGTCCTCGTTTGTCTTCTTCCTCTACACCTGGATCAACCGAACTTGCGAAGATACACCAAAAAAAAAAAAGCTCCCTAAAAACCATCTCTATTGGGGTCTCCCTGGTGGCACAACAGGTTAAGTGTAGCACTATGAAGCTATCCAGATCCACTGCAGCACGAGTTCGATCCCTGGCCAGGGAGCTTCCCACAGGGCGCAGCAGACCTCTCCTGTTTCCCCGCTGCTCCCCTCAGCAGTGTATTTCAGTAGATCTGCCTGCTCTGCTCCCCACTCTATCTCTGGTGAATCCTCTCACCACGACACCCTCTGGCCTACACCCCAGCTTGTATGCATAAATAAATAAATCTTTAAAAAAAAAAGCCATCTCTATCGAATACAGCTTGAAGTGACATTTTCAAGTTTGTGCCATCTACAAAATAATCATAATAAATACTCATCATTCTTGTTAGCTTTTCTGTAACGGGGATACATTGTTATGTTAACTATTTCATCTCTATGTATTTATTAATACTCAGGGATCAGTTACTAAGCGAACGTTTTGTGAAAACTAGATTCATGTCGTCTACAGCTTAGAAGTGTCTTTTCCAGTAAATTCCTTCCTATAACCTGGTAATCAGCATAGGTTCCTGGAAGGTGCCTCTTGTCATTTCCTTCAGAAGAGATTTATCCCAGTAAAACAATTGGCATTATAACTACAAATGAACATTTATTTTCACAAAATTGGATCACGTTTTTTCATTTCTCCTGCCAACAATTTTATTTTTGAAAGTTCTCCCTGGACAGATGTAATGACATCAGTGTTTCTTAAGAAACTATTATGGACACAAGGGGAAATATTCTGAATGGGTTCTTAAGATGGCACCAAGTTGCGAAATCAACCGTCACCAAATAAAAACATTATTTGGATAATATATATATCTATATATAAATATATAGATATATATGATATTTCTTAAATTTTAACTCAGAACATTATTTTGGAAAGCCTAAAATAGAGAGGCATTTGCATTAGAGCAGAAAAATCACAGCTAGAAATAATTTGTTGAACAATAAACATTTAAGGTCTATTGTGGGACGTTTGAGAAGGTTTAACCAGCTTTTGTAGGAACATGCAATACATTTCTTTACACCCTGGTCCCTTACTCTTAGGTTTGTCAACATTGGAAGCATTTAAAAACAACAACAAGTTTATGCAGTTTTCCCCCCAACAAATCTTTTTTTAAAGATTTATTTATTTACGCTTACAAGCTGGGGTGTAGGCCAGAGGTGTGGGGTGGTGAGAGGATTCACCAGAGACAGAGTGGGGAGCAGAACAGGCAGATCCACTGAAGTACACTGCTGAGGGGAACAGCGGGGAGACAGGAGAGGTCTGCTGCACCAAGTGGGTCAGCTCCCTGGCCGGGGATCGAACTTGTGCTGCAGTGGCTCTGGATAGCTTCAGTGCTGTGTTTAACCCGTTGTGCCACCAGGGAGGTCCTCCGCCACAAATCTTGATCGATGCCATATTGACTTTGAGGAACCAATATGTCAGTGTTAAAATATTTCCATTCTTTAAAGCACACACATGTTTTATGTTAAACCTACAAATTCCTAAGAGCCAAATCTTCAGGATCTCAATTTAGACATGCAATAATTCTAACAGTGGCACATTTTATTTAGTCCAAGTTTCCCAACATAGCCGTATTGTGTCTCTGCCATCATTAGTGTAGTGATGGATGGACAAAATTAAAATAACACACCGCTACTAACGATGTCATCATATAGTGTACCTATGCACTATTATTTTCTCACAATAAGAAAAATTCTAGATTCAAAGTACCTCATTTAAAGTAACTAACTGTAAGCTTCGATTTGGTTGAACTCTTCCTTTCTATTAAAAATAATAAAGCAATTGTATGACTCTTCATTCTAGAACAACTAGTCACAGTTGCCAATGAACTGGTTCACTTTAAAAAAGAAATAAAAATACCTAAGTGCAAAGTACAAAATAAGACATTGTATATTTAGCAAGTCCAATTGCACCTTCATTCTGATAATTAAAAGAATCCTATGCCCCCCATCACCCATCACTCATTTGCCCAGAGACTCTCAAGTTATTTGCTTTAAAAGTTCCTATGTCTTTCTTCAAGCCCCAGGCCCCAGAATAACCCTGAGTGATTAGTAGGCCCCCCCCGAATATCACCCCATTATTCTCTTTGTTATTAGTACCTATTCTTTACTGAGAGGCAAATTATCAACAAATAATTTTCAATATGGCGTAAATAAATACAGCTTAGAAAGCATTAGATCCAAAAGGGAAGACACCTTCTACTGTCTCTCTGTAGCGTTTTTGCTTTTCCTACACTCAAATTCGTTTAGTACTTTTTTAATAGAACAAAATATTTTCTTCTATCTCATGATGCCCACACATGCCCATGTCACAGAGGAGAGGCTGATGAAATGCCCACCGCGCTACAAAATTCACGCTTATCCATTTTTCTTTTATCTGATCTCCCATGGTTAAATCTGACTAGAATATCATCATGCTAAATTAAATTTTATTTTGAGTTACTAAGAGTATTTAACTATTAAATTAATTTGGCATCCTATTTTTCAGACAGCCTCAGTGAGGGGAATTTTGAAAAGCCCTTTATCAGGTAAATTGACAGCTTGCATGGATAACCCCAGTACACACGCTCACCCATAAGAATGGAGAATAGCTGCCTTAGAAGTAATTGACAACAAATAAACCTGCTGACCTTAATTCCATATCACCCTCGAGTAGCAAAATCCCTTCAGAAGCAGAAACTTTAAAAGGTCCTAGCTTTAAATAATGGGTAATTTCAATGAACGTTTCCACCACCTTTTTGATTCTAATCAGCTACCCACCGGTCAAGTCAAAGGTGGTGGCTTCAACCATCACGCGATTGGATCTTTTGTTGCGATCTGAATCAACAAAAAAAACCATGAAAGTAGACATGGAACCTGCATCCCCATGGGGCCTGGTCTCTAAGACCTGCCACACAGCCCTGCGGTCACTGCCATGTCCACTGCCATTTCCCTTTCCAATGACCTCTAAGCGTGTGACGTCGAACAGGTGCTACTTGTACATTCATTTCATGATTTTGGAAATGCGGCAGAGCAAAATTCTCAAGCAGAAGGAAAAGGAACCGTATGTGTTACCATAAAAGTACATTTAAACAAGGGGCGTCCCTGGTGGCACAAGGGGTTGAGACTCAGCACTATGAAGCTGTCTGCAGCCACTGCAGCACGAGTTCGATCCCCGGCCAGGGAGCTTCCCACAGGATGCAGCAGACCTCTCCTGTCTCCCCGCTGCCCCCTCAGCTGCGTACTTCAGTAGATCTGCCTGTTCTGCTCCCCACTCTGTCTCTGGTGAATCCTACCCCCCATCGCCACCTCTGGCCTACACCTCTGCTCTTGTATACATAAATAAATAGTTTTTTTTTTTTAAAAGTACATTTATACAAAACTTTATTTTGGAATTTTGATCATGCTCTGGCACTCAGCCACTTGGCTAAACAAGTTGGGTGGGTTTAATAATCCCAGCGACTGAGCCCTGGGGGCCACGACCTGGTACTTCATTCCACCACCTTCTTGCAGGGGAGGGCACAGTGCTCTCTGACAAAAGAGGAACAAAAGCTCAGAGAAGTGAAATGAGGTGGGGCTAGTCCGGCAGATCTGGGACTGGATTCCTGCTCCGTGTCTTCGCAGAGGCTGAATCCTTTGCTCAGGCTGCTGAGGCGAACATCACAGACAAACGACAAAGATGCGTTTTCTCTGGCTCGGGATTCGAAGTCCACGGTCAGGGCTGCAGCACTTTGGCTCATGTAGCTGCTGGCGCCTCCGGATTGCAGACGCAGCCTTGCCCTCCCATTGTCCTCCCCGGGCTTTTTGCCTATGTAAACACATCCCAGTGTCTCTTCCTCTTCTTAGAAGGAAACTGAGCATGGATCAGGGACACACCCTCATAACCCCTTGAACCCTAGTTCAGTCACGGGGAGGGATGGGGCTTCACTTCTCTGCTGCCCTGATCCTTCCCCACCTGCACCAAGTGTGGTCTTATTTCCGGCTGCCACTGGCTTCGCCTTTTGCCCTGAACTCCTCTGGATCCATTTCTGATGGTTTGCAATCTCACATTTAGTCCCCTGCTCAGAAAGCTGCCTGTAGCCTTATTTTCTTTTCTTTTCTTTTCCTTTCTTTTCTTTTCTTTCATTTTATTTTTAAAGGAAGACCATTCTTTTTTTTTAAGATTTATTTATTTGTGCATGTAAGAGCTGGGGTATAGGCCAGAGGTGTGGGGGTGAGAGGATTCACCAGAGACAGAGTGGGGAGCAGAACAGGTGGGTCTACTGAAATCCACTGCTGAGGGGCGCAGAGGGGAGACAGGAGAGGTCTGCTGAGCCATGTGGGAAGCTCCCTGGCTGGGGATCGAACTCATGCTGCAGTGGCTGCGGACAGTTTCATAGTGCTGAGACTTAACCCCTTGCATCACCAGAGAAGCCCCATAACCTTATTTTAATAGCAACTCTTGCCTCTACCCTTTCACCACCCATGACCTTGTTCTGCTTCACTTTCCTTCATCAGGCTCTAGAGGAAACCATGTGACTTTGCACTTGCTTATTTGTCTATTTCCTATCTCCTCCCTTTAGGAAGGGGCCAGCAGCACCTGAGTGCAGTGACCTCTGTGCAGAGAAGGATGTTCCGCCCGTAGGAAGAGGCCAGACTCCTCTGAACGAAGGAATCAGAGAATAAATACATGATGCTTTGGAGTGGTCCAGAAACAACACCATTTTTTTCAGAAGTGAAAACCGGCATCAACCTTCGTCCATGTTGATAAATAGCCTCTAACATGTGTATGAATATTGAAAAGCTATGTGAGTCCCCACTTTGCACAATATGAAGAGGGACACTAATTTGGTGATCATTCATCAATTGTAGCAATGTTTTTTGTTTTGTTTTGTGGCAAAGAAAATAGAATAGGGATCAAGACCCGTAACATTTTATATAGACATCGGTGTCTTGAAAGAACTTTCAAAATACTCTGCCGCAAAGAAAGAACTAAAGAATGGGAGAAGGAGGAACCAAGGCATATTCTGGAACAAGATGAAATATATTTCATGTGCTTCCAGAGCTGAGGTTACCAGTAATGAAGGCCAGTGCAACCTCCAACAAATGAAAGCTAAGAGGGGATTTCTGACAGGGCCACCTCTAATCGTGCTGCAGCTGAAGAATGCCCCGTGTAGCACCAGACTCATAAAATCAAATATAACTTTCTTCACTTGCTTCGCCCCTGCCCTCACTGAGGCAACCATCATCTTCAAAGGCTTTCACTAGCCACTCTCCCGGATGATTCCCTTCGACCAGAAATGCTCCTGCAAGATTTCCATGCACAGAACAGGCTGTGTTAAATCATCCTTGCCTTCTCCTTTTTCTACTCTCTTTTCTCTGTTTTACATTTTCTCTCTGTCTTTGTTCCGCTTTTCTTTCTGATCAAACTTTGTGGTGGTTTCAAGGGAAAGACTGAAAAATGGGGGAACCATAATTCAATGAAATAAGAGTTTAGACAGAATTTGGAGACTGGCCTCGTTCCAAATGTCATAATCATAATAATAATTATGTACAGATTACTTATTTCCATTTACAATGTTCAAAGCACTTTTAACATAAATCTTTTCATTTAAAGTCTCATCAGCGCCCCCTGGCAGGGCGGGCAGGACAAAGAGCAAGTCTGCCTGACAAAAGTGAAAACATAGTTCTCGAAAGAACTAAGTCATTATCTATAAAGTCAGCACATGTGGAGCTGCCAACCCTTTACTTGGTCACACTGGCTTTAAGTTTTTATTTCAAAACATGTAATTTAACAGTATTTTAAGATTTATTTATTTATGCATACAAGAGCTGGGGTGTAGGCCAAGGTGTGGGGGGGAAAGAGGACTCACCAGAGACAGAGTGGGGAGCAGAACAGGCAGATCCACTGAAGTACACTGCTGAGGGGAGCAGCGGGGAGACAGGAGAGGTCTGCTGCTCCCTGTGGGAAGCTCCCTGGCCAGGATCGAACTCATGCTGTAGTGGCTGCAGATAGCTTCATAGTGCTGAGACTTAACCCCTTGCGCCACCAGGGAGGCCCAATTTAACATTCTTACTGTAAGTGTTTGCCTCGGCAAATCAGAAAAGATTACACAATTCCAGAATAAACCATCATTTTCCAAAACATATGGAATCTCTTCTTTTACAGCTTTATTGAGGAACAGTCGATAGAAAACACAGGGGGGTGTACACTTAAATGAGTAAGGACATGTACATATGCCTACGAGCCCACCTCATGATCAAGAAACGTGGAGATCAAACTTCCAGGGGCATGATATCTTCAAAACTAAAGCAACAAGTCCGCTGACATAGTTAGGGTCTAACAAGTCTTGATGGGGAGAAAAAAGATGGACAAAATTCCCACATTTTGCTATGGAAATAGCCTGACAGGCCCCACCGTCTTTGTCTCCTTCCACTGCTAACTCCTAGTATCTTCCTTAATTTATTTTTTTTTAAAGATTTATTTATTTTTACATACAAGCTGGGGTACAGGCCAGAGGCGTGGGGCGGCGAGAGGGTTCACCAGAGACAGCAGGGAGCAGAACAGGCAGATCAGAAATACACTGCTGAGGGGAGCAGCGGGCGAGGCAGGAGAGGTCTGCTGCGCCATGTGGGATTCTCCCGGGCTGGGCGTCGAACTCACGTCGCCACTGCCGCCAGCTCCACACCTCAGCGCTTAACCGCTGCGCCACCAGGGAGGCCCTCTTCCTTAATTTCAATCCACTTTTCCCACTTTAGATCCAGTTGATGCACAGGTGCTCTTTCCTTCACCACAGAGCAGCTGATTAATTATAAATAGATAATGCCGGGAAGAACCACAGCCACCTCCTTGCGAGCGCTGGAAGTCAAGAATCTTTAGAGCTTTCAAGAACATCTTATCATAAAACTGGTTCTGCAGGTCATTGCTCTGAATGGCTCTTGTTAGCAGAGACTTGCAGACTTGGCAGATATGGGGCAAAGTCCACATGCTCAGAAAGATTTCAGGTGAGGCTGGATCAAGGGTGTTGCTGGCCCGGAAGCTTATGGATGTCCCCCCAGTGCGTTGCTCCTGCACTCAGGGGCCAAACACGACTCCTCTGTCCCACCTGCCATCAATTTCCATATTGCAATTATGAGGAGCTAGACAAGTTTCTGCAGATTTCCAGCTCGAGTTGGGCTTTTGACATGTTCCTTCCTGGCCCAGCAGTCAACCAACCTCCCAGCCTTGAGGGAGCTCTTTTTAATCAGGTTTTACCTCAGTGCCGCAGGGTAAATGAGATCGGATGGCCGTTCATTAGCGCCGCAGCACTTAGGGGGCATCACCAGGAGTGGCCTCTGTGAGGCGCGATGGCTAGAGAAGCACAGACTCTGCTTCTTTTCAAACAAAAAAAAATCTTCACCCATCTAATGATGATGAGATATTCCTCTTACGGCTGTCTGCAGGCTGTGGAGGAATGGAATAGTGTAAGCTTCCTTCGAGCTGTAGTTAAGAAAATCCCTCCGGCTACTTAGTCTAACCTCCTTCCTCTGCCTCCACACTCCTGTGCCAATTGTTCTTTAAATAGTTCTTTAACTCTGGGTGGGCTGCATTCCGTGGGCAGGAGCTGATTTAGACTTTGTAAGCTGCATGTCCAGTCCACCATGCTCCCGACTTGATACCTTCCAGAAGAAACCAAGGGACTGGGCCTACGAGCCTCCAAAGGTCTATTCAAAGTACCTGCTGGACTCGCTGGCCCTCAGCGCTGGGGCCATGCCCTCTGCGAGAAACAGCGCCCACTCCCTCTGTAGTAGTGTGATGGGCACGTGGGCGCTTCCTCCAAAAGGCTTTGAGAGTGAGAGACTGTTGCTTACAGGATCACATGCTCTGGTTACAACCCCACTGAGACATTCCCTCAGGTCAAAATTTTACTGCAGAGATATAAAAAATAGTGAAATTAGACACTTCCTCCCCTGGCACCTTGTCTTCATGTAAGTCATAACGACACACTTCAGATGTAACAAAATGTTGATGAATTAGAGTAATGTGAAAAGAAGCACTGTCTAAGATTTAGCAGTAACCGTAATAGCTAATTATATTGGAACCAAGTTTAACAGACGTTCGTGGCATTTGAGATGCAAAGACACAACCAGCAGGGCAAAGCTGTGTGTGTGTGTGTGTGTGACCTTTTTGTGCTGCGGTGCCAGGTTTAAAATTGAGGCTCAATAGTAGATATGTTTTGATGTCCAGGGAATTTGGAGAGACTTCAATGGCCTAAGCCCACTTCTTCAGCCCCAAATCCTCTGATGGATAAAGTGCCCTCACCAAAACCCCTCCATATTGTGGATAACCCTATCCCAGTGCCTGCTTCTCCCTAAGTAACTCTTCAGTCCCTGTGGTCCACAAGTTATTCAAACAAGCCACCTATATCTTCCCACGGGATGAGGCACCTCTCACCTGTCGGTGACTACAACTGTGCCTGGACAACCTCTGCTGGTTCACACTATTCCTGAAGTCCCCATGTGTCCTCTCTGACCTGGGTGGTGAGTTAAACTGCTGTCAGTATCCTCTCTCCAGGCTCGCTGGCATCTGTTGGGTCATTCCCATAAACCTAAGACTGAAGTCCATAAACATAAGACAAAAGTCCTTTTTTTCACCAACAGGATGAAACAGTCTACAAAAGTCTATAAAAACACACACATCATTGCGTATCTTTGTAAATTTCTGTTTTTATACTTCCATGGGTATTTTTCTCCTTTAAGTTAAGAATCCCAAATTAGAACTTGTTATTTATTTAGGATGTTCCCCTTTGTTCTGAATTTGAACATGCATCACCTAAAAGATTTCTTCACTAGGAAAATCTTGATCAGACTTAATGGGAATTATCATGTCACACATATACATGCTTGCCAAATGGACAAAATCATAATCTTATTTTTTTTCATGATGGATTAAGGGGTAAGAGGTTGAGGAGAAATGTTCTGCTCTAAAAATAATCGAGCATCCATGTAATGACTGAGAAGTGGATAACTTGCAATGAGCATTTTATAGGGCTTTGGCCTAAGAGGTACCCTATAATTAAGTTGTCTTTTCCATCATCTCATGGATATAGCCACAGTCCTGTATAATATGATCTAGTCTAGAGTTAAAGTGTAGGTGCTCAGGGAGAAAGCCTTGAGTTGGAGTGTTTAGAAGTGTGCTTATAAAATCCCCTTGTGTAACATTTCTTGCTATGCTGACATGTGCCCCAAATTCCTACCACTCTGCCCAACTCTTTTTGAATGATTCATTCAGAAAAAAATGTGGTGAAGGACATACATGATCTGCTATAAGTAGAAATTTATTTTTGGAATTTATTTTTCATAAGTAAGTATCGCATTCTCAAGGAAAGGGATGGAAAATAGAAATATTTAATGTCAGACAGGAAAACAGGAAAGGAACCTGAGGCTAATTTAGGGGTGCTTTCTTCTTGTCTGGCACAAGGAGTGATTTCACATGGAAAACCAAATGGTCTTTCTTGACTAAGGGTACAACTTACAAAATTGCTCCTGGGTATTTAAAAAATCACTTGCCTTCCATTTTGTTTAATTGAATAATAGTATCAATTTCATTGAGTTATTGTAATGAGCAAATGAAATAATATATACAAGTTACCTAGTACAGGGCCTCCCTGGTGGCACAACAGGTTAAGCACAGCACAGTGAAGTTGCTCTATCCAGAGCCACTGCAGCATGAGTTCGAGAACCGGCCAGGGATCTTCCCACATGGCGCAGCAGACCTCTCCTGCCTCGCCCGCTGCTCTGCTCAGCAGTGTGCTTCTGTCAATCTGCCTGTTCTGCTCCCCACTCTGTCTCTGGTGAACCCTTTCAACCCCTCCCCCACACACACACACCTCTGGCCTACACCCAGCTTGTATGCATGAATAAATAAATCTTTAAAAAAAGAAAAGTTACCTAGTACGAAGCATCTTTCAGTATACGTTCTCAAAACATGGTAGCTAATTTATGCTTTAAAATATGTGCTTGCAATATCCTAGGTAAATAAAACCAGTTAACTTTTGTTTCTACAATTTAATCATCCTCCTTATCTTCCTTTCACACTGTGGTGAGGGATACATCTATCTTTACACATATTTAGTCCAACCCAGTAATTTTATTCCTATGCAATAATTTTAAGCATATATAGCATAATTATATATTATACATAATTTTATATTTTATATAAATATAGATTTTATATAATTGTGAATGTATATATATATATATATTTATAATTGTTTTCAGGTATTTTATTTATTTGGCATAAATTCAAGATCTTCAGCCACCTTGCATACCATGTGCTCCCTTCCGATATGGCGTCAGGGATTATGGGAGGAAGAGAAACAACTTGTGTGACCTCATGGTAGGGCTCCTTAGATCCCACCCCTTTTATTTCCTTAGTTCTCCTTGTTTCATTTTTAGCCTTAAATGAATGACTTCCCATTTCCTGAATTTTTCATTCTAAATCTTCAAGACTAATGGAACCTATACCCACACTCTTTAATCTAAGTCTTCATATCTACCACTAAAGGGAAAGCTTCGTTGCTGAAAAATTCCTCTCTGCTTACACAGTCTGACCTTCACAAGTGCTTTCTTACTTAAACAACTAGTCAACGTTTAGATCCAGGGTCCATTAGTAGCCTTGCTGGTCAGAATAGAATGATTCTCTCACTCCATGGGACAATACGTCTCAGACATCAGTCAGGGTGGAAGACTGAGTGAGGACCTGACGTGCAAAAGGAAAGCTGAGAGGCAACAGATTAATCTTGGTGTCATTTGCCTCTATTGCAAATATTCATCCTCATTAAAAATCCTGATACATATTCCCAGGCAAAAAACACAATTTCTCTATATAAAAGTGATGACATCATTGAAAGCCTCCAGTCACTGTCCTTCACACCAGCAGTCAAATGCATTCTCAAATCAAAAGCAAAATAAAACTTTTTGAAAGTCTCATTGTGTGAATGAATCATAAATTTCTCAGACCAGATGGTATTAAGTCAGAGCCTGCCAAATACCTCCACCATTTACAGTACTACAGCAAATGAAATTAGCACTAGTTGGCACTTGGAATTGTCAAGTGTTAATTTGCTAGACGTTCACAATCTCCCTTATGCCGACTGTGTGATACTAGCTGCTTTGATAGGTCCTGTTGTAAGACTGTGTCATTTTTTTTCTCAGACCACAGTCATTTTTCACAGTATCTGTTTCTGTTTTGGGGGCATATACAAACAAGAAGCGAGTTGCAGAGGGAAAACTTTGGGACCAGGATTGCGACACCCTGTGATGGACTTACACAAAACACTGATTTCCTCTCAGGTCATTCGCTTTCCTTCTTTGGACACCAGTTCCTTTTCCATTCATGAGAGACAGTTTCTGCCTCAGTGGGTCCTTTTACCTGTAACATTCTGTGATTCTGCGGTTTTATCCTCAAGCTAATTTTTACTCAAGACTGTGGTTGTCTTTGAATGTTCTCACACACCTAATTCAAAAATGTCTTTCTATTTGCTCTATGAGAAGCTCTCAGTCAGGGTTCTCAGTGGTTGGTAAGCATGTCAAAAGCATCTGAGAGTTTGATAAAAGCTATAGATGCTTTCCCAGAAAATTCATATACATACAGAATCTTGTATCCCTGCCTTAAAGAGTTTCTTACCTCTATGGGGTGTTATGGAATCATAAACAAGATAAAGTACCTGTGGTCTTCTTGTGTATATTGCAGATTATTTCAAAGAATCTCCAGTTCCTTCCTATTAGAAACTATTATTATATTCATTAGATGGTTACCATCGATCTAAAATACACATACAAGCAAAATTGCATGTACACACAAGTGTAGTTGCAAACAAACCCACTCACACAACCCCTTTTGGGGCCAGTGATCATTGGTAAGGATTGGTCAGTGACTACCTTCGACTCAAGAGTTGCTTCCATTTCCTCTCCACTCTTCTAATACCAGATCGTACATTTTCTGCATGTTTAGACCTCTGGTCCTGCCACAGGCCTTCTACACTGATGAGCTCTAAGCCTACAATAAATCTGTGTATTCGGTGACATTTCCCACTTAGATAAATAGGAAACAGAGGCTCAAATGCTTTGAATTGTGTGCCCTGTCCAAGGTCAGCCTGTTAGAATGTGGCACCCAAGTTCACAGCCCAAGTTTATTCTAACTTCAAAGCGTTTTCTCTCCATCACGCTCTGTATTTCTGTTGAATGCAAACAAATTAAATGACCTTTCTGCCGCTGCTGTTCTCAGCAGATGCTTAGAAAGTAGGGTTGGGATAAGGAGGCAGATTTTACATTTCTCTACTAACTCCGATGCACAGTGGAGCTTACAGGGTGAGTTTCTGGAATACCTGCCTCCACGAGGGGCTAAGGTGGGGGAACGGCCTGGTTCCACCACGTGCCCACATAGCCACACAGACCCTTTCCTGGAGAAGAAGCTCTCTTCCTCTTTTTTTTTGAGATTTATTTTATTTATTTATGCATACAAGAACTGGGGTGCAGACCAGAGGTGCAGGGGGTAGGAGGATTCACCAGAGACTGAGTGGGGAGCAGAACAGATGGATCCACTGAAGTACACTGCTGAGGGGAGCAGCGGGGAGACAGGAGAGGTCTGCTGCACCCTGTGGGAAGCTCCCTGGCCGGGGATCGAACTCAGGCCCCAGTGGTTGGTCATAGCATGACAGCGCTGAAGCTTAATCCCTTGTACCACCTGGGAGGCCCCTGTCATTCCTCTTTCAACTGCTGGGAACTTGGGGAAAGATAGTCTTCAGCAAATCTTATTCCCCCAGATTCCTGTTTCCATCCTTCTATCATCCATAAAGTTCTGAAAGTGTGTGTGTGTGTGTGTGTGTGTGTGTGTGTGTGTGTGTATGGGGGAGAAACATCTGTGTGTTTATGGGGGTGAGGCTATGTGTTTGAGAGTGTGTGCCTGGTGTGGCTGTATGTGTGTGTGTGTGTGTGTGTGTGTGTGTGTGTGTGTGTGTGTGTGTAACTGGGGACAGGAAGGAAAATGACACAGGGCCCGCACAGGCGCTGCCTCTGTCCCAGTAACACAACCCTCTGCGGGAGAGGGAAATGGTTCTCAGAGGATGGAGACTTTGCTTGCTTATTATTAAGGGAGAGGAAGTCAGATGAATCATCTCCTAGAGCTACTTTCTGCTCTCAGGGGGCTGGCTCCTAGTTTCTAGGACAGAAGCTTTGCTCTAGGCAGAAAATCTCGTTAGTTCTCCCACTCCCACTGGTCTTTCTGACAACCTGTGTATCTTCCTAAATTGAATAACAGCAGTTCCTACTTGCAGGTAGGCATTGCTTTTTTCATTGTTAGATTTCAACTGGGAATTGAAAAGTCTTGGATAGGTTAATCATCACTGAAATCTTAAAATGATATATGCCTTAGACCCATATAATCAAATAGCTATGGGTCTATAGGATTGATGTGATTTAGATTTTCTCTATGTATGTCTCATCAATAGGATTAATCTTGTTTTTTTTTAAGATTTATTTATTTATGCACACAAGAGCTGGGGTGTAGGCCAGAGGTATGGGGGTGAGAGGATTCACCAGAGACAGAGTGGGGAGCAGAACAGGCGGCTCCACTGAAATCCACTGTTGAGGAGAGCAGTGGGGAGACAGGAGAGGTCTGCTGCGCCATGTGGGAAGTTCCCTGGTTGGCGATCGAACTTGTGCCACTGTGACTACAGATAGCTTCAGCGCTTACACTTAACCCATTGCGCCAGCAGGGAGGTCCCCAGCAGTATTATTTTCAATGTTCAGTCATTGTATTCTTTATCAACCCAAGACGAAGATGCCGGTATTATCCCCACCTTACACCTGAAGAAGCTGAGATGCAGAGCAGGTCATTAGTATTCCCAGAGACACAAAGCTTGTAAATCATTGCAATTCAACCCTATAGGCCATCTGACTTACTAATTATAAACTAACCATGAAAGCAAGCACATTTCAATATAACAGAAACGGTGCTAGACAAAATAATGCTCTGTCCAAGGGTCCTACATCCAAATCCCCAGGGGTGAGCATGTTATGGTTCATGGCAACGAGGCATGGAAGTTGCAGAGAGAATAAAGCTTGCTGATCAGCTGACCTTAGAATGGGAAGATTAACCTCAAACCACACTGGGCCCAATATATCCAGCAGGATCCTTGCAAGTGAAAGAGAAAGGCAGGGGCCGGAGAAGAATATGTGCTAACAGGAACAAAGATAGAATCATGTGAATCTCTGAATCAAGAGCTCTCTGTCCTCAAGGAGATGGGAAAGGCAAGAGAGCTAATTCTCTCCTAAAGATTCCAGAAGGCTTGCAACCCATCATCCAGTTGTGACTTCTGAGCTCCAGAAGAGTAAGATGACCTGTAAGCCACTCTATTGCAAAAATTTGTTACAGGAGCAAAAGGAAACTTTTTCAGATCTCTTAATAATATCAAATGATGCTGACGCTAAGCAGGCAAGGCTCAAAGTCGCCACTTGCTGGGTATGTGAACTTCCAACAAATGCTTAAACTTTTCTGAGTCTCAGCTGACCTCTCTGCAAAATGGTTATATTTACTTTGTATGATTGCTGGGGAGAGTAGCAATCATATTGCTGCAGAGTAAAACTGGTACCACCTAAAACACAGCTATATTTTTTGAGTGAAAGTCTCCCTCTGGAATTGTGCAAGAGATTAAAATAGCTAGTGAATGGACTGCCTTGTGCAATTGTTAAAATACATAGCAGATCCCAGGAATCATCCATACAACAATGAAATATACTGTGTATTCAAATACTGGGCACCACGATGATCATTATTATCAATGTTAGTGGAGCGCATAGGACTGAATCAGCCTGGAGAGATTCCCTTCTGAGTAACTGTGTTAGGGTGAGTGCTTTGAAATTCAGGAAGTCTTAGCAGACTAGCCTTCAAACCCAACTCCACTACCTACTAGCTACCATTTGGGGCAAGTTTTGTCCACTATTGAACTTTCTAGAAATTTCAACCTCATGGAGTTGTGGAAAGTCCAATTGAGTTGATGTAAGTGGAGTGTCCAGTATGGAGTGGGCATGGCTGAAAGGACCACAACAGGATTAGCACTCATTGCTCCCTGCGACGGTTAACTGCAGCTATTTCCCTAAAAATTCTTCAGGGGCCTCCCTGGTGGCACAGGAGTCGTCTCAGCACTATGAAGCTGTCCGCAGCCACTGCAGTAAGAGTTCAATCCCCAGCCAGGGAGCTTCCCACATGGCACAGCAGACCCCTCCTGTCTCCCCACTGCTCCCCTCAGCAGTATACTTCAGTCGATCTGCCTATTCTGCTCCCCACTCTGTCTCTGGTGAATCCTCTCACCCCCATACCTCTGGCCTGTACCCCAGCTCTTATATGCATAAATAAATAAATCTTTTTTAAAAAATTTTTAAATAAAAATAAAAAAATCTTCAACAAGTATTTCTCCCCTCTGCAAGTAATGGAAGTACTTTGGATTCTTCCACTTTTGTCCAAATCCAGTATGGCTCTTACCAGTGGGTTCATGAGGTATGTTCTCAGTACGATTCAATCTCTAGTTGTACAAAAAATAAAATAATAGGTACAGAATCTGCTCCCCAATAGAGTGATCTGAGCAAACTCAATTGCAGGGCTGTATGGCACTAATAAAGTGCTAGAAGTGGAGGTGAGAAAGAGAAGTGGCAGGCAGCTGGGTTCATCGCCTATCTATCAATAGCTCACCTCGTTAATACAGTCAGCCGATATTGATTCCAAGGAGAGCGATTGAATGCTGAGATGACAACCTCATAACAGATGCCGCTGGGGCAGGAAAATACCGAAAGCAGCGACCAGCTACTGCCGCCACCCCTGCTGACTGTCGTTCTGATAAATCATAAACCTTGGTATAAAGTTCACCTTGGCATGAGTCCTTACTCAGAAAAAGAAGGGAAAGGTGATTTTAGGAAACAATCCAGCTACTCTGTCCTCAAATTATTTTCCTAATATTTGGGTACTTTTGTGCATTCATATGTTTACAATAGCCTGCTGATCTAATGGAAAGAATCCTGATTATTATGTTTGTGAATGTCTCCTGTTCTTAAGATTCACTCAGCGGGAATGAATCCACCAAATGACTTCCCTGCCAAAGGCAGCTCGAGTGGTAACAGATTTTTCTGTTCCGAGTATTCAATTATGAAATGTTCATTTTAATTACGACACCTGGTAAACATGTCATCCGCGACCTGAAGGTCCTTGAACAGAGACAAGAATGTCACTGTGATCAGGATATCTGAAGACTTGCCTGGAAGTGCACAATGCTGTACAACAGCGTAGTGCCAATCGAGGAATTTTTGACTTCTTGACAATGAAACAAATCAGGATTATTTTTGCTGGAATGTCTTTTTTTCTATGATAAATATATTTTTCATTATTGCCAAACTTAAAGAATAAAACTATAATAAGGAATATCTTACTATGTGCGTATAAGCATGAACTGCTTATAATATAATATAATATAACTGCTTATAATATAATATAATATAATAATATACGCTCAGCACCTCCCTGGTGGTGCAGCGGGTTAAGTCTCAGCACTATGAGGCTATCCAGCATCACTGCAGCACGAGTTCGATGCCCGGCCGGGGAGCTTCCCACAGGGCATAGCAGACCTCTCCTGCCTCACCCACTGCTCCCTTCAGCAGTGTATTTCAGTCTATCTGCCTGTTCTGCTCCCCACTCTGTCTCTGGTGAATCCTCACACCACCCCACAGCTCTGGCCTGCACCCCAGCTTTTATGCATAAATAAATAAATCTTTAAAAAATATAATATAAGCTCTATATCGGCTGAACTGGCTGTCTTTCCAGAAGACTCAGCTACACCGAGGTGCATGTTTGCACAGCTACAGTGAATAGCTGGATAGTACACCTTGTATGTTTGCTGGGGTGGGCTGGGGTCCAGGGTCCCGTCATTACTAACAGACCATGTGACAAAGCCACTAAAATAGCTGTCTGCCTAGAACATTTGAAAATAAGTTGAATCAAGAGAAATGAGAACTAAATCCTGCCAATTATTGGTGTGTTTGTAAAAATGGTAAATAATAACACCAGTAATCATAATAAATGGGGAATCAATGTCATTGGTTAGTTCTTGCAAGAACTTAAAATGATTCACTTTTGTGGATTAAAAGGCCTACAGATAAGATTATTTTTATTAATGAGTTTAATCTCTGCTCTCTGTGGGGATTACGAGTTTCTCTTGCAAAGGGTGCATTTTCTCCTAAAGTTATACCAGGGGAAAAACAACCAAGTCTCCTTGGGCTACCAAATCCAGACAGTGGTAGACTAAGACTAACTACCGAAAGACAGAATCCCTGAGGAGATGAAGAAATGAGGAATGAGACATATGACAGTGACATCCAGGGAATCCTGAGCTGGGGAGCTCAGAGATATTTAATTCCCTACCACCTAGAAAAGGGGCTCCCATACTTCTCCCCCTATTTCCCTTATTAAGGTATGATTGCCCTACAAAAGCTGTGATATGTAATGTACACAACTGATGCGTTTGGAGGTAAGAAGCATCCACGGTTATGAGTAGAGCTTACAGTCACACAGCAAATGGATCGAGAAGATAGGTGTAGAAATGTTACCCAAAGGTCTGAGGCCAAGAATCCAGGAGTCTCTGCCAAGAAAGAGGGCACAGCTGGGACAGAGGTGAGCCAGGTGCTCAACCAGCACATGCAGGCATGGGGGGATAGGGGAAGTCAAGCCACAGATCACGAGAACTGGCTTTGGTTGGTTGGTGGCAGACAAACCTGAGCAGAGAAATAGCATCGCTCAGCACATCCAATTAATATTTTCTCTTTTATCCTTTTTTTAAAATGATTTATTTATGCATGCAAGCTGGGGTACAGGCCAGAGGTGCGGGGCAGTGAGAGCGTTCACCAGAGACAGAGAGGGGAGCAGAACAGGCAGATGGACTGAGGGGAGCAGCGGGCGAGGCAGGAGAGGTCTGCTGCGCCATGTGGGAATCTCCCCGGCCAGGCATCGAACTCTCATCGCCGCTGCCGACAGCTCCACAGCAATGAGCTTAACCTGCTGCCCTACTAGGGAGACCCCCTCTTTTATCCTTTCTTTACAAATATAACATAAATAAACACATTCCACATTTTAAGAAAAGCTATTAGACTTCTCAAAATATGTTTAAACATGTATTATAGCTGGACTCTAAGCAGAAAAGTGATCGGTTCTGAGAGACTGATCATAAGACAGTAATAATGTCATGATATTAATCACAGCGTGTAAAACAGAGAAGCCAAGATCAGCTGAGGCTGAATCATCAATGCCACACTCACGGAAATGAGTTTAAGCAATATTCGTGATTCTAGATTGGTAGGGTTGAATAATCTATCTTCATGCTGTACATTTTTTTACATTTTGACTGATATTTCTATTCCAATGTTGCCTTCCTTTGTCTGTATTTTCCTTTTTCCCTTTTAAAGTTAAAAAAAGTCTTTATTATTTGCTATGCAAATAATCCACATTGACTATAAGACTACTCAAGAAATAAAAGTTAAAAGAGAAAGAGCAAAAAATATTTCAGAACAAGTTTAATGTATGTCTTCTCCAAGCTTCATGCTCATACAAAAACAAAAGGAAGGAGTAAGTGATGGATAATGAAGTCAGCTGATGGACAGACAGACCAGACTAATACAAATAGCCCATAATGGCGCCACACACATTAAAGTAATACAGATCACCTTCATTAAATATATTTTGATTCTAATTTAATAATTTCATAAAGCTGATATAAAAAATTAGGGTATAATTGAAAGAATTGCTGAATTTCTTTCATCTGCTTCATTTTCATCAAATTTATTAAATCTTCTGATTTCCCTGTATTTGAGAAAAACAACCAGAAACTTTATGAAGATTTGGTCCTAATGCTCTTGTTTTTTATTGTAACTGTGCATGATTATATTTTGACTGTGCATCACATTTAAATCTATAAACAATAACAGAATGAGCACAATAACTGTTGTGGGTAACACCAATATTTCACGCAACTGACATTTCCAGATACTCCCTGGTGCTATAACTAACATCTGTCCAGCATCAGGACACTGAAAACAAGACTGTCAGCTGATCCTTTGTATCCCACAGGGCATCTCTGTGTACCAGGTGAGAACGATGCAAGCCACCGTCATTATTTCTTACCTGAAGAAGGACATAGTATTGGCAGGAAAATGGTTATCTTTTCTTTCTTTCTTTTTAATTCTTACTAAATAGTAGGTGCTTTTCTAAGATTTGAGAAAAGTATCTCACTTAATCTTCAGAAGAGACTAATTAGGTTGGTAACCTAAGTTACCTACCAGGTTGGACATTTTATTTATTGTTTTAAAGATTTATTTATTTATGCATACAAGAACTTGGGTTTAGACCAGAGTGGGGGGGGGGTTTGAGGGAGGATTCCCCAGAGACAGAGTGGGGAGCAGAACAGGCAGATCCGCTGAGACACACTGCTGAGGGGAGCAGCGGGGAGACAGGAGAGGTCTGCTGTGCCCTCTGGGAAGCTCCCTGCTGGGGATCCAACTCAAGCTGCAGATATCTTCATAATGCTCTCAGCACTTAACCCCTTGCACCACCAGGGAGGCCCCCCAGTGTCCATTTTAAAGATGAGTGCTTTGACATAGAGACTGAGGAAGTAAAAAGAAATAGTGAGAAAGCAGTAGAACTGGGACTTAGGCAGCACGGTTTGGTTTGAGAGACATCCATCTTGAATACTACACTGTCCTAGTCTCTCAACTCAGCTTTACTGAGGAAAATTTCTTCTAGTAAACCAAGAGTCACAGAGACCATAAAATGTACTGACAGGAAAGGTATTACCCAGACTCTGGGGACGCTGATTTTGTTTGTTTTAATGCTCTCGCAGAATATGCTTGGCTTATCTGAACTCTATTTACATTTCTGAGATCTGCTAACAAGCAGTTGATTTATAGAAGTGAGAGACAATGGTTAGGCAGAGATTCTGATCCACTGACGTGCTTTTGGTGGTTTTGTGACGTCATTTCATTGACAGATTGATGGTGAAGAAGGTCCTCTTGGCCACCTGTTGGTCTCCTAGGTGGACAAGAGTTAATCCCACTTGTGCCTCTTATAAAAGTCTTAGTGATGCCTCAGCTCTTGAACTCATGTCTGGGGGTTACCAGCTGCGTCTCCCCAGTCGTGTGCATATCCGCGGTTCCACTTCCCCTTTGCACGGTCATAGCCAAGGTGGAGGACCCCCCCCTAAAGAACCTATGGAAGCGTCTATGAGGAAGGTTTTAATGGGACGGCTACAGAATCAGCCATTGCAGACATTTCCTTGGCAAAGCTGAGAGTCGACAGACATTTTCACGCTCAGTATATCTAGGAGCTAGGACAGCGTAGTACTGACGATGGACGTCTCTCAAACCAAGGTGTGCTGCGTAAGTCCCAGTTCTACTGCTTTCTCACTATTTCTCTTTACTTCTTCAGGCTCTATGCAAACACCGTGGATGACATTAAGCTTCCTTCGCAAATGGCAAGATGTGATGTCATGGGCTTTCTCCTAAGAAGTCTGTGTCCTTGTTGAGTTGTGGGTCTAAGCCAGTCCTTTATCTCAGGTTTGTCCACCAAAACCTGGTCAACTCACCACCAAACACAGCCAGTACTGGGTGACCTTGGCTGGGCCTATCTTCACAGTTCTATCTCCCAGTTCTAGCTGTGTCCTTTCTTTTGCGCTTAGTCACTTACTCCACCTTGGCCCTCAAAAGGTTATAAAAGCTTTTATATTTTCCTTCTGACTTAAAGTCAAGAGAAGAAATGAAATGGGGGCCTCTGAATGACTGAATATGGTAGGGAATCATAACAAAGTAGCTGACAGGATTTATTTGACCAAATAAGTACTTGTGTATAATAAAATCATTTTCCTGTTTATATTTTGAACAAGGCCTGTCTTGTTCAAAATTAAAGAAATATTCCTTCCGGTGTGGCTTCACAGGAATTTTTAACTGGAAGTTTGAGGTCATTGAAGGTCATCAGCATTAGAGTTAGATTCTGTGACTTGGCACTGGAGGTGTCCCCTCGAGGTCTGTTACATTTGGACCTTGTAGTCACATCTTGTGAAAATGCCTTGTTATGTCATCTAGGATAATTTTGTGACATTAAAAATATTATCATAAATTCCTAAGTAAATGCATTTTGTGGCAACCTCTTATTTAAAGTGATTGATAAGGTGACCAATATGTAACATTTTTATAATTACTTGTAATTAAAAATAATGAATTAAGATGATTTTCCTTTTGGAGCAACATGCTGGATAAATGATTTAATGATAAATAAATAGATAATTCATATTCCTACTTTCCAGAATTGAATTTTTTAATTTGATTAGTAATTTGAATTTCACATATCTATGTAAAAATGTACAAGTTATACACAAAATAATGCCCAGAGGTTGATCTGAGTATTCTTCGTGTTATGCAAAATGATATCAGTCTTTTGGAGTAATGTCAACTTTATGCTGATTTACAAGTACTACACAGGAGCTTATTAGATTTTATAAATGGCACTCACAGGAGTTATATATTATTCTCAAAGAACAGTACATATTTTCTTTTGTAATAAATGCAAAAATTGCTCTTGGTTTAGAAAATAGAACCTCATATCAGAATTTAAATTAGGACTGTGAATGTGTTCTTCCGTTTCCTTCTGAGTATTATGACTTTAACTTAGGTCTTAAACATCAGGCCATGTGACTGGTTTTTAAAATATTTAATATTACATTATAGGCTAATTATTTAGTAATAAAGACTGTCAGTATTCCTAGAAGAAAGATCTAATTGCATTGGGTTGACTGCCAAAGAAATTGCTCCACCAGTAAAGTCGTTTTATTGGTAATGCTGTGTAAATTGCCACAAAGAAGTAGAAATCGAAAAGCTAATTTTGTCGTTACATCAACATGTGTGAACAAGAGAACTCTACCATTATCCCACCTAATAAGCTTAAGAGAAAGTTAGTGACAGGTATTTTGTGATTTGGATACTCAATCGTGATTATAAATCCAGTTAAATCTATCAGTCAATTAAATAAAGAGAATGAGACGTTCTTTAAATGAATTTGCCCACTTATTTCCCTTACATTCTATTAAATGAAAATGGATAAATCTTTGTATAGACTTTGTTTTCATGTGTTACCACTTCAATACTTTAGTTATTGAATGTGACATTAAATGACTTGGCTTCAAAATATATTATTATAAATGTATTCTGGTATTTTATGGAGGTAGAGCTCATTTTACTTAAGATCACCTAAAAATATTTTCAGGCATGATAGTCACATTGATACTTACCCATTTTTGTGAAATTTGCAACATAAAATTTTTACAAATATCCAATTAATTTATAGGCATCATTATTGCAGCCCAAAACTTATAAATTAGCTTAAAACTTTTAAGATAAAGTCTATGTTCATGGTGATAATTACCTGGCAAAAGTGAGCCATGTTCCCTGCCAATGATAACAATCCACTTCTACTGTCAAAATCATTCCGATATTTTTCCCCTGATGATTCAGGCCTTTCCTGAGTCAAATTAAGGAAGGAAGTTAGGGAGGACTAGGAAATTCTCACTTGGAAGATATTCAACATTTGCAGTGAGTAGCAAAACTCTTCTGAGAATAAGGATAAGAGCATGCAAGAGAAAAATGTGAATGTGAACTCTGAGTGTCCCAAGTAATTCAACTTCTCTTTTACATGACCTGTCCCAAAGATTTTACGCCAGGGATGGCTAGACCATAGGCACTTCAAGGCTATAAGTCCACTTCAGTTGATATTATGAAGTATGGGAATTTTAAGCCAAAATAAAATTGCATTTCAGACTGAGAGAGGGTAGAACATTGCACTTTCTCAGATCAACTTTTATGCTTTTATTCACTGGAGAATCGTTATCAGTTCCAGGAAGAAACCATGTCATGGGGTACTAGAGATACTCATTCAATGGCTTGTGTTTATAAATCCACAGCTCCGCCACTTGGTATTCACTAACTGGGGCCACCAACACTTGTCAGCTCTTACCATGGAAAGGTTTCAAGATGGTAGAAAGGTCCCCTCACAGAATTTATAAGAATCAAAAACTGTAAACCAGAAATGGCAAAGACCAGGATTAGACACTCAAAAACTGTGGAAACCATGAATAGTCTTGGTCTACTGCAAAAATATTAGAAATTATCAGAACACTGAGTTTTATTTTTCAGTCTTCTTCAATGAGAAGTTTAATTACTAGCTGACTTTTTTCTTCTAAATCAAGTTGTTGCAAATGGTAAGATATCATCTTTTTTTTTTAATAATAAGTGAGTAGTATCTCGCTGTGGATATATACCACGTCTTCCTTAACGATTTGTCTATCAACAGGCACTTATGTTGTTTCCAATTCTTGGCTATTGTGAATAGTGCTGTGGTAAACATAGGATGCAGATATTCTTTTGAATTAGTGTTTTTGTATTTTGTGAGTAAATACTAGATCTCATGGACTTTCTATTTGTAGTGTTTTGCACAATCTCCATGCTACTTTCCATAATGGCTGCCCCAATTTCCATTCCCTTCTCTCCACACCCTTGCCAACACTTATTGCTTTTGTCTTTTGGGTCATCATCATTCTAACATGAGTATCTTTGCTCATGTGTGGTATGTAGACAAAACAAGCAGATGAACAAAACAAAAATAAACTTTTGGACAATGAAACCAATTCATGGTCACCAGAAGGAGAGGGGGAGGGATGTGTAAATCAGATCAAAGGGACAATGGCAGAGTGAAGGACAGGACTGGACTTCAGTAGTGACTGTCATGCAGTACACACACATGTTGAGACTCAGCGATGAACACCTGAAACTTACATCAAAAAATGACAATGTAACGGGTGGGCTAGTTTTGATAGATGTTTTTGTGAGCATGTATGAGAAAATACCTGCTGCAAATTTGAAATTTCTCAGACAAAACAAATGTGCAAACAAAAATAAAATTGTCCTATCCAAACAGCTGAGCTCTTAAATTAGTGATCACCCCACATCATTCTTTATTCAAATATTAGAGAAATTTCTTGATTTTGTTGGCATCATTATTGTATATTCTACCGATGTAAACAAATGTGTAATGACATTTGGTGTAGCCACCATTATTGTATCCAACAGAGTAATTTCACTAAATATCCTCTGTGCTCTGCTCTTTTTTTAAAAGTATAATTGCAAATGTATTCTATTTTTTCAAAGATTTATTTATTTATGCATACAAGAACTGGGGTGTGGGCCAGAGGTGTGGGGGGTGAGAGGATTCACCAGAGACAGATTGGGGAGCAGAACAGGCAGATCTACTGAAGTACACTGCTGAGGGGAGCAGTGGGGAGACAGAAGTCTGCTGCGCCATGTGGGAAGCTCCCTGGCCAGGGATCGAACTCATGCTACAGGGGCTGCAGACAGCTTCATAGTGCTGAGATGTAAGCCATTGTGCCACCAGGGAGGCCCCTGCTCTTACCCAGCCCTGGGAACACTAATCACTTTACTGTCTCCATAGAATTACTTTTCTAGAATGTCACATGGTCGGAATCCCACAATATGTAGCTTTTTCAGATTGACATTTTTCACTTAATAATATGCATTTAAGGTTTCTCCATGTCTTCTCCTGGCTTGATAAATTACTAAAGAATATTCCACTGTGTGGCTGGGACCACGGCTCACTTATCCATTCACCTACTGAAGGATCTCTTGGTTCCTTCCCAGTTTTAGCCAAGTGAGAAAACTGCTGTAGACATCAGTGGGTGAGTATTTATATAGACATAAATATTCAACTCCTTTGGATAAATGCCAAAGAGCACAACTGCCAGATTGGTTGAAAAAGTGTGTTTCATATTATAAGGAGCTGCCCGACACCCAACTCTCTTTCCAAGGGGCGGACAGTACCATTTTGCATCACTTCAGTGATGTGTCACCCAGTCCTTGCCAGCACCAGGGGTTAGCAGTGTTTGGATCTGGGTGTTCCCATGGTATAGAGTGATATATCCCATTTTTTTTAAATTTGCTTTTCCATAATGACGTAGGATGGGGAGTGTCTTTTCACATGTTTATTTTCCATCTGTGCATCTATTTTTAGTGAGGTGTTTTTTAAGGTCGTTGTCCCACCTTTTAATCAAGTTGCTAGTTTTGCTTTTGTCGAGTTTTAAGTGTTCTTTATATACTTTAGAAGCGACTCCTTTATCAGATATCTCTTTTGAACATATTTTCTCCCTGTCTATGACTTTCTTTCAGTGCTTTTACACTGAAAGTGTCCCTTGCAGGACAGAAGTGTTTACTTGAATGAAGTCTGGCTTATCAATTATTTCTTCTTGGATTATACATTGGCCTGTATCTAAATAGCCATCACAAACCAAAGAGACCCCTGAAATCTATTAACAAGTCTAGCAGGAGGGGAGAGGTTTGAGAGCCCAGGGCCGCGGAGACTCTACAGTCAGTGCAGAAGGTTGCTGGGCTTTGGTGGGGGGTGCAGAGTGGGAGGGTACATTGCAATAGGTGTGAATTCCACCCCTGAAATGCACGCAGTGTTGTAAATCAATGTTACTTCAATGTCCATCATCAGAAATGAAAAAATAAATAAAAGAAATGAAAACTTATCACCCAATCCAATACTATTTAAAGTGTCAGTATCAATACTACTATTTCAATTTTAACTTATTGATTTGAGCTCCAGTGGCTAACAATTACCTCTTTCATTAGTTTAATGATATTTCAATTTTCTGGTTTTTGGATTTCATCTTTTATTCATTTAAATTAATTTTATATCCTAAAAATATTTCCTAAATAAGGTAATGGCCAAAATCACATTTCATGACATTACATAATGTTCTCATATTGGTAATTTCCAACTTTTATCTTTAATTATTTTTTAATTTAGTGTTGCTATTACTGTTAACTTTTAATTTTGTTTTGTTGTTTTTATAGACTGCAGCTTTATAGATCGCTTTTTTGGGAAGTTTCATCATGGCTAAGTATACTTTGTACATAAATTAAATTTATGCTCATACCTTCTGACCTGGTAATTCAGCTTATAGGAATTTGAACATTTTTCCTGAGAAATTAAAAGATTTGTGTAGAGATAAGTTTATCAGCATATTGCTTAGAAAAGGGAACCATGTAATTGGTCAAATCATCATCATTTCCTTAGAGGGGCAAGATTTCTAGAACAATATTTTTTAAAGATTTATTTATTTATACATACAGCTGGAGTACAGGCCAGAGGTGTGGAGTGGTGAGAGGCTTCACCAGAGACAGAGTGGGGAGCAGAACAGGCAGATCAGAAACACACTGCTGAGAGGAGCAGCGGGCGAGGCAGGAGAGGTCTGCCACACCATGTGGGATTCTCCCTGGCCGGGCGTCGAACTCGCATCGCTGCTGCCGACAGCTCCACAGCCCAGCGCTTAACTGCTGCGCCACCAAGGAGGCCCGATTTCTAGAACAATTTTAAGAAAAGTGCTTGAACATCAGAAATCTGGGGACTGGGAACTCTCAAAGCCTGGGGAGACACTGATGGAGACGTATATAAAATAACGTATCTGTAAGAAAGCAAATATTGCACAAAAATGAACAATAATGTAAAATCTGTATCAATAAATACCAAAAAAGAAAAAATAGCATATTTGTAGATTTAGAAAATTACTTGTATTGAAAAAAAATCTTACTTGAATATACCAAAAAAGTTCATTCTGATTGTCTCGCATACTGTGTCGCATACTGCACAACTTGCTTTACTGACTTGGTTGTAGAAACAGATTTGGGGCCAACAGATTAGCAAATCATATAGAGTGACACCCAGCCACGTACTGAGCTACCAAACCAAGGTGCCAGCTACCCAGTCCATCAGCATAGATTAGAAGAGCTTCCTCACCCCCGGGCTTCACCTTCAGCCACCCAATTTTTGTTGTTGTTGTTTTTTAAAGATTTATTTACTTAAGCATACAAGAACTGAGGTGTAAGCCAGAGAGGTGTGGGGGGTGAGAGGATTCACCAGAGACAGGGGGGGGAGCAGAACAGGCGGATGGACTGACATACGCTGCTGAGGGAGCAGCAGGGGAGACAGGAGAGGTCTGCTGCGCCATGTGGGAAGCTCCCTGGCCGGGGATCGAACTCGTGCTGCAGCGGCTGGGGATAGCTTCATAGTGCTGAGACTTAACCTGTTGCGCAACCAGGGAGGCCCAAAACACCCAATTTTAAAGACTTTAGTGGAATTCCTAGTCAACACTATTGGAAATCAAATCTAACCAGGGAAAGGCTACTGATAATAATTATACCTGATGTTCAATAATGTGATTTTAAAAGACTCACTTCAATACTAGGTGCCTTTCCCCCAAAGGACACAAAAAAGCAGAGCAGCAAAGAGAAGGTTGGCAGACGAACCCCCACTCCAGAGACCTCCTCAAAGGAGCCCTGGGCCACAGCTACAGGCTGTGGTTTTTAATGTTCCTTTGTTGGGAAATGATCAGGCGCAAAGAGCAAATACCAGAATTTTATTCAGGGATTATTGTGGGTTTTTGAGTCGCAAAACAAAAGAGGAGTCTGCCTATGGTCAACGCATTTCCCGAAACAAGGTGTGTGTCCTTGAGGATGAAACTGAGGACGTTTTGGAGAGTTTAGACATTAAACAGCAATATCTTAAAAGAGATCATGTTAAAGTTAAAATTAATCAAAATGAAAGACTGTGCTGAAAAATACCTTTGAAAGGTCTCCAATGTATCAGACCGTTTTTCCAAGTTTGAAGTCCATTAATGACTTATTTTTCTGTTTTTCTATTATATTCTGTAATTTTCTTGGTATTTGCCACTTTGGTAAATGTGCATATTATCTACCGTTATTAGATTTAAACTTACAACAGTGAGTTGTGTGGGTCAAACAATGATCAAATATCAGCAACTTCTGTGATTTTCATAATAAAAGTGAGAAAAATCTCTGAGACAGACAGACTAACCCCGGGGAAAGGAGCATGGCCTGCAAATACCCTTAAAATTACTAATGTCCACCTCTAAAGTAACTTTTCTGGTGGGCACGAGGCTGGACCCCAACCCAAGCCACGATTCACGATTCACAATTCAAGGATGAAACCGAGCTCAGGTGCAGGATTTTTGCAGCCGCCTCTCTACAGCGACGGGAGAGAATCCGGATCTCCCACCAATCAGACCCTCGTCTAGGTGGTGAGGGGCGGGACTCAAGTCTCTGCCACTTCAGGGCACGTGGCATCCCACGGTCCACTCACCCCAAGAGATTCGCTTCTCCCCAGACTCCCACAGTTCCCTGCGTTGTTCCCCCATCCAAGGCACTAAGGAGACGCTGCTGCCAAATTGCAAGGTCAAGCTGATGGTTTTCTGGTTGGTCGCGCCCGGTTCAAAGCGTCAGGGACACATTCTTGCCCCTGGGCTTCCTTCTAGCAGTTTCAGCGATGCCTCACGAGGTTTGGAAAAGCACATGTGAAAAGGACTCAGCCAACACCCCTAAATCATGGTGTTGTGAGCCAGTGTCACCTCAATAAAATGAACAAAACTTACAAAATAAATTCACATAAATGAATACATCTCCATGCATGCATGTGTGTCTGTGCAGACACACATACATGAACGAAGCCACCTCAGCAGGTCACGCAGTCCCCTGTCATGGTGCGTCTGCTTTGCACCGACTCCACTTAGAGCTTGAGAGGGGCGAGGACCAGAGAGAAGATGGGTTTGGAGAGGTTGGTGCCGATAGCAAGCACGTTTGTTGGTTTTGCCACCAAGGTGCCTACAGTTTCTTTGGGGGATAAAAGAAAACCGTAAATATTAAAATGAAAAGGAGTTAAGTCACACGAGATGCCAGGGAGAAGACGATCGCTGTTTCAAAGCCTTGGAAAGAAGGGTGCTTCGGGATGAGGGACAGAAGTCACTGTACCCTGGGCCTCCCCGGTGGCACAGCGGTTGGGCGCTGCGCTGTGGAGCTGTCGGCAGCGGCGACGCGAGTTCGACGCCCGGCCGGGGAGAGTCCCACATGGTGCGGCAGACCTCTCCTGCCTCGCCCACTGCTCCCCTCAGCAGTGTATTTCTGATCTGCCTGTCCTGCTCCCCGCTCTGTCTCTGGTGAACCCTCTCGCCGCCCCCACGCCTCTGGCCTGTACCCCAGCTTGTATGTATAAAAATAAAAAATAAATCTTTAAAAAAAAAAAAGTCACTGTACCCTGAAGGGAAAAAGAAAGGCTTCAACAAGAAGAAAGAACTCCCAGGGCCTCCCTGGTGGCACAAGGGGTTAGGTCCCAGCACTGTGAAGTTGTCCGCAGCCACTGCAGCACAAGTTCGTTCCCCGGCCAGGGAGCTTCCCACAGGGTGCAGCAGACCTCTCCTGTCTCCCTGCTGCTCCCCTCAGCAGTGGATTTCAGTCAGTCTGCCTGTTCTGCTCCCCACTCTGTCTCTGGGGTATCCTCTCGCCCCCCCCCCCCCACACACACACCTCTGGCCTGCACCTCAGCTCCCCTATGCATACATAAATAAAATAAATCTTAAAAAGAAAAGAAAAGAAAGGACTTCCAGATGAAGAGCATGGTGTGAAAAGAGCCGCAGCAACCAGAAGCCCGCCATTCACAGCACAGTGACAAAAGGTTTTGTTTGGAGCGCACGTTCTGGAGGAAGAGTAGTGGGAGATGAGGCGGAGAAGATCATCAGCCTGAACCCACATCCAGCGCCCCAACAACCTCTCTCCAGACCCTGCGGACTGCGCCTGCAGGCACTGAGACTGTGGGGAGCAGAGACCTGCGGAGCTCTGGGGATCCCCCCACCCCCTTGCCCCTGCATCCCCCCCCTCCCCGTGGTCTGTCTTCCGGGAACCCCTTGACATGCTCCTTGTAGCTGCTGGGCATGTAGAAAGGTGCAGAAAAGGTGCAGAATGGTGATCCAAAGGGAGATGGACCTACTACCCGCAGGGGGTCACCACAGTCCCGTCCGGAGCTCCAGTGTTCTGCCCCCTCATTAACTGCTTGTTTTCCAGGGGAGACAGCACCGAGGGACCCAGAGAGCCATTGGGCATGTGGGAAAGAGTTCTCACAGTGAAAAGGACTTCAGGTTCTGGGGGTGTCCTATGACACCTTCAGCATCAATGTCCCATCAAAGATCTAACCTTGAATCCCCCAAACCAAGTGAAAAGATCTTTACTGTATTTTACATCGTTTACCCAAATCTACCAATTTTTTACATCTGTTCCATGAAACTAGAAGATATCAAATTTTGCGGTTTATTGCCTGAATTATAAATACCTCACAATTCATTTACTCAAAGATTTGGTTTTGGATTAGTCAGTTTTTATTGATTTTTGGATTTCGAGTTTGTTACTGAAAGTGGTTGAGTCATGGGGGGAAGGGTTGCTCTCCACGGGGAGCATTTAGCTCCCATCTCGGGGAGTGGTTCTCGGCCTTGGCTTCACCTCAAAATCTGTAGAGCTTTCAAAAGCCCAAAGCCCCAGCCTTGCCCCAAATTTGTCCCTTTGGGAGAGGGAGCCGGGCTGTGGTGTTACTTAAAGCTCCCCACATTCAATATGTAGCCAATGGCAAGAACCGCTGTTCAGCTAATTTCTCCAAGTCCGCGTTGGCAGAACTTCCTACATCTGAAATACGAACTCCACACTCCCTTGGCACCAAGACACAGCACTGACAATTCAAACAACATTTGTATAAATCCAAAACTAATATGCCATCAATTTGTTGTGACTGCCAAAAAATGACCCCAAATTGAAACTGACAGCCCCCTTGATCTGCTAATAATCTATCCAAATGCATTGACATTCAAAGTTTGATTTCCCAAAAGGTAGTTTTATTAGTTTGCCTTCTAGAAAGCAAAAAGGATTTCTGTGATACAGTGTGGGAAATTTAAATATTAACTGTTCCACAAATTGTCAGATATGCAAAGATTCTACAGGCAAAATAAGGGGGTGAGCTTTCCAGAACATGGTTTCCACAAGCAGTAGAAATTTCTTAATAAAATAATATATCTAGTGAAATATTTGAAACTATAAAAAACATAAAGAAAATGATTCAGCCTTTTTCGATTGGTCATGTACAAATCACCCATTTTGCAATCACGAAGTAAATGTTGATGTAGTTGTTTGACATTTTAATGGATAACAACATAATGTATCAATTATAAACTTCTAAATTAAAGCAAAAGGATGTATGTAGATGTATATGTGTCTTTCTTTTGGGAAGCAATAGGAGAGGCAGCAAAATCTAAATACCGAGGACTCACTTGTCCTGTGGATAGAAACTCCAGGAAACGCCCACATCGCCCTCCTCACAGCACCGAGGCCAGGTAAGTAACTCAGGTCTCTGCTTGTTCTTTTACCCCTAATTTTGGGATAATAATAGCATCTGCTTCCTAAATGTCTTTCAAATTCAACGGAACAGTGGTGTGGAAAGCTTGGAACAGCCCCTAACAATCACACAGCACCCAGACAATGTTATTTGTCCCCAAATTTTAGGTTTTTCTGGGGAGAAATATTTTTTTGTAGTTAATATTGAATCATGTCAATTTCCTTTGGTTAAAAGGCAACCAATTCATTTTGTAACTAGAACTGATGAATACATACATACACACATGTACATAAAGACACACACACAGAATGGTGCATGACAAACTTCACACCCCAGAGGTCTCTCTAGATTCCTTTTCTCATAGTTACTACAGATTTGGAATCAGATAAGGTTCAATAGTAAATCAGCACAGTAATCTTTTTATTTAAGATTTATTTATTTGTGCATACAAAAGCCGGGGTGTAGGCCAGAGGTGTGGGGGTTGAGAAGTTTCACCAGAGACAGAATGGAGAGCAGAACAGGTGGATCCACTGAAATCCACTGCTGAGGGGAGCAGCGGGGAGACAGGAGAGGTCTGCTGTGCCCTGTGGGAAGCTCCCTGGCCGGGGATCGAACTTGCATTGCAGTGGCTGCCGATAGCTTCATAGTACTGAGACTAACCGCTGAGCCACCAGGGAGGCCATCCCAGTGAGCTTTTTCATTTTATTAGGTACCCAGCAGGGTCACTAACCTAGCCATTGACAGTCACATGCCAGGGAGCAGATTTCATCAGGGAGACGTGAAGGACTAACTAGGTAGCGAACTCTGGCACCCTGTTATGTCTGCACGCTGGGCTAGGTGCCCTCGGGTCAGCCAGGCCTCTGCGTACTTTCCTGTCCTCGAACCACTCTTTCCAGTCCTTTCATTCTCTTCATAGCTAAAATGGGGCTATTAACAGATACTCGAGCTGTACGTCTGCGATAGGGCTAGGTGTTAGCTCTTGCGAAGTGCAGGGACCGTGCCAGATGTTCACTTAGCTTTCTGCAAGTATGGAATCGAGGAACAAGGCCAGCTTTTTAAAGTAATTCCAGATTCCAAAGCGCACATTTGAAAACTATTTCAAAAGTTCACAGAAATTAAACTTTATTTATGGACAATTTCTGAGTTTGTGGACATACATTAGTGATATATTTAAAGTCCCTCAAACCCTCACTTAAAAAAAGATTTAATACAACTATTTTGTGCCCCCAAATGATGCTCACAAGCATATAGAACAAAAATTAGCCTTTACATTATTAGATCTTTTATTATTTTATTTATTTTTTTATGATTTATTTACTTATGCATACATGTTGGGGTGTAGGCCAGAAGTGTGGGGGGTGAGAGGATTCCCCAAAAACAGAGTGGGGAGCAAAACAGTCAGATCCACTGAAATCCACTGCTGAGGGGAGCAGTGGTGAGACAGAAGAGGTCTGCTGTGCCCTTTGGGTCAGCTCCCTGGCCGGGTATCGAACTTGTGCTGCAGTGGCTCTGGATAGCTTCATAGTGCTGCTACTTAACCCGTTGCGCCACCAGGCAGGCCCTAGAATTATTTTATATGTTTCAAACCTGATTCTTGGCAAGGAATCAACATGTATGCCAAGGATTAGTGTAAACTCACTATTTGTGAATCTCATCTTAAGAGAATCTTGGGCATTTGAAGTTGATTTTCATATGTTAAGCAGCCTAAAGGGATGTGAATATGTTGAGAGATGCAAATTTAGGCCCTTTGGTACGTCATTTTGTAGAGCCGGGTCTATAGCTGTAATCGAAGCTTTGCTTAGCAGCCTTGTTATCAATATTCATCTTTAGAGATAGAGATTTTATTATTTATGGGCAGAGGGCAGTTCAGGTAACAGTTGGGTCTGATACAACTGTGTTGTGCTGGTACAACACAGTCAATTTATGAGGAAACCTATTTCTGTAAGTTGCTTCCATCCCCACCCGAGATCACCGGGGATAAAGTCTCCAAAGGCCCTTTGAAGACTTGACCATTTTGACTTTCTAAAATGTACAAACAACATCATGAAATTATTATTCATGACAAATATTTCATGAATATAATTTTATGCACAGTTTAACATGAGATATTTAGAAGCTAAATGTCTCATCAATTAGATGCCTTAAAACATAATTTATGAGACATTGAAAATGAGGTTTCCTTAGTCTCTTTGTTCTACTTCCGCCTTATATGATGCTGAATAAGACTTCATTCTCTTGAGTTCTTTCATTTATCTTTTTGTCACAAACTCCCAGACAGTATTTTCTTGGCACTTGCGAGAATAAAAATTACCATAGATTAAGTGCATTCTGTGCACCAGTATTGCATTCGTATTTAAAGGCGTTATTTCTTCCTTCTGGGCATGGAGCCCTGGGCATGAAGCTCCCTCCCCCTCTACCCCCTGGGGCAGGTGAGTCTCTGCTGCCTTTGGAGTTCACACCCCACAGTGCTAACTCCATTACCACAGGGTCTGTTCTTATGTGGAAATTACTTTCAATCAACCAGTCTCCATCTTGTCTGTAATAGCCATGATGAGAATCCAGGTGGGAAATAAACAGCCTAACCCAGCAGGCTGGATCAACCACCAATTGGTAAATATGAAAAAAACCATCTCACTGACTTCAGAACAGAAGTCCCCCAGTCTCTCCTATCTGGGACGAGGACAGAGCTAGCAGGGCCTCAGCTGACGGTTGTGAAGACCCCAAGTTGCTGCATTTTATCTAAAGACTCCAGTTAACAAGTCCCAAATATCAAACACATAAGTCATTGTTTCTAGCAGAATTGATTAGTAAACCAATGAATAGACATTCTGGCAAGATTCTCAGTTTGCTGATGAGTTCGTATACCTGGGTGTGGACATACTACCAGTTCCTCTTTACTTAACTTCTCTGCCAGAATCTGGTGTTGGAGAATGATAGAGTTCACTGTTTATTCTCACACCTAGGAGAAAATGTTACTTACTCAGTACAAAGCATTTACAAATCCTGTATAACTGGCACATGGCTTAAGTTTTAATAAATTGAGCACACAGTGATCAGTATGTCAAAAAGCACCTTATTGCCAGTAATAACTGCACATCTAGACTAGTGTTGGATCAGACATGTATTCCCAGCCAAGAAGAATGCGTCATCCCTCATACACAGGGAAGCGTGTCAATGGTGAACCTGCATCCCATAAACACAGTAATTACCTGCAAGAACCATAGGTAGATGCCCACATCCCACCCCAAAAGCATTGACTCTGAACTTCCAAGGCTTTAAGTTATATGCAGTCCCTTTTACGGCTTTAAAGCACTTAACTTGCTTTTAAAATCAAACTCTAAAAAACGAAATAAAAGTCACTCCCAAAGCTGATAGATTTGAGCACATCATTTAGACTCAAACAATACTGCCATCCCAGTGCTTTCTAGATGATGAGATCATCTCATGCAAAATGACATTGAGATTACTCGCTCTTGATCTTGTGTAAATATTTACCTGTAAGATTTTTACACCTCATGTAAAAACCACAACACCAGCAAAAATTATTTACGCAATACTGAGTGTCAAGAAAACAACACAATAGCATTTAGTAACAGCAAAGAAGATCAGGGGTTGATTGATTGTTCTAGTAACCAGCAAAAATGCATGGAGGAGTGATTTCTTTTTTTTTTTAATTCATTTTTTATTTATACATACAAGCTGGGGTACAGGCCAGAGGCGTGGGGCGGCGAGAGGGTTCACCAGAGGCAGAGCGGGTAGCAGAACAGGCAGACCAGAAATACACTGCTGAGGGTAGCAGCGGGCGAGGCAGGAGAGGTCTGCCGGCCACGTGGGATTCTCCCCCTCCCACCCCCCCCCACCCCACCGTTGCAGGAGTGATTTCTGTGTAACCATTGGGAGGCTGTGTGACTGAGAGAGGTGTCTGGCCTCCAGAGTAGACACAGTGGCCTGTGTAATGGCACGTGGAATCAGTCATTATTTTTGGCCATGGTTCGGTGAACTTCTAGCCATTGTCTTGGCCCTTTTATTTGCGCTCATCATAAAAATATAGAGGAGAATAGTTTGGAAGGTTAATTTTATTCTTTTATGAAGGATTCAATAAAAACTGATCAAAGACTTTTACTGTCTGCATGAATTACGTATTTGTAGTCTTTTTATTACTTATGTAACAAAAGATCTTTACTCTTGAGTTCTGTTTTACACATCAGTGACTTTTAATATCTGGTAAGTGATTAATATGGATCCAGTAGGATAAGTTGTTTCCTATTTTATACATAAGACTCAATGGATTGACTTGGGCTTTTTAAAAATAGAAAAACACTCCTGAGATACTAGTTGTGCATACCTTCATTTTCTCAATGAAATTCAAACATAAGAGGGGTATTTATAGGGATTTATTTCTTCTAGTTATATGTTAAACCTCATTATCTTTAATAATTCACCTCATGTGTTACTTTTTCCCCAAAATGTTTATATTTCATAAAGAATGTTACAACACAAATGAAAATGTAAATATGTCAGTTGTGATTACCGTGGTTACATCATGGTGTCCCCCTTCCATTACAGTGTAGGCTCAAGAATTGCACACATTTTTCTCACTGATTTAATTCACAGAAAATTCTGTTAATGATCATTGATCCTTAAATGTCTTCATAGTTAAGGTAACAATATTTTCCCTATCAAAATTGAGAATATATTTAAATTAAGTTCTGTTAGTCTAACAGTGATATTCATCCTGCAAAATAAAGACCATTCTGAATAATATGAAATCAGTCCTTCCCTGTTAAGATACAAAGACAACTTCACATCTGGTGAAAGCACAATTCATGCATGAAAAACACTCCCCCCACCCCAGGTGAAGCAATAATGTAGCTAATTATTTAACTTCACATTGGGTCATGAAAACTGTCCTGTTTTTCATATTTCTGCTAGAGCCTTGTATTTCCAAATTAGCCATTCATTCTAAACCACTGTTATTAAGCACCTAATCCATTATTAACAAAGGAAATAGCCAAATCCCTCTGCTCTAGAAGCCACACAGCAAGTAATTAATCAATAATTGTAACTCAGTAGGTAAATGGTCTGTGAGCTAGGTAAAAGACACAATCAAAACAAAAAGAACTCTACCTTGCATTTCTCAAAGAAGATCATCCCTGGGATATGTTTTTCAGAGCCTTATTTCTATCTTTAATAACCAAGGGAAGAGTAATTCCTTTTCAAAAAATGAAAGCACTACACATTAAACAAAAACAAAAATTAAAAAATAAATTAAGTCTAATTATATAAATTCTTATATCTCTCTTGCTAGGCAAAGTTAGAGAGATGATTGCAAATTGCCATGATCACCATCATCAAAAATACAAATATTTATTTTAAGTCTCAAGATAGAATTTTCATCATAAAAAGGCAAAAGATTTATGGATAATAATTTATATAAAGTCTTTGATGAAAAAAATGCCATCTCTTTCAAATCTAAAACAATGGGCACTATGTAATAATAACAATTGAGGGAAATTGTTCAAGTCTATATATGAAAATTAAGCTCCTCCTTAATGTGTTATACAGTCCATGCTAAAATGTGTTAACCATAAATTATTTACATATCTTTATGAAGGGGCACATATGAATGTAAAATATCCACAAATTATATGTATAGTAAATTTTACTGCTAGAGACTATTTAATTTTTCATAGCTGACAAAAGATAAAATGCTGGTACCAATTTGTAACTCCACATAATTTTCATCTTTTGCAGCATAGAAAGTTAGTGGACAGAAATTCTATGCATGTTTTAGAAATTCTATGCATAGTTTTAGAAGGTTGATGGTAAATAATACAGATTTTCAATACTCTAGATGAGCAGAATATTAGTTAAAACCACTTCTTTTGGACACAGCATGTCCACTGACAAAGCAACAAGTTCTCTGGTTTGCTGGGATTTGCCATCTTTGGACAGAGAATCTCCTGATCCAGGAATTCCACAGGCGCGAGCAAGCCCAGACAGCTGGTCAACCTATTATTAGGGTGCGAAGCTGATCCTCTGAAGTCTATAGCAATGCCCCCTCAGAACACTCCCACAGAGTCAGGGGAAAAGGGTCCACTCTCAATGTCTAAATATCTATGACACTAAAATCCAGAGGTCCTAGAACATTATTACAGAAAACTTAATCAAGTCGTAAACATTGAATGCTGACATTACCCCAAAGAATATATTAGAATAATAAACAGGGAACCCTATTAAAATATAGGGGAGGTTAAAATTGTGTTTTCATGAGTATTTTTAATGTAATCTTAACTAAGACTTTTATTAGGAATACCCAGATGTTAATATGAACATCTGTTGAGTATTTAGATGGTAACTAGGCGCATAAAGGTTTAATCGGCATTTTCTTTAGCATTTAAGACTATATTGTCATCAACATATTTTTCATAAAGAAAGTCATCCACTACTGTCAGTTATATTTATTACACCGAGGAACATTTTAATATAATAATGCAGATGTCTTCATTCTATTAACCCAATGGTGTACTTAAAGCCAGGATTTTATTACTTGTGCCTAGGGCCAAACAAAGCGATAAACCTGCTAAATTCTAACTCAAGAACGGCCGTTGAGTTGCGCACATTTCGGTTGTAAATTATAATATCAAGTAATCAAATATGTGTAAAAATGGTAGTCATGGAAGCAGTATCCTGGATTCATAATATTTCATAAGACATCAAGAAAAGACTTTGTAAACATCAACACTCTGCTCTGGGTTTATGAAATTCCCTTCCCGAAATATAACGCTGTTCTAATAACTGAAGAAATGGCCCGTCAATCAACACCACCTTCACTCTCTCCTCGTCGCTCCCTTATGCACAACTTATTTCCAAAGCAATCATATTAGCCACCCTGCCCGCCTGCCTTTCATCCTCACAGCGGCCACTTGGCCCTCCAGTGCTATTAAGCAGATATTAAAACCACTACACCATCTCCCCCAGGGACCTGTGGTCACACGCAGGGCATTTAGAAACATCGATGGCAAAGTAACAGACTTAAAGGATGGTGATTTTTTTTGGGGGGGAGGTTGCTTCGAGCTAGAACAAAACAACCAAAATAAACCACGCAGAGAAACACGGAATTTCATACGCCTTCGTTCACAGAGCAGGTGATGAGTTAAGAGTGTAAACAGGCTTGCTTTCTTTACTTCCCTGAGAAATAATAAATTATACTAAACATGGCAGGAGCCACATTTGCCTTGTTTTTATTAACTGCATTACAGAATATATATTTCTGAAGTGACTAATTTAGGAAAGCATGGTCCCCTCCATTACTAAAATGAGCAAGAGTAAAAGAATGTGACATTTATCTTAATGTTATAGGCTGCTTAATAAACCTTTATAAAATTTAGATTTGCCATGTATTATGCATTGGGAGGAAATCTGTGTTATTTCAGCTTTGTAAAATATTTCTTCTCATTATGAGGAGCTTGGATCCGTCAGATCTTTGAGAGAATCCTAGTTCTGTCACATACTAGATGAAAGACCTTGAGCAACTTATGTAGTCTTCTGAGCTTAAGTCTGCTAACTTACAAACTAAAGATAATAATATCAATCTAAACTGCATTGCTAGTCCAAAAGTGAGTTGAATATAAACAGCATGGCACTGTGAGTAAAACATACAAAGGACTAATAATTGTTAATGTGTTATTAGAGTTTCATTATGATCATTTTAATCAGATTATTTTTATCATTAAATAAACTGCAAAAACACTAACTAAAATTCAACAGTCATGGGTAGGCATTATAGTTAACAATGTATAAGTGTTATTCTTTTATTTATAAGCTTTCTCTAAATTGTGGAGTTTAGAAGCAGAAAATAAAATATTTTTTAAATATTTGGAGACCCATATTTTGTGGTTTATCTCTTTGAATGCATAGTCATGGATTCATCACTATATATTAATTAGAGAAGAGAATAACTGTCCTTTGTTTCTGTGTGAGAATGTCATTATGGATATGCCTTCTCTAATTAAAGTTATGGCCCAACAAATGGGTACATGACCATGGCATTGATATGAATTCGAGGTAGTCCTTTCTAAGTAACAAGAGCAAACATCTCATACCTACTGTGTGCCACCCAACCTTGCAAGTTAGGTGCTATACCATCTACTGCATAGAAAGATTGTGGGATTTACTTAAAGTCACAGACATACAACATTGTGAGACTGAGATTTGAACTCATGTCACATAACTACGGAGTTTGTGCTCTTGACCCCTAAGTTATACAGAGCTTGAACTCATGTCACATAACTACAGAGTTTGTGCTCTTGACCCCTAAGTTATACAGAACTTCTGAGTAACTGATGCCATGAATCATTCATGACTATGACTTTTGCAGAACACATAGTCAGTGTCCTTGATCTTGGGCCTCTAACCCCAGGAATTTATATACCAAGAAAAGGAAATACCCTGCAGGTATGTTCATAGATAACCCAGTTTATCTCAGTTCCCAGAGTGATGCTGCATGCATTATTTGTAGTTTAAAATCCTAGTTATAGATGTGATAAAACTGTCTAGACAACTTTGACATTCACTCCAGTGTATGTAGGAGGAGGGGGACGGGGTGGGGGGCGAGTGATAATGTGGTGGGAAGGTATAAGAAATCCTTATTGACAACTCCAGAACCAGTATTAGGGCACTGAGGGAATTACGGTTTCCTAAAGGTGTGCAAAATGTTACTGTAAGCTTTCACTGTGTTTCGTTAGAAAACGTGTTAATACTATCACATCCTTAAAACATTTTGTGCAAGTCTTCCAAATATGTTTTGAGATTAATATCAAAATAATTGTCAATGCAAAATTAGAAATTTACTTCCAGTTAAAAAATTGTATTCATTCTTTTACTTCATCTTTGGCAAACTACTCAGTCTTCCGAGTAAATCGAGGGTAAATAAATATCTCCTCCTGCATAAAGGAATGGGGCCTCCCCGGTGGCACAGCGGTTGAGCGCTGGGCTGTGGAGCTGTCGGCAGCGGCGACGCGAGTTCGACGCCCGGCCGGGGAGAATCCCACATGGTGCGGCAGACCTCTCCTGCCTCGCCCGCTGCTCCCCTCAGCAGTGTACTTCTGATCTGCCTGTTCTGCTCCCCACTCTGTCTCTGGTGAACCCTCTCGCCTCCCTACGCCTCTGGCCTGTACCCCAGCTTGTATGTATAAATAAAAATAAAAAAAAAAAGGAATGGCACAGATTAAAGGTGTGTCACTTCCTGATTCAGGTAAATAGAATAGTGTCTATTTTGTACAAAAGTTCACTGTACGAGAAGTCAAGGCAGAGGAAAGGAATAGACTGTAATGAGATAGTAACTCGAAGGATCTTTTCTTTTTTTAGAATTTTTTTATTTTTTTAAAGATTTTTTTTATTTATGCATCCAAGATCTGGGGTGTAGACTGGAGATGTGGGGTGGTGAGAGGATTCACCAGTGACAGAGTGGGGAACATAGAGCTGATCTATTGAAATCCACTGCTGAGGGGAGCAGGGAGGAGACAGGAGAGGTCTGCTGCACCATGTGGTAAGCTCCCTGGCTGGGGATCGAACTTGTACTGCAGTGGCTGGGAATAGCTTCATAGTGCAGATACTTAACCCACTGCACCACCAAGGAGGCCCTGATTTTTAATTTATTTTTTTAATTGCAATAACATATGTTTGCAGCATTTTTTGTGTCCTCGAGGACTCAAGTTGTCATTTGTTGAGTTTTTTCATCTTCCCATTATTTACTTTCTGAATATTAAGAGTGCAGAGCACCCACTTTCCAGTAGATGGTGCTATCTTCAGGGAGAACTAATCTGTAGCTGGGTCTTCAGTGAGTCGGGGAGGAGCCATGCTCAGGAGAGTGCTATACCTGGGCTTGGCTCAGGCTGGTGTCAGCCTTCTTCTCTAGATCTGACCTTGTCTGTGCAGTAGAGCCCATTGCATTCCAATGTGCACCTGCTCAGTTCCCATATCCATCCTCTCCTGGGAGAAAAGTGTGATCAGGCTCACATCTTTCTGAGCTTTGCCTTCCTCACTGGGGGCCTGTCTGCCTGGCTGACCACAGCACCCTTGTTGCTATCTCCCCTGGTTAGATCCACAGCAATCAACTCTGCCCTCCCCAGGGTATGAATCATGGTTTCTGTCCTGGTGGCTGCCTCTTCTCACACTCACCCTTTTGTTTCCCTAAGTTGAATTTCCTCCTCCTCTCTTCTCTCAGGCTTGGTCAACAATGGTCGATCCTGAAGTACTGCTGTTTGACCCCACATCACAGGGTGGTGTGAGTTCAATGCCTTTCAGTACTTCAGTTTCCTCTCCCCATAGCATAGTAGAGAACTTCCTTTGAGGACAACTTCCACCATCTGTTTTCTTCGGTATGTTAGTAGTACTGCTTTTTGAGGAAGATTGGACTTGTGCCGTAGAAGAGTATCTTTGATTCTCTCTCAGACCCTAGTGTCCATGCATCAAAGCATCATTTGGTCCATTAATCCTGGTAGGAGCTCTGGAACCCAGATGCTCTTCTCAAAAAGTTCAAGCTTCAGATCTGACGTCACAGATGGCATCCAAAGGAAGATGGCACAGAGGCAATTTTGAAGGGTCTGTTTTAAGGAAGAGAAACTTTTGGTAGGCAGAATCTAGAGTGAGTCAGTGACTGAGAAAAAGTAATAATCAGTGAATTCAGAACTCAGTTTACATCAGAAGAAATGAGAGCTCTCAAAGACACATGTTAGAAACAGGTGGAGAGACTTGTAGACAGGTGTTGCGATCTATATAGAAGCAAAAATTGGCATAAGATAAAGATGCAAAGAGATTTTCAATTAAGAGATAGGTAATTAAGTTACTTGAATACTCTTGAATTAAGAAAAAGTACAGAATGAGGTCAAATACAGAATGAAAGTGGAGTGGAATTGTGCCCTAAGATGTTAAGGTTTTTAAATAGCAATTTTGAAAAAATTACATAAAGATTTTAGAATAACCCAACCAAGGTTTGCTAAAGATTAATTCACACGAATCACTCAAAATTCCACCAGCACAGCAATGGAACATTGTGAACATTAGAACTCAGTAAGAAGTCTTCTGAATTCTGGATTAATTATTTTCTATGGTATTTTATTCAAGGTATTTACAATTTTCAGAGACCTATCTGTTAATTGAGGAAAATAACTACAGTATGATTCTTATGAGATTATTGTGAGGATGAATTTGGATAGATATATCAGATATATACAGAGATCAATGTCATTTATTATTTATGTCTATCAATATCTATGTTATCTATTATACATCTATGTCTGTATTTCATAACAGCATGAAAGAATTCTGCAAACTGTAGCTCCCTGCTCAAATCTTAGTTGTTATTGCTGTTTTGTTCAACCTCACATGAAATGGGAACAGAGAAAATGGAGACCAAAGTTACCTGGAACTGATAATAGCAAGGCAGCGACTGAGGACAGGAGTGTGAAATTGTCCATGCAAGAAGTGAGGACATGGATGTGTAAAAAGTCAAATGAGTTAAAAATAAATAAATAAATAAAATAGAGTGAACTCAGAAGATCAATACTCAGAGAGAAAATTCAGATCTCAAGGACAAAGTGCAAAAGAAATGGAAGCTGTAAAAGAGGCACTGAAAATTGAAGTTGAAAAGGGAAATTTCAGGATTTCAAGAATGCTGTCAAGTAGAGTAGGGTTCATGATTGCAATGAACATGGGTGGAAATGATATTGAACACCGGCCTCAGTTTCCCTCGGCCAATGAAAGGAAACAGAGTTTGAGGAAAAGGAAAGTGGTTTAATTTGTCGACAAATGAGGAGGGTGGCAGACTCGTGTCTGAAAGACCCTGTCCTGCTCTCTGGGAGGCTGCAGGGCTATTTATACAAAGGCAAGAAAGGGGAACTGGGCAAAGGTCTGGAAAGGGGAGGGAAGTTGTCCATCATGGAGACTGGTGGACACCGGCCTGCTTTTTTCAGCAACTGCTGTTTTAACTCCCTTTTCTTTGAAATGCAAGAAGACAAACCTGTCAAACAAGGGGGGGATTACAAGGGATGGGGGATGACAAACTCGTTATTGCTTATCCGAGGACCAGTAATTGCTAAGTGCATCAGAGACAAGGCACTCACAGACCATAGAAGATGAGTCTTCAAGGGTGGCATCTAGAGTTGGTATTTTAATATCCATCACCGTTAGGTTTGAAGTGGGGGCATTTTATGAAAAAATTGTAACAAAGAATGTTTTTAGATGTTTAGCTATGTGATGATATATATTTATTATTAGCTGACAGCTAATGAATCAGTTTTAAAGATATAATTTAATGTGGGTGATCATTTAATTCCCAGGTTGTCTTTACCAAATCTCTCTTTCTCTGTCTCTCTTTCTCTCTCTTCCTCTCTCTCTCTTCTTTGATTGCACACCCTGTATCTTCCACATGATACAGTTTTCATGAAAAAGGTCTATGTTAGGTTTATTTCTTCTTGTTCATGATTATATAATGTCCTAAATCAGGTTTTCTGAAAGTTTCCAAACCTCTTGTCATATTAAGAGACAAATCCGGTCAATGAAAAATACTCTAAACTTGTTTATAACTATGGAGTTAAATACTGTCATATAAGGCACACCGAGTCCCTAACACAGTCACACAAGTGGGCAGACACAGACAAAGCTGGGATAAGCCCTCCCAGTGAGTGACTGCTCTCTACTTTTGTTTCTTTTTTAAAGATTTACTTATTTATGCATATAAGAACTGGGGTGTAGGGCCTCCCTGGTGGCGCAGCAGTTAAGCACTGGGCTGTGGAGCTGTCGGCAGCGGTGACGCGAGTTCGACACCCAGCCAGGGAGATTCCCACATGGTGCTCCAGACCTCTCCTGCCTTGCCCACTGCTCCCCTCAGCAGTGTATTTCTGTCCATCTGCCTGTTCTGCTCCCCACTCTGTCTCTGGTGTATCCTCTTGCCGCCCCATGCCTCTGGCCTGTACCCCAGCTTGTATGCATAAATAAATCAATCTTAAAAAAAAAATAACATGTACTTGTAAAAGAAAAAAATAAACTAGTATTTAAAAAAAGAAGAAGAACTGGGGTGCAGGCCAGAGTTGTGTAGGGGGGTGAGACACTCCAGAGACAGAGTGGGGAGCAGAACAGGCAGATCTACTGAAGTACACTGCTGAGGGGAGCAGCGGGGAGACAGGAGAGGTCTGCTGCGCCCTGTGGGAAGCTCCCTAGCAGGGGATCGAACTCGTGCTGCAGGGGCTGCCATAGCTTCATAGTGCTGAGACTTAACCCCTTATGCCACCAGAGAGGCCCCCTGCACTGCTGTCTAAAACAAAGCTTCTGAATAAATTTTCTCAAAATTGCTACCAGACAAAGCAAAAAATAGAAAAAGACAATCCTCCTCCCCCAATTTGAACCTAATATGTTCAAAAGCAAAAACTATTTTTCTCTCACTTCACACGCGTCCTCAGGGCCAACCTCGCCATCACTTGCTCACATGGCTTATCAGTGAGAAATATGGCGGCCTCGGTCTTTCCTCATTGTGCTAGAAATGAACCGACTTACCTCACATCCTAACCATTTCCACATACTTAACTCCCCTTCTTTCAGCTCTGAAAAGCCTGTTGTTGGTCCTCCCTTCTCAAGTGAGTCCTGTCAATATTGAAATTCTGCCCCAGGTTCTTCAGCCCCAAACCAAGCATAAGGCGACCTATCTTGTTTTGGATAAATACTATTTAAATGATCTACTAATGTACTTTTGCTCGAATTTTCTCAGTGGTGTGTGTGTTTAGAGGTGAATGGGGCAGAAAAATGAGTTGGATACAAGTTAAGTCGTAAGAGAAAAATGTAAAAAGAATCAGAATATAGAGTTTCTTGCTCTTCTTTTTCGTGTTTTTGTTTTTTTCCTTGTAGGGTGGAGTCTTCTGCATCCTTGCTTTTCTGTCAGCATTTTTAAAGGGACTGCAATGACTGTCCAGGACTTACCTAGCTAATAGGTAGGATAGAACTATATGCAGGTAAATGAGAGGTGAATACCTTGGAACACCTCAGATTCCCAAGCCTGAACCTCATCTTCCCATTCTTTGTGTCTCCCGCTCTTGTTCACAACCCCCCTCCCCAAGGCAGGACAAAGATGAAAAAAAAAAAAAGCCCAAAATGCTGGGAAGAGCTGATAAGTAGCAGATGGACTGAGATCGTGATTTCTTTCCTCTGACGCTGGTTTCGTTGTATTGTTCCATTTTATCTCTTTGCTGTGTCTCCTTGTCTATGAATCTTTGAAAGTCTTTTCAGGATTAAGCTCAGACTTTGCAAAACTCACTGCCCTTTCCTAAGGGGAAGAAAATAAAACACTTTTTTTTTAAGTCAAAGAGCATTGTAATATTTTAATGCTATTGTTTCCAAGCTTAGAGTTGCTTTTCTTTGTTTCCGTCTCTAAAACAGTGACATTTTTTTACGTGGGGGAAAGAAAAGAAGAAGCTGTTTCTAGAAAATTTGGATGAAGCCCTTGCCATCACGCTGCCCTCTGAGCCTCTCTGCACCTGTTTCCTCCTCGGTCCCCACGGGAGCCGGTGGAGTTTCTACTGAACAAGCTTCTCTGCGTCTGCTTCATCTTCAGAGGGGAAAGACTAGCCCTCTGCTCTCTACCCTCCTGTCAGCAACTACCGAAGAGGAGATTTTGATTAAATAAAGACCATAACCTCATAGACTGCCTTTGTGTGGACCGCAGGGAGGTGATGTCGGTTCGGGGTGATTCTTGGAGATCTCTTGCACCCAGGGGCGACAATCAAAGCGCAGAGACCTAGGCTGACAGAGGTCCGGCCCCGCCACCCATCTGCCTCTGACCAGCGTGGCGCAGAAGCAACGTTGGGTAGAGGATACTTAGCATGACAGTGTATATATAATGTTTCCAGAACCTGCCATGGGGTTGTTTTGCTACCCATTTCTCTTCTGTTCCTTCCCATTCTTCAATCCACTCCAAAAATCCTCATTTTTTTTCTGACACACCCTAAGAAGTTAGTGGTCTGTGATTTTCTCTATTCTCACTTTCCTCATCTTATTCATAAACATTCTAGGGTATCAGATGCATAGCAGATATTATGCATAAAATTAGCGAGAGTTAAATCCATTGAGCCTCATCTCTATTTTGTCAGGTAAGAGCCTTCTTTTTCACATGAAGTGTAATTGCATCTTCTCCAAGGCGAGCTTTCTGAAACCCTGCGCCCCCTGCACCGCACGCCCCAATTTCCAGCTCTCTTTGCCGAGATTGCCTCTGCAAATCGGAGGCTGGTGAGAAGCCTGCATCCCACAGGTTGGCCACCATGTTTTTTCCTCAACAGCTTTGGCTCTTTCACGTTTTGGTATCACGTTTTTTTAGCCATATTTTTAATTAAGTCATAAGCATACTTTAAGACCCAAATGCTACTGCACACTTACCAGATTGCTATTGCACACTTCCTAGTGAGACTTGAGCATGACATTTACATCCACCAGAAAAATAAATGTTTCGTTGGCTCACTTTATGGGGGTGGTCTGGATACCAATATGTAAGAAAATAGTAATAAATTAAAGCTGACAGCAGTTTGATTCTGATTCTTGTGGCAAAAGGACTTTATTAAACAAGTAATCAAGTTACTGCTTTAAAGTTAAAAGCACAGTGAATCAGTAACATGAAAAATATATACACGGCCGCAGTCTTCTGATTAGAAAACTGCTTGAATCCACATGCTTTACATTTATAAAATAGGCGGCAGAGAGTTTTAAGTGATGATCTATTCAAACACACATACAATAGTAACATTGAATTAGACAATATTTTGGTGAAAGTCTTTTCTATTTGTGGCAGTGCCTCAGGATAAACATCAAGACTCAATATATAGTTTAAGGTAAAAAAAAAATTGATGTTTTGATTTATGATTGAGTCAAAGAAATCTATTAAAGTTTATGATGTGACGATTCAGATATGAAGTGAAGGATTGAGGAAATTCGATTATCAAATTTGATTTTTCGCCATAATGTACTGGGTTTTTTTGTTTGTTTGTTTTAAATATTTATTTATTTATGCATACAAGCTGGGTACAGGCCGGAGGCGTGGAGCGGTGAGAGGGTTCACCAGAGACAGAGTGGGGAACAGAACAGGCAGATCAGAAATACACTGCTGAGGGGAGCAGCGGGCGAGGCAGGAGAGGTCTGCCGCACCATGTGGGAATCTCCCTGGCCGGGCGTCGAACTCGCGTCGCCGTTGCCGACAGCTCCATAGCGCAGCGATTAACCACTGCGCCACCACGGAGGCCTGTACTGTTTTGTTTTTTTTTTTAAACATTGATCTTTATTGATTTTAATGTATATAGAACTAAATGTTCTGTATTTGAAAAACTTAATTAAGGGATTTAATTTTTTATTGCGGTAGCCTACAATGCTATATGTGATTTACCGCACTAGGATCACTGCCTTCAGAACATACAACTTAAAGACATGAATGAACCATGTCATTTTCAAGAGAATATAGTGTCCAAAAACTCCAATAGTTAGAACTAGTCAATAACTGGGGACAGATGGCAAAATGTCATCTTACATGTAGTTATTTTAATATGCTGACTTTATTGAACATTAAACAATACGCTCAATGCATAACATGGATCTGTACTTTTTTTATCCAAGTTTCTTTTTTTTTTTTTAAAGATTTATTTATTTATACATACAAGCTGGGGTACAGGCCAGAGGTGTGGGGCGGTGAGAGGGTTCACCAGAGACAGAGTGGGGAGCAGAACAGGCAGATCGACTGAAATACATTGCTGAGGGGAGCAGCGGGAGAGGCAGGAGAGGTCTGCTGTGCCATGTGAGAATCTCCCCATCCAGGCATCGAACTCGCGTCACTGATGCCAACAGCTCCACAGCGCAGTTCTCAACCACTGCGCCACTGGGGAGGCCCTGTACTGTTTTTATAACATTCATCTTTATTGACTTATCCTTAATTCATTTGACAGGTGTTCTGTGTCAGACAGTGCATCCCCCTCCCCACCACTCTGGTGAAACCCAGAGTGAGGTCAACCATCCTTTGGAGCCATTGGCCCTCCACAGGTGAAGGGCAAGGAAAGCTGGTCTCTCCCTGCTTTTAAAAGGGCCCGGAGGCAGCCGCCTCTCCCCCACCCTCCCCCGCCTTCTCCCTCCTTCCTAAAAGGGCACATTCAGAAATGAAAGAGGTCTGGCCCTTTGCTATGTAAATTGAACCTCTCTGATCCAGAAATCCCTAAGTATAGCTCTTAAGACCAAGCGCGGTCTCCACCAACTAGGACTTCATCTTCGTTGGTTTTTTCCTTCTCCCAGACAGCAATGCAGACCTGACAAGACAAGGACCCAGGAAGCCCCTGGTCCGGAGTTCTGGGAAGAGGGCTGGAGTGGAGGACAGAGTGATCGCAAACACCGGCCTCAGTTTCCCTCAGCTAATAAGAGTTTGAGGAAAAGAAAAGTGGTTTAATCTGTTGACAGATGAGGAAGGCAGCAGACTCATGTCTGAGAGATCTCCGTCCTGCTCCCTGGCAGGGGGCAGGGGGATTTATAAAAAGGGGAGAAGGGCATGGACGAAGGTCTGCAAAGGGGAGGGGGGCAGTGGTCAGCACGAGACAGGTGGGCGCCAGTTTGCTTTTTCGACAACTGCTGTTTAACTCCCTTTTCATTGGAATGAAGGAAGACAAACCTGTCAAACAAGGGAGAATTAAGATATATGGGGAAGACAAACTTGTTAATGCTTATCTGGGACACCAGTCATAAGAAAGACAAACCTGTCAAACAAGGGGGCAAATAGAAGAGACGAGGGAAGATGAACTTGTTAACTTCACCAGGAGGTGGGTGGGCTGTGCGTGCTGGGTCAGTCTTTTGTGGTCCAGAAGACCGCAGGTTTCCAGGCACAGATGGGGGCTCCCAGCGAGGGGTTCTTGGCTTTCTGCCCCCTGTCTAGAGTTCATCCCCAAAGATCTTCCTTCTGACCCTGGTCTTGCCCCAAAGGACAGCCTCTGGTTTTGTTCTCTCTCCCCGTGACCCAGCTCCAAGGCCAGCACCCAGGGTGGGAGAGGTGACATCTGGACCCAAATTGTCCATCAGGAAATGTTCTCCTCTCTTCACCGCCCTGGTAACCACGGGCTTCATCTCTCAGAGACCAAGATGGGGCTCCAGTTGGGGGCTTCCTTCCCACTACAATTGGCAGGAAAGAAAATCTCAGCTCTGCAGTAACCTGGTCAGGCTGTAACCTGGCTTTTCCAGGGGAAAAGGAGAAACTTTATTCTTCTTTCCTTTGGGGGTTAGAAAAATTGTCTACACAAATGAGCCTGGGTGTAATTCTTCTGGACGTAAAGACTCTCAGAGGGTCAGATAACTTCCAACAGCACTGACCAAAACAGGCAAGTTTTGGTTTCCCACAACATCCTTCACTTTTGATTAACTCTACTTAATGGGCCTATTTATAGTTGAAGAAACAAAGGAGCGATAGCTTTTTATTTAAAATACTTTATATACAAACAAGTTCAAACAGTTAAACATAAGAGAATTTTAACTTTTGCGTGGAAAAAGTGGTCAATCAGTTCACACACTTTTTTAACACTTAGTCAACATGTTATGTCATAGGAATGTCAAATCCTATACTAAGAAACTTGTCAAAATAACGGCTCCCTTTTTCTTCACTTATGTATGGCCAATCTGTAAGGTTTAAAAGAAAGAATAAAAATAACAATGTATGGTGTACCAATTAAGCAGAATGTTTCCTGTGTTTTGTATGTTAATAAGGACAAACTTTGGGTCATACATGCTCATTTAACTATATGCTCTTACACGAAGAACTGAGGGTGCTATGAGTTCAGGATTCCCAAGTGTTTCTTTACTTGTAATATGGAGTGATTGGTAATGAGAGGTTTCTCAGATCAATAGCTGACAAGATGCAGACTTAGTTTTCATAGGTTTCATCTAATCTGTCTCTTACTCATTTCGAATTCTTAATACAGACAAGCATCCTTGAGTCCATTATATGATATCCTGTTGCAGACAATATACAGGGAGCAGCTAACACAGAGTCTGGAGTATCATTTACACATAATAAATTGTAGCATTTGTTCTGAGAGTATTGTTGGCTCGAGTCTTTGGCAGATTTGGAATAAATAGGGCTGTGTGCAGAAAAAGGAAGCTTTCTTTGTGGACAAACATCGCCAAGGGCCCAATGATATGTCATCTAATTAGGCGAGTCATTAACACCTCATGATACCCTGGCTTACCTACCTCAGTGTTAAATGTCTCCTAGAAAATCAGGACAGTTTTCTTACATAGCAAGATAAGTAGGGGAGGAAGAAAGTATTTTAGAAATATCACTTGCTAAAATTATCCTTAGTTGCTGAGTGGGATGTAGAAAATAACCTGGGTGTTAGTTACTGGAGCTCTAAAAGCAAGTTCTCTGAGGAGTCCTGCAGTGAATACAGATGTTATGTGCTCGTTCAACCTCACAATTGTCCACAAACCTGCATTTTCACCTTTAAACATCCGTCTTTGCTTTTATGCCATCGGCTGTCCTCCTGCTCTCATTTAGCAAATCTAAAAATATATGTTTAAAAACCAAAAGGCAGTGTGTTCCCTGTTAATTGACATTATCAACCGCAACACATCCATGAGAGTGAAGGAGATGAGCCAGTACACAAGGACTGGGGAAGATGCAGGATGCAGAGCTGCTGGAACTGGGATTGCTGCGAAATGTAAAATTGGGCAGCGACTTTGGAAACCAGTGTGACAATTTCTTATCACAATAACCACAGTCTTCATAAGTAAAATTAATTTCATTAAATGTAACAAAAACATGTTTGAATAAAACCTAGACTTGAATGATTTATAGTGAATGTATTTGTAATGGTTGAAAACAGAACTATCTAGTAATTAAGAGTAATCAGCCATCAATGTATTACGGGAAATTAAAGAAATTAGATATGAAAAGCTGCACACTATATGATTCTAGCTACATGGTCCAGAAAAGGCAAAAACATTAGCTACTATGAGGTCAGTGGTTTCCAGTGGTAAGACATGAAGAGAAAGGCAAGTGGGAACTTGGGGTAGTAGTGGATCTGTCCTATATCTTGATTGTGGTGATGGCTGGACTGTACGACTTTAACAAAACTCACAGCCCTGTGCCCTAAAAGGGTAGGTTTAACTGTCTGTAAATTATGTCTAAACAAAAAACGGAAGCTATAAAAATATTCCACCTGTTTTTAAAAATCAACAAGTCAAGCATAAAATCGACCACCAAAAATATAACCACCAAAATTATAGCCCACATTTGTTTAGGAAAAAAAGATAATAGCTAATTACTCCGAATGGTTTTAGAAATGAGAATAAAGTTGCCTTTTTCATAATATTGTAGATACTGCTGGAGGGAAATTGTGACTGACTGAGAGCAAACGGGTCTTTGATAGTGTCATTATTGAGTCCACAACTAACCAACACTCAAATCTGATCACTCAATCATTTTTGCAAGAGGCTGGAAAGATGTGTGGAGGTAGACAATGCTGAAAAACAATGTTTTGCAGTCTAGTTTCTCTATAAGTTTAATATCCACATTATAACAGCGTCACTAGACTGACAGAATTTGATTGAAACACTTTACTTTTTAAAGCTACCACAAATTGGGGCTTCCCTGGAGGTGCAACGGTTAAGTCTCAGCACTATGAAGCTATCCAGAGCTACTGCAGCACGAGTTCAATCCCCGGCCTGGGAGCTTCCCACAGGACACAGAAGACCTCTCCTGTCTCCCCACTGCTCCCCTCAGCAGTGGATTTCAGTCAATCCACCTGTTCTGCTCCCCACCCTGTCTCTGGTCAATCTTCTCACACACACCCCCTCTGGCCTACACCCCAGTTCTTGCATGCAAAAATAAATAAATCTTTTTTTAAAAAGCTACCACAAATTTACCTATAAGCTAGACTCCAAATTCTTGTTTTATAAGCATTTTTTTTTCTATAACTTCCTGACTGCCCTGGCGCCCCTCAGACCGAGACCGTGGAGGAAATCCTGCCCACATCCCCTAGACCCTCATGGGGCGCTAAACATCACCTCCTCATGAAGGTGGCCCAGAGGTGAGGTGAACGCCCTTCAGGTGAATCGTGACCTGAGAGCCTCGTGCTTCTCAGAGTTCTAACTCTGACTGCCCAGACTGGCAGTGAGATCTCTGCCGTTCCAAATCCCACCAAACTTCGTGCTTGAAGAGCTGCGACTGTTTCTGACACCATCGCCTCCCCTGCACCCAGCCCTAATACATTCATGCATATAATATTTGAATCTGGTTGACAAATACATGAAGTCATCAAAATAAGCACTTCAGTGCTGTGATTTAATTTGGTGTTTTATGCTTGGCCCCAAAATATTATTAAATTCATAAATTAATTTTATCCTCAGATATGTTTGAATTCACTAATATAATAAATAATTGATTTGTGGAGTGAAAAGAGAAACTTTGGCAAGATAGGCATCTGGCCACAATGGTCAATTAGAGAAAGGAGCTTTCAGCCTTATTGAAATTTGCTAAGACTCCCGCTGCTCTCTGGTGCCATAATCTATCATTGTGAGAGACCCCAGTCAAGCAGCCTCCACTCAACCGTTGGCTTGGAAATCCAGTATGGGTGAATTGAAAAACTTCTGTATTTCAGTTCCTGTGTGGTAGCCTAGGGAAAATGATGGCCCCTGGCTCATAACAAGACACAATATGAGGTAAATGTTTAAGCACCTGTCTCTGAGTGAGCTCTCAATAAATGTTGATCATTTCATCAGTGATATTAACTGGACTCTGAGTAGCAGAACTCTAACAGAGAGTCCAGAGAAACAAAGCTCCAAGTTGATGCTTTGCTTAACCACTTAGGTAGAATCTGAGCAGCTTTAGTATCTGAAAAATATGAAGGAAAACTATAGCCATGGTTATTATAATTTAGATTTTAAAAGCATTTTTAGGCTGTAAGTCAGTCTATTCTCCATATTAATTACATTTACCAAAAATAATACAACCTGGTAGTATAGTGGTTAAAGTCTCAACCACAGCAGCCTGAGTTCGATCCTCGGCCAGGGAGCTTCCCACCTCGCACAGCAGACCTCTCCTGTTTTCTCGCTGCTCCCCTCAGCAGTGTATTTCAGTGGATCCACCTGTTCTGCTCCCCACTCTGTCTCTGGTGAATCCTCTTACCCCATGCACTTCTGGCCTACACCCCAGTTCTTGTATGCATTAAAAAAAACTCAAAAAAATAAATAATACAACTTAGTGAAAGTTAAGCATCTCTTTTTTTGACAATGATTTTCATGTAATTGAACATATCACATAAACCCAATTACTTTTAATATCTATTTTCTTGCAAGATGACAGAAAAAATCCTTTGAGATTTCCAGGGAGCCTCTGGGAAATCTCAAAGTCAATCCAAAGTCAAGAAGATTTCATTTAGGATTTCATTCTAGGGTGTAAAAATACCAAAAATGTCCAAAGGTCTGAACACTTAAGACCTCAGGTCTCTGTGAAGCAGTGCTTATCTACCTACTGTACTAAAATAGTGATGAAAGAACTCAAAGTAAACATAAGAAATAAGAAAACAAGTAAGCAAAAAGGACAGGAACATCATTTTAGTAAAGTGAGAGAAAGGTAAAGAAATGCCTTTTTAAAATCTCTTATCAAAGGCAGACTAATCGTTGGAGAATACTTTGCGTTTTCAGCAGCAAAAAAAACCAAATTCTGGTTTTACATTTGTGTCCTCAACATTAAGGCTCTTTAAAATAAAAAGTAAATAAATAGGGGCCTCCCTGGTGGCCTAGGGTTAATTCTCAACACTATCACCTCTTTGGGTAGGGAGCTGACCCACATGGCGCAGCAGACCTCTCCTGTCTCTCAGATGCTCCCCTCAACAATGGATTTCAGTAGATCCACCTGTTCTGCTCCCCACTCTGTCTCTGGTGAGCCCTCTCGCTGCCCCACACCTTTGGCCTGTACTCCAGCCTATATGCAAAAATAAATAAAACTTTAAAAAAAAAAGAAAGAAATCATGGGTACCTTCTTTAAAATAAATCAAGGGCCTCCCTGGGGGTGCAGGAGTTAAGTCTCAGCACTATGAAGCTGTCTACAGCACGAGTTCGATCCCCAGCCAGGGAGCTTCCCACAGGGCGCAGCAGACCTCTCCTGTCTCCCCACTGCTCCCCTCAGCAGATTTCAGTGGATCTGCCTGTTCTGCTCCCCACTTTGTCTCTGGGAAATCCTCTCACTCCCCACACCTCTGGCCTATACCCCAGTTCTTGTATGCATAGATAAATAAATAAAATTTTAATAAATAAATAAATAAACCCATATGGTTTTAGCCACCACTGATATGACAAGATAAAATTCCTTTTCTAGCATTCCTTGTTCTCTAATCATCTCTAACTTTTTCATGCTTTCAATTTCTGTGGTTTTCTTGTTTTATGTTAGGGTGAAATTACCCTTCTCCCCATAACAAAACACATTCTACATATAAATCACACTTTATATACAAAATTCTATCCCTCCACCCTTATTATTGACAATAACTTTATTTTCATATGGTGATTATACTGTTTAATCATCAGTAACCCTTTCCTTCCTTCCTTCCTCCCTCCCTCCCTCCCTTCCTTCCTTCCTTTTCCCCAGCCCACCACTTCTTTTTTATAGAGAAAATGAGGAGAGTTGCTAATTCCTGTCATAAGCCAGCTCATTACAGCGACGGCCCATCTCCCAGTTTTCACAGGTTTTGTCATCATTGAGCAACTTCTCGATGTGGCAAAAAGACCGTGCTAAATAGACTCAGATACAGTTAGCCATATAAAATATATACTACACACACACACATATATATATATACCATTTATATACCATATAAGATAAAACTTAAAAGCATTAAAACTCAATGATGTCATGTATATAAATAAATAAATAAATAAATAAATAAAGGTTTTATCAGATTAAAAAAACTATTAAAATTCAAATACAACCTTATTAATTGTTGCAGTAGGTTATCTTACATAGGCATTATTAACAAATATACAAATGCTTAAATTTACTCTAGGGTTGTAAGTTATCAAAAAGATTTGGGGAAGTGCTTTCACATGTAACACAGCTAACCAGCATCCAAGTTATTTTCCTGTAATTCTTTCTTTTTTTTTTTTTTACAGCACTTGTACATTACTCAGATATCACAAGAGCAAAAACCCTAAAATTTAGGGTTAGAAATTAAAAACCTGGGGTTCCTGTTTCACATCATGCTTGATAGGTAGTGATTTTTTTCTAGGGCATCTTTGGTTGAACGTTTCCCCTTAGATGAATTTATGGTTTCTGGAATTTTAATCATCCCGTAGGCAAAATATTACTTAACTTCACTAATAAATCAAAGTTTGTGTCTGTTAAACAAGACTTATTTTAATTCCAAATATATATTCTTGGAGAGAACGCTTGTACAATGAAGAGACGATAGTTCTCAAAATACCAAGAAGGAAAAGGTCACACACAGACTGGTGAGGGATGTAAATGACGCAGCCCTGGTCCCACCACCTTTGTGGCTGGAGCCTGACAAAAGGCATCATAAGCAATCATGGTATCTTCTAACTAGAGAACTAACCACCAGGTTTGTCAAGATAAATGTCAGTGATGCCAAAGAGTGTCGATACACCACAGCTCCGTGTTCTTCAAGGGTTGCCATTTTGAAATAATATTATCCTCCAAGCTGACAGTTTATCTCCAAAATATTTAAGTTGAATTAAACCATCTCAAGTAATTAATAGGAAATCATCAATATCTTTAATGAACAAACTTTATCTTCAAAATCTAAATTTGTTTTATGTTCATGTGAGATTTTGTATTTACCTTACCTCATTGAAAAGTAAAACTCTCCTGTATGTATTTGTAATACTTTTGGCTAATCTATCTTATTCCAGATGTACCAAGTAGGAGAGTGTTTTTACCTGGCGATAAAGGCAAGCAAAGAGGGACCTCCCTGGTGTTGCAGCGGTTAAGCGCTGCGCTGTGGAGCTGTTGGCAGCAGCGAGGCGAGTTCGAAGCCCGGCCAGGGAGATTCCCACATGGCACAGCAGACCTCTCCTGCCTCGCCTGCTGCTCCCCTTAGCAGTGTATTTTAGTCAGTCTGTCCGTCCTGCTCCCCACTCTCTCTCTGGTGAACCCCTTGCCGCCCCACACCTCTGGCCTGTACCCCAGCTTGTATCATAAATAAATAAATCTTTTTTAAAAAGGCAAGCAAAGAACCCAGACAAACATTAGTATACAAATAGATCCTCCCTTCTCTTCAAACAACCATATATTTGTCACTATGACCAAGCCTCTTACTACATAGAACAAGATCATGTTAAAGGTAATTTTTTGCCTTATCTTTTTGAATGGAATATGACTTTTTTTTACAAAAAATACATCAGCAAGCAAACAATAAACACTAAAAATTATCTATTTTTCATTGAAAATATTGTGAAAACATTTCTTATATAAGTAGTAAACTTAGATTTAATTTAAATTATAAACTCTTGTCTATGTCCACAATCTCTAAGCTAAAATGTATGGCCAAAAAAAAAAAAGATTAATAAGAGGTAACCAAATAATACAATGAGTCTCCAATAGAAAAGCATTTGGTGAAATCTTTTGTATTACTTTTTCCTTATCTAACTTCAGAAATATTTCCCCTTTATACTAGAATGTAGTATGAGCATTTAATCCAACCAAGTGGCACCATATCCAAAATTTCCCTTTGTTTTTATTTAATTTTAATTTTGCTAATTATGGATTCATAGCCAGAAGACCTAACCTCTTAAGGAACTTCCTGAGTCCAAGTTCTTTTTTTAAAAAAGATTTATTTATTTATGCACACAAGCTGGGGTACAGGTCAGAGGCATAGGGCGGCGAGAGATTTCACCAGAGACAGAGTGGGGAGCAGAACAGGCAGATGGATGGAAATACACTGCTGAGGGGAGCAGCGGGCGAGGCAGGAGAGGTCTGCTGCGCCATGTGGGAATCTCCCCTGCTGGGCATCAAACTCAGGTCACCATTTCTGAGAGCTCCACAGCACAGCACTTAACCACTGCGCCCCGAGGGAGGCCCCTGAGTCCAAGTTCTAAGAGGTTTCTCCATTCAGAGGGGAGCTCGAAGCCTCATGAGTAAATTGAAGCCAAGTTGCTCAACTCAGGAACTTGATTTCTTAGGTTTTAATCTTGATTTCTAAAGAGAGAATGACTTGTGGCCTTTATAAAAATTATAATAGTGTCAGAAAAATGAGTTATTTAGATTTATATTTTTGAATATTTTGAGCTCATCTTTGCAAAGAGTTCTAGCAAGATAAATAAAGGAAAAAATATGACCATTATCATTTTCTGCACTGAAATGATGATTAAATATAATAAATCCAACCTTTGATTTCAACTATAAGAAGTTTGGTTGGTTGACAGCTATCACAACTGTTCTCTTAAAGTTATTGCAATAAGCGGTTCTATGTTTGCAGAATGCAAGCTAAATTGTCCTTTATAAAGGTGAACTCTTTATGACAACATGTATGGAACTGGAGGGAATGATGCCAAGCAAAATCAATCAGAAGGGGAAACACAAATAACAGAAGATTTCACTTATATGTGGAATGCAGAGCAACAATCTAAGTGCCTAGACAGAAAGAAGCGATAACAAACTCTAAAAATTTGACTATAGAACTGAGGCTGCAAGACAGGGAGGGACAGAGCAGAGAGTAATGTGGAAGGGTGGTCTGTGGGCCTGTGATATTGTGCATTGTGGGGACATACAAACCAAAAGATGTGATCTTATGCCTCTAATAACACACAGTGTTGTAAACTACAGTCACCTCAATAAAAAAGAAATAATCTTTCTTTTTTGACAATGCATTTTATTAAAATAACTGTAATGTAAACATGTTTGAATAGAATATATGTAAGATAGATACTGTGTATCATCATTTTACTAAATAAGAAACTCCTACAGAAAGAGTACGTAATTGTGTATATGTTTCTTATTTAACAAAATGATTTCCTCACTTTGTCTCTCTTTCTAAGAGGAGGAAAGACACCACAGCTCGGAGGATAGTCCGAGAGTGGACTCTGCATTCAGTTGCTCTGAGACTTGACCACATCATTTAAACACTTTGAACTTGGTGATAGTATGGGTGTCTCCTTTGTAGGGATGTAATAATGATGAAATAGAAAGATAAATGTATAGAATGCAACTTTTCACCTGGCGCGTGTATAGAGCTGAAGATAAAGGGTTTTCACACATTGCAGTGGGTTATCAATACAGCTCCTATGTCTGCTACTTTGTTCCCATAAACAGGAAGGAAGAGCTCCATTTTCATCTGTACCATAACCTTCCTATGGAACTTCTCAGTAACAGTCCCTTGAAGCATGAAAGGGGAAAGAAACTAGGAAGGCCCCTCAGCTTTTCCTGCGGAGACACTCAATTGTTTGGGCACTAATGTCTCAAAGATACTTGAGATGTGAACATTGGCCATGAGTAGTAATTTCTCGACCTCAAACATCAAGAAGTCTTTCTGAAGTTTTCAAATTATACAATTATGTCAATTTTTGCATTTAGCTAAAATAAAGCCACATTTTTGTCTTTCTAGAACTTGATGTAAGGGAATTCCTGGAGGCCGCTCTCTGGAGCTTTTTTGCATACTAATTATTCAACGGTTTAAATCACAGCAGCAGCACCATCTATTGGGGAGGTTTTCCTGAAACAAATGCTTCTGTACTTCTGGAAGTAAATATAAAAAAAATAAATGTGGGTTCATTTGAATTCTCGCTTACGTTAGTAAACCATTTGTTCACATGTACATTCTCAAGAATGGGTGAAGAGTGCATGGGACTCACTGCTTGGAGCTGTACATTTTGCAACATTTTAAAAAGGAAAAATTAAATATCAGAAGTATTAAGCCTTAAGGGACAATAAGTCTTCCCTAATTATCACAGGCTGATGCACCCGTGTCGTTTGCCTGCTAATGATTGGGGAGAGGTGGCAATTTCCTTTAAAAATCCAGCCCTTGTCATTCTTTTGTGCCAAGGTAATTCAGATGCAATGGACGAAGAGCAGATTAGGACATGATCCACTGATTATAACTTTCTGTTGGATTTATAGCACCAGATGGCTTAATTATTCTCAACAGTTCTCCATCTCTGTCTGTCAGGGAGACCAGATGTAATTTCTACCTTCTGGTGAAATAGATTCCTAAGATTGAATACAAGAAATGAAATATGAAACACAGAACAAATAATTGAGATAAAAACTTAGTGGAAGTCAATCTATATACCCAAGCACAGGTAGCTGGAACCACCTCCTCTCCTTGAAAGCTGGTTTGCAGAGACAGCAAGGTAGAGGCCCATGGAAACATCCAACAGTGGTAAGTTCTGACTATAAATACTTGTTTATACTCAGCAGTCACATGCACATGCAAACACATATGTGTGATTGCCTAAATAAAACATAGAATTCGTGCTTTCTACCAGCGCCACTTGGTCATGGATTTAAATGTCGCTTCTTCTTAAGTCAGCTCTCCATTCGTAACGTTCATATCATGTAAAACATGCCAGCGTGCTGAGTAACATCCCCCAATCAGTCCGTTTAGGAAAGATTTACATCATGCCTTATTTATAGCTTGCCCTATATGTCTTCTAAGGCTATGCCTCCGTCTAGCCAGTCTTCTGTCTTCCCAGGTAATGCACCATTTTAGCTAAGCAGAAATAAAACTGTCCAAAAAGGTCCATTAGTTTAACCTTTAGGTATGAAAACAATGCAAATGCCTTGCATTTGTCCTCATTCCATTTTAATATCTTCAAGGTCGGCTCATGAGCTCCAGTCAAATATCCAGCCACGTTTAGGTGGGAGGAAAGCTAATGGAGGGACTTGGAAGGTGGGAGACCCATTGAAGTGCAATATTCAATGTCAATGCCTAAAGGTCATTCTTTCCGTAGATGAAAAACGGAAGTCGCATTGTTCAGTTGAGTAAATATGTATTCACATTCTAGCTTTCCACCCACAATAAGCCCAGTCCAGCCCCTCACCACCAGTTTAATTGGATATCTTCCGGGCTAGTGTGAACACTATTTTAAATAAGGACAATAAACTCTACATCCTGAGTGTGTCTTCGTTTTTCTGTCATCATCCAAAAGCACATGCTCTGGCCCCTGGGCAGAGACCCATAAATGCTGTGGGATGAAAAGGAAGAACTTGTAGTCTTTTCCCAAAAGAATAGATCATTCTTCTAAGTAACATAATTGCTCTTTCCACTGACAGTTTACAATTCTAGAACAAAAACCGTGCTGTGACATCTTGACATGGTACTTGGGAATATGAAAAAAGACGGGATCACATTTTCGTGTCCTGGATTTGTTTTCAGTGATTGACTTACCTCTGGAAGTAGGCTATTTATGATCCAATAGTTGCTTGACTGTAAAAAAAAAAAAAAAAAAAAAACTTAGATAAATAATAATTCTAACATTAATTTTAAAGCTGACAGGAATGTAAGAGTCCTGTAAAAATATTGACAGATGTTAGTAGAGTTTGCCAGCTTTTTCTAATAATGTAGTTATATTTTAGGGATGATTTTTAAATCTGTTCCATGATAACCATGCATTCAGGAATACAATAAATAATCTAGTAAATAAACTCAAGGAAATATTAGGATGCTCTATACCTGACTGGACTTTGAAAGCATAAGAGATTAGTGTAAGTATTTTAAAATACTCTTTTAAAATTATACTTCAGCAAAATATGCTGCCGTGCACATTCCTGTATATTGCCAACATTCTCCAACCCAATGTTTTGGTTTTTTGTTTTGTTTTGTTTTGTTGCTACCTTAAGTGAATTCAAAGGAGATGTCACCATTCTTGAAGAGTGCGAGGGAACAATAACAAAAGCTAAGACATCGCTAGCTAAGTCACAGACTGGTAGGGACTCGTTAATAAGGAGACTCCATTCTGTTAAGACAGCTCCAGTGCGAAGAAGCATTCTAACCCTGGGGAGTTCTGCCACAGGCATTAAGAAGAAGGAATGAAGATTTCTTTTCCAAATTAAGTTGTCAAGGAGCTCATTTACACTGCACACGGAGTGTATGTGGGCGAACTGATGAAGATGATGATTTATGATGCTATAGACACTTAAGTGATTCTAGTGATGGAAATCCACAGCAAAATCCACTTAGGAAGATAAAACAGAGCTCCTATTATCTGTAGGAGGTAAAGCCACGTGACTTTTGCCCTTACACATTGCAAGTTATCCTACTGGGTTTGGGACTAGAAGGAAAGCTCATTTACTTAGAATTCATGTTTTGGTTTAAGGTTATTATACAGATTCACACCCGTACCATTTTTTAAAAGTTCGTATTCATTGGATCTACTTGAGAGGAATTTTGACCAGACTTTTTTCTCTCATTTGGAAGGAACGGTGAGGACTGGATCTGACGAATCGCATCGCGGAGAGCTGTGTAGCATATCAGACTTTAAAATATCTCCACATGTAGCCATCCATCTGGAGAGGCAGTAAATAGACATTTTGAGGAAATCTATCTGAAAATAATATCTTTGAAAAGGCTGGGAAAATCCACCAACATTCTAGGCTAACATGATGGTAACTGGAGATGTCTTTATCGCTTCATTGAGAAACAAATCAAAGCACACAAAAGGTAAAAATGATAAAACAAAATGAAAATTCTACTTTCACTTCAGCATAGTTGATGGGCTTGATCCTTAAATGACAATGAAAATGAGTTTTAAGAGTCTCATGAGAATTGATAGGTTCGGATCTTTCTTGAATTTTTAAATGTTCAGAATACCCAATTTTGGTGGCAAAGTGCCAGCTTTGGAAATAAAATACCAATGACAGGTAAATTCCTACATAAACAAGGCAAAAGGGCAAAAACTCATTGAAGTTCTGCAGTTAACCCAGTTTCCCATTTTTCATAAATGTTTTCACAGAGTGCAAAACACGCCCTTTGAGAGACTCTATGTGACCTGCTTCCGTGACCTCGAGTTTATTTCCAACATCTTAATACAGGTAAGAGTTTCATTTATTGTGTCTATGCATTAGATTATTATATGCTTCCTATGCTGCAGAAATAAAATGAGCATTAACTATTTATTCACAGAAATATTCTCGTACTGCAACATTTATTTCCTCATAAAAGTTTGCAAACTTATAGGGACAGGTTGACAGAACATCTTTCTGCCCCTTCTGCTCTGTGTAAGGCAAGAGGGAATATCGTGTGCTTTTGTTTGCTTTTTAATGGGATTCATCAGATGTTCCTCTCACATATTTCTAGCTTCCCAGAGAATGTGGTCAATCTATCTACTTTATTTTTCATCACCATGAGAAAAATCAGGCACAGATGCTCATTCATAAGCAACTAAATGTATGTAATAGTACCATGAATGGAAATGCATAAGATCAATTTCCTTGGTAAGATATCCAGGACATATTACAAATTAAAGCAAGGATTCAACAAAGGGTTTGGTTTGCTTTGTATGTCTCTTCTAACTCTCCTGATGCTTGATGAAAACAGATTTGGGGCCTCCCTGGTGGTGCAAGGTGTTAAGTCTCAGCATTATGAAGCTACCAGCAGCCACTGCCACACTAGTTTGATCCCTGGCCAAGGAGCTTCCCACATGGCGCAGCAGACCTCTCCTATCTCACCCACTGCTCACCTCAGCAGTGTACTTCAATAGCTCTGTCTATTCTGCTCCCCACTGTCTCTGGTAAATCCTCTCCCTCACCACACACCTCTGGCCTACACCCCAGTTCTTGTATGCATAAATAAAAATAAATCTTAAAAAAAAAAGAAAGAAAATAGACTTAGCAAAAAAAAAAAAATAATAATAATAATCCAGCCTCATAAAACTGTGACATCACTACAGGATTCTGGAAGTTTCTAGGACAGAATTCCACAGGCTTCCATTGCCTTTGCTCTCAGGAGCCACTGTAAACACAAACTTAAAAAATGTTAAAGATTTTATTAGACATGACCTTTAAGTGTAAGTATTAAGTATAAGTATTAGGATGCCAAAAAAAAAAAAAAAAGAAAGTTCAGGAATTTCAGATGGTTGGATCAATTTCTCAGGGTTTGGAGTTTTCATTGCCAAGCTTATATTCCAATTTAGACTATCTTTTAAGTGAAGGTAGTTCATTTAAACAATAGTTTTGGTAGCATGTACAGCTTTGTATGATTAACATTCATTCCTGAGAGCAATGAATTTTTCTAACATCATAGTATCAGTAGTTCCTTTTCTGCTTCTGTTAACAATGTCACAGCTCTATGAGTGCATAAAATATTGGTATTTCCCACTGGAAAGAAATATGGACTTGAGCCACACACGATAAATAACAATGGAGAATTGGGTTAGCTGGAAAATGTAAAGATTTTGATAGACTCACACTATCATCATTTCTAATAATCAAATTAAACTTCAATGCAATGCCATGGTTTTAATAGGATACTTGAGAGTACAGAAAGTCCCCTTCTTATGTTGCTAGTGGACGTTCATTTTATTTTTAATTTTTTAAAGATTTATTTATTTATGCATACAAGAACTGGGGTGTAGGCCAGAAGTATGTGGGAGTGAGAGATTCCCCAGAGACAGAACAGGCAGATCATTTGAAGTACACTGCTGAGGAGAACAGCAGGGAGGCAGGACAGGTCTGCTGAGCCATGTGGGAAGCTCCCTGGCCGGGGATCGAACTCATGCTGCAGTGGCTGCTGACAGCTTCATAGTGCTGAGACTTAACCACTTGCACCACCAGGGAGGGCCCTCGCTTTTAAATGGCAGTCATAAATGGCATGCTTAAAGACCTGATTTTCCAGAAATACTCCCCATCTTAAATGGTCTGGCAAGCACTTCTGGGCTTACCTCTGGAGCCTTCAGTGTGGGAGTTGAGAAGGTGGTTGCCTTATGGTGCTGCTGGGGTACAGGACTCCGAGCAAGGGCTGCAGCTGCTACAGATGGCTGTTTTTTTTTCCCAATGCAAATAAAATATGTTTCAGATTTGCTCTGACCCACATATTTCTGTGGACCATGCACAGACACTTCATCTCCCTCAAAGATCCTTGGCCAAGTAGCACCCAGCGGGTGCGGCAGAGGGTGAGAACATCAGAAAAACTGTTGCCTCCAGTTAGGATCCTGCCTAATGAAGTTTTGGGCATCCATCTCAAAAAAATAAATAAAATATAGAAGTGGAGTAAACCAACTGACGTTGCTTTCCTGGTAAAAAACAAACTCCTGAAAAAATGTACTTTTCGATCGGCAATTTAATAACTTATTTATTAGACAGTATAACCAAATGACAGCCTGTGTGTAATAAAGTTGTAAATACAAAGAACTGTGTTTTACATATTAGTAGGCAATAAAAATAGCAAATGCTCATACATCTTTCAGTCTCTGAAGTGCTGGCTTAAGATTTGTAGTTTGTTTTAAATTGAACAGAAGGGCTTAGGAATGAGGGACAGAGAACTAAGTCATGTGGGCAATAAAACTGAGAAAATGCTAGCCAGCATCCTGCGGTAAGTTACCAGCATTCATAAACAATGTTCTTGTTTATATGGTTGGCTCCTACTGGAGCCAAATTACCCCAAACGCCTTTTAATGAATACTTCTGGATCTTGCTCCTCACCAAAAAGGAGCAGCATTTTAATTCAAATTTAATTTCGCATCCTTTAGACTCTTTATCTAAGGTCAGGAAACTAAGACCCTTTATCAAACCTTTTTTCATTGATATAATCCTCATTGCATTTTTTTTTTTTTTTGCTATGGGACCTAATACTCCCTAGTCCTCAAATGTCTTAGAAACCCCAATGCCAAGGCCTCCCCGGTGGCGCAGCAGTTGGGCGCTGCACTGTGGAGCTGTTGGCAGCGGTGACGCGAGTTCGACGCCCAGCCGGGGAGAATCCCACATGGCGCGGCAGACCTCTCCTGCCTCGCCCGCTGCTCCCCTCAGCAGTGTACTTCTGATCTGCCTGTTCTGTTCCCCACTCTGTCTCTGGTGAGCCCTCTCGCTGCCCCACGCCTCTGGCCTGTACCCCAGCTTGTATGTATAAATAAAAAAAATAAAAATAAAATATTAAAAAGAAAAAAGAAACCCCAATGCCATCTTCAAATGCCCGTTTCCTTTATATCAGTGTTCTGATTGCAATATTGGATGGGAACTTGTATATACATGAATGATGTTAAGTGATAAAAGCATACTGCCGATCCATGAAGCCTTTTTAAAGCTGCGCGTAGCATCTTCCCAGAAATCTCCCTGAAATAAATGTGGCTACACTGAAATGCATTTCAGTGTCACGACGACCCCAAGCCCCTGGCAGCATCTGTTTCTGCAGGTGTGTGATCACATGTGTATTTTCTCAGGGGACCCAGGGCTGGAGTTCCCCAAGTCTTCATGCCTGATCTTTACTTTCACCCCTTCTGAGAGTTGGGAGAAGACATAGAGGAATAAGCCAGACATCAAACCCATTTATTCTGATTCTTAAATTATAACTTGGTATCATCAATATTTTGGTTACATTGGTACACAAAGGACAAATTAACATCTGGTTGAGGTCTCTTCTTTGATTGCTTTGGGATTAATGCCATTTCCTTATGCAGATGAGTCCTGCACCCACCCCCCTCAGCTGTGTTTTCATAATATTGTACAAGGTGCCAGAACTGCTCCGAGGGAGCTTCCACCAGGCCCTTGAACTTCAGGGACTTCCAGGTGGGGACTGCCAGGGCTGCAGGGTGGTGTGGGACGTCTCCTTTCCTGGCAGATCAGGGCAGGGGCTTGAGGGAGGGGGGCTGGCCCTGTTGTCGTCGAAGCACCTGATCCCATGCGCTCACTCAGACGTGGACCCCAATACCTGAAAACACTGCTGGGAAGTCCCCGGCAGCCTGGCACCCACGTGACTGGGGACTTGGAGACATAACTTGCCCCTCACCCAATGTGACTCAGCCACTAAGAGCATCAGGTTCTAAGAATATTCCACAACGCCATCCAAACCCAGAAAATCCAGGCCATGGGTTCGACAGGTGCATCGGTGAGAATGTCTTGGAAAGAATTAGCAGAATTGTCCGTTTCTCAATTTCACTTCGATGCCCAGGTACCATTTTTCTGGTTTGGTCTCATCCAAAACAAAATGCACGGTATTCTTTTGTTTGTTGGTTTGGTTTGGTCTCATCCAGGAGTGGAACACACAGACACACACACAAAAGAAATAAAGGTGAGGAGGGAGAGCTGAGTGTGTGTGTGGGGAGGGGAGTAAAGCTTTGTGAGGGGGGAGAAAAAAAAAACCACACACGCAAACAACACAAAACAAAAGTCGCGGTCCAATCGTGCAAAACTTGCTTCTCCGGATAAAGCACTTCTTGACAGGTGGACAAGCTCCGCCTCTCCCAGACCCTCTGCGCCCTGGGGGAGGGCACAGAAAGCAGGTGTTGCCTCTCTGTTTCTTAAGGCTGCACCCACATAGAGCACAATTCCAGAGCTGTCCACAGCGGGCGACTGCACACTCTGGCGCCCACACCCTCCATCGGTCCTGGGGGGCTGCGCTCTTCGGGGGGGCGACAACACCACGCACAGACAAAAGAAGAGTCACTGATCTCCACAATAAATCCGATATTGACTTTACAATCACAGGTACAAATGTGCTCGAATCGATCCTTTCACGTCTGCTGCAGACCTTGTCGTCTAAAACTAATGAGAGGCCAGTTTCCCGAGGAATCGTCGATACGCAAAGAAAATACTGGAGGTGTAGACGGAGCTCGGCCTTCGACGCCACCTGTCTGGTGGAGGCTGGAAACAGGTGTCCTGTCCGGTGTCCTGTCCGAACCAGTTCGGGGCCTGGGGGAGGTCGAATCCCGGGGTCCAACCGCGACTTCCAGCCCCGTTTATAGAGGAAACACCAGGAAGCCGGAGAACGTGGAGTACTTCCAGCCCCCCATGAGGTTGCCGCGCTCCAGCTTGAGGTGAACCTTGTCCTCGCGCTCCATAAGCAGCAGGACGCCGTTGCTGGCGGCCTCCCGGGTGACATCCTGGTCCCCTGCGAAGGCTGAGATCACTGGGTACCCATTCTGCATCAGACTGACCTAAAACGCAGAGGGAAAGCTCAGCAGGCCGGGAAGGACCCCCTTCTCCACTCTGCTCCTCTAAGGGCACCCCTCAGGTCCCCACCCTTTCCATGGAGCCCACCCACCATCGGGGGCCGGGGCCCCAGAGGCCTCAGCTGCTGCTCCAGCCCGACCCCCACCGGCCCAGGTCTCAGGGTCCCAGTTCACAGCGGGGGGGGGGCCTGCAAGGCGAGAGGGGCCGATCCCTGTGGGAGGCCCCACCAGCCACGACCTACCTGGATGGTTTGTCTGTTGTAAACCTTGACCACGTGGAAGCTGAAGCTATAAATCCCCTTTCTCGGAGCGACAAATATACTGGAGGCGAGATCAAAGTGGTTGCCAATATTTACTAATACCTGAAAAACAAGGGGAGCACAGACCGTGTACCCCAGGGCCTGTTTTCAGCAGACTCACCCCTCCCGGCGCCTGCACCTCATTCTGGAATGCAGATAACAGAGGCCCGGTGCTGCCGCTGCGAAAACCTCCGGCGGCTAGGAATTGATTTCAAAGGGATTCTCACGGAGGGTAATTAATAAAGATTTTTCAAGTATATCCTATTGATGCAATGAACAAGCGGATGAAAATTTTGTAGGTTGGGGCAAGGCAGAGAGGGCTGCAAGGAAGGCAAGAAGCTGTAAAGTGAGTTTAGGCAGGTTGGGGGTGGTGGGGGCGCCATATAAAGCTGTGACAATAAGAAGAAGCCCTGGGCCTCCCTGGTGGCACAGGGGTTAAGTCTCAGTTCTATGAAGCTATCAGCAGCCACTGCAGCAAGAGTTCCATCCCCGGCCAGCGAGCTTCCCACAGGACGCAGCAGACCTCTCCTGTGTCCCCGCTGCTCCCCTCAGCAGCGGATTTCAGTAGATCCGCCTGTTCTGCTCCCCACTCTGTCTCTGGTGAATCCTCTCACCCCCCTCACCTCTGGCCTACACCTCAGCTTGTATGCAAAAAATAAATAAATCTTTTTTTTAAGATTTATTTATTTATACATACAAGCTGGGGTACAGGCCAGAGGCATGGGGTGGCGAGAGGGTTCACTAGAGACAGACTGGGGAGCAGAACAGGCAGATCAGAAATACACTGCTGAGGGGAGCAGCGGGCGAGGCAGGAGAGGTCTGCCGCACCATGTGGGATTCTCCCCGGCTGGGCATCGAATTCGCATCGCTCCCTGCCAACAGCTCCACAGCGCAGCGCTCAACCGCTGCGCCACCAGGGAGGCCCAAATAAATAAATCTTTAAAAACTTTATTTATGCATACAAGATCTGGGGTTAGACCAGAGGTTTGGGGTGATGAGAGAATTCACCAGAGACAAAGTGGGAAGCAGAACAGGCAGACCTACTGAAATCCACTGCTGAGGGGAGCAGCGGGGAGACAGGAGAGGTATGCTGCGCCCTGTGGGAATCTCCCCTGCGGCATCAAACTCGCCCCACAGCTGCCAACAGCTCCACAGCGCTGTGCTTAACCCGTTGAGCCACCAGGGAGGCCCAAATAAATAAATCTAAAAAAAAGAAAAAAAAAGAAAGGATGCCTTCCCGCATGGCAGAGAGGCCAGGTAAGGGGCTATATTCCAGCGGTGTCACTGCTGAGGTGAGAAAGCCAGTGTGAGGTGGAGTCTCCAGGTTTCTCCTGCCTGGCACACCCCCCATTACATACAGTAGGGGCTCACTAATGGCACTTTAGGGAAAGAGCAGGGTTGCTAAACCTGGCAGAGCCTGCCTCCCCTCTTTTCTCTGGAACACCGCACACTCCCTGGGCTAAACCATGACGTCATGCAAATCAAATTGATTAGATAAAGGGAGCGTGGAAACCCCCTGCTCTGCTACAGGAACCCCACAGGATACAGGGGGATGATGAATTAGCTATGATCGAGGATCACAGGGTCCTGGAGATGGCTTCCCAAAGGAAAAGGGGGAGAGGGCTTCACAATGCCACACACAGAACTTGAAGATGGAGGGAGTCCCACGTATGAGCCAGTCCCTTGCAGATAATCCACACTGAACCCGGACATGCTGGCTACCTTCTGCCCAAGGTACCATCCACAGGCAAACGCACAGCCGGATTACCGGATTAGAATAACACAACAGAGCCTCCCTGGTGGTGCAAGGGTTAAGTCTCAGCACTATGAAGCTATTGCAGCCTCTGCAGCAGGAGTTTGATGCACGACCAGGGAGCTTCCCACAGGGTGCAGCGGACCTCTCCTGCTCCCCTCAGCAGTGTATTTCCATCCATCTGCCTGTTCTGCTCCCCACTTTTGTCTCTGGTGAACGCTCTCGCCGCCCCACGCCTCTGGCCTGTACCCGAGTTTATATGCATAAATAAATAAATCTTTAAAAAAAAGAAAAAGAAAAGAAAGCAAACAGCCAGGGTCAACGCCCTAGATTAGGGAGCTGGCCTGTGATCAGAAACTATACCTTTAACATTTTGCTATTATTTTGTACACACTCATTCCAGAGAAATAGTGTGTAATTCCCAAAGCCATTTAAATGCTGCCAGCCACCCTGGGGTGCTGTGCTAACATGGGGGACCAGCCTGCATCAGCTTCTCAGAGTGCCTTGCAGCCCAACAGGAAACCCAGCGAAACTCACAGTTGGGGTTCCACCGTTAAGATGGGGCCATCGGGTGCCTGTTCTGACTGTCCAGGGCTCCGCTCTCCGTGGGCCTGACATGGTTTTCAAAGGAAGGAAATGCCTCTGTTCTGCCCTTAAACTCAGTCACCATGGCTCCCGCACTGCACAGGCAAATTCAGGGTCCTGCTGTAGATGACAGAACCTCGGCAGCCCTGGACAGCATCTCCCAGCCACTCCCCACCGGGGCAGGCGGGAACAGCCCCTCACACTCCCGTGTACCCAGGTGTGACACCAGAGCTCTATCACTACTGACCCTGCCTGTTGTCAGTTTTCTTGGCACCAGAATGAAATGATAGGTGGGAAGGTGCTTTGAAAACTACTTGTAGGACATGGCAATGGGAGTAAAGTGACAACAGAATAACACACAAGGGAGAACTCGAGAGCACAGGCATCTCAAACTCATTTCATCGCGGCCTTCCTGTTGTGCACAGCCTCAAAATAAATATTTTAATGTTTTGGGAATTCAAACAGATTAAAGAGAAATCCCCTTCCATTACAAAAAACAAAAAACAAACAAAAAAAAAACTAAAACACACACACACACCAAAAAACCAAACTCCTAACACGTCCTTAGAATGAGAACACATCAGCCCCGTGAGCAGCGCTGGCTGAGGATCCATTTTGTGGGAAGTATTTTGCACAAGGCAAAGTTTGAACACCACTTGGTGTTCAAGTTGTTTTGAAACACAACAGCAGCCAAGTCGGGGTGGGGGAGCACGAGAGGAAGGTCACAGCCCCCACTCCTGAGCTGCAAAACCCAGAGGTGGGATTGCTAGGATAGGTCCTACCTCTGGCATCTCTTCTTTGAAATAAGTGGGTAAACTGAAGTGGCTCAAAACACTTAGATTGCTGCTCTTTCCTTTTCTAAAGAATAGCCACAACCACGCATTTATCTATGTCTGTAGAGTGGTGTAAACTGTTCTGTTACTCTGCACTACACACAGCACGCTCTATATTCCATTTGCATAAGCACAGCTCGGGGTTGTATTTCTGTAACCTTCCCTGCGATTTCCTGCACACACTTCACTGATTTTCCTGGAAGCGCAACATCCTTTTAAAATAACCAAAGGCAGCATCTTTCTGAGAACTGGCTGAGACTTCTGGAAAGTCCCTTCTTGAGCAAGGAGGGTTTAAGTTGGCCTGGCCTGGTGACTGTAGCCCATCACAATCACACTAGGGATAGCCCCCCCAGCATCCCCCCTCCCAGGCTCAGAGGACAACATGCCTTTCCCTTTGGAAATCTATTTCAGTCTCTTAGGGTTCAATCTCTTATCGAGAGCAGAGACAATTTTACAGGAACATCAGTTGGGAAAGTGACAACTGGACTGACAGTCATAAAAAAGCCAGTCTTGGGGGCCTCCCTGGTGGCTGGCCGGGTTAAGTCTCAGCACTATGAAGCTGTCAGCAGCCACTGTAGTGCGAGTTCGATCACCAGCGGGGGAGCTTCCCACATGGCGCAGCAGACCTCTCCTGTCTCCCCGCTGCTCCCCCTCAGCAGTGGATTTCAGTCAATCTGCCTGTTCTGCTCCCCACTCTGCCTCTGGTGAGTCCTCTCACCCCCCACACCTCTGGCCTACACCCCAGTTTTTGCACGCATAAATAATTTTTTTAAAAAGCCACTCTTGGAAAGCCGGAAATGGGAAGCAGGGAGAAATGGACAAGGGAGAAAGGAGAAGGGCGTGGCAGGGCAGCGAGCAGGGAAGCCTGCACCCAAGTGGCAGGAGTCGGCCCCTGCCCGCGCGCCCGCGCGTCCTCTCTGCCCGGCGGGGCCGAAGGGAGCCGGCCGCTGACCTGGTCGAAGTAGATGGTCATGGTGCGGTTGCTCATCTCCGACGGCTCGTGGTTGGTGCTCCGCGTGGCGGAGAAGGCCACCTTGGCGCTGCCGGAGCGCACGGAGATGCCCAGGGAGGAGGTGACGGCGCCGTCGGCCGAGGGGCTGGAGTCGCACACCACCAGGCACTTGCCCTCCAGCACGATGGGTTCCGTGTCGTTCTGCGCGCGCACCGGGCGCCCGGCGGGCAGCAGCAGCAGCAGCAGGGCCAGCGCCGCTACCAGGCAGGAGCCGCCGCCCGCCGGCTCGCGCAGCGCCCCCCGGCGCCCGGGCATGGTCAGCGGCGGCCCGCGGGGACCCCGGGCGGGCGCCGGCATCCGGGCTGGCGGCGCGGCGCGCCGGGGCCGAGGCGGGCAGGGGCGCGAGGAACGAGGGCGGGAGCGCTGGGGCGCGCGGGGCCCGGGGGAGCCTCTTCTGGCCTGGGTCCGCGGCCGCGTCGGTCAAGGCCAGGGTCGTCCTCAGAAGAAAGTGGCCGACGGACCTGTCAGGGCAAAGAACCCAAAGCCTGAGAAGGGCAGGCGCAGCGGCGGGGCGGGAGCAGGTGCCCGCGGCGCTCGGACGGCCTCGCGCAGCCACTCCCCTCCCCGTCTGGCACCACGAGTCCCCAGAAACACCCCGGCGCCCTGGGCACGGGATCCCCGGAGGCGGCCGGGCGGCGCGCGCAGGGGGTGCGGTCGGGACGCGAGGGCGCCAGGCGGCAGACACGCGGTGCCAAGACCGGGTCGCTGAGCCACCCAGAGGCGGGCCGAGTCCCCAGCCCCACCGGGCAGAGGCCGGGCGGAGAGCGAGACGCAGGCCCCGAGAGCATCTGCGAAGGCGCCCTCGCCTGCATTTTAGTGGCATTTTCTTAAAAGGCACCCCAAGAAACCTTTTTGTCTTCTCCACTTTCCCTCGGATCCTCTATTTTGCCACCCTGGAGGCGGTTTTTTAAGCAATCCACTAAGTGAAGAGCGTATCCATTTTTGATCCAAAGAATGAATCCCCAGAAACTCTTTGGGGGGTTGGGGGGTGGCGAGAGAAGGGGAGAGGGGGACAGGGGAGGGGGGGGAGAGGGAGAGAGAGAGAGAGAGATCAAACACCTACTTGCCCGTGCCCTCAGCCAGCTCCCTCGGAGAAGCCTTGCAGCTCCGAGTCCTTTCTCTGGCAAAAGACCAGGGGGTTCCGGGCGCCGGTACCCCAGTTGGGCTCACCGCGCAGCTTTGCTTTCCGGGCTCGCAGAGTGTTCCCCAGCCTTGGGGCAACACCCCCCTCCCCAAACTTAAAGCGCCGGTCTGCACTTTTCCCCGCTCCCCTCCGCTCCCGCTGGACCTGTCACGGCCACATCCCGGCCAGAATCGCGACGCGGGAAGCCGCTCCCCGCACGCCCACGGCCACGAACAACTCCCGCGACTGTGCCTCTAAGGAGGGAACTTGGACCCTCTGTCCTCAGCCCAGTGCAAAATGATTTCGCTTCTCTGTCTCTCTCTGTCTCTGTCTCTCTCTCTCCCCCTCCTCTCTCTTGCCCCCCACCCCAGACTCACTGAGGTCCTTATTGACATATGCACGCGAGCAATTAGCGCGCGGGTCCGGATCGCGGGGCGCGGGGTCGAGGGGGGTTACCTGCAACACCCATGACGAGCGGGCAGCGCTGCGGCCGAAGTTGCTCTGCTCGCAGAAGACGAGCGAAGCTGGCGACTGGGGACGCCGCCGAGCGCGACCCTGCTCCGCGCCCGGCCCCTGCCCGCGCCGGCCCGCGCCGGCTCCGAATCAGCCCCGAGCTCCGCACCGCGCGCCCGCGCCCCAGCCCGCCAGCGCCGCCCCGCGCGCCCCGCGCTGCGTACGCCCTGCGCTCGGCCGGGGACGTCCCTAGCCTTGCCCCGCCCCGCCCCGGGCTCGCCCCGCGCCCCGTCCGCACCGCGCGGGGTCCGCAGCCTCTGGGGGCCCTTGCGCGCTCTGTGCGGCTCTTTCCGTCCCGGCCTCCGGACGGCTCGGAGGACCCCAGCACTGTCCCCTCCCGGGCTCGGCACCCGCTCCCCGCACCCCTGCCGCACCCTGCACCGCCCAGCTGCGGCTCTCACCCCAACACCCAGAGCGAAATCCTCCCACACGCCTCGCTTTGAGAAACTAGGCACCCTGAAAAGCACGAGACTCGCCTCCTCTTCTTTTCGATTCTTTCTTTTCTTTTCCAAATTCTCTCCAAGTCTTATTCCTGAACAGCGCGAGCACTTTCATAGTGGGGGGGAAGGGGGCCCCAGTTTTCTTAGGGGGGAAAAAAGAGGACGGTGTGGAGAGGGAAAGCTTGGGGGCGTCAGGCTTTCAAGGCTGGTCTTTGGAAATCTCCAGTTTGCAAAAGGTCAGGTTTGGGCAGGGATTAGGAAGGCGCCTCCACCTGGATTTGCGGCTCTGCGGCTCCGAACCTCTGGGCTGGCCGAGCGCGTTTGCACTCCGCGGATTTGGGAAAACGTCGCCAGGCTGGGGCTCCAACGACCCGGGCAGACGCGCGGGGTTTCCGAGCTGCGCCCAGAGCGCCGGCGACACGCGCAAGCACGGACGCGGGGCGCCACCTACGGGCCTGGTACCTCCTTGCGGCAGGTGAGGGCCGGCGGGTGTCAGGGCCAAGTGGGGCGTCCTAGGGACGAGGCTGAGGTGTGCTGATGGTCTTCTCTGACCCCCCTACGGCGCTGGCCTCCGCAGCAGTGCGGCTGCAGTAAGTCCCATATCTTTCGATGTCCTTGCCCTTGACAAAAGAAGCGGCGCCTACACGTTACGGACCTCTGGCGCTGGGAAACTGCAGTCTGCAGGTTTCACGATCTACTAAACTGTCGTCCATGCCTCCCTGAGCAGGCGATATTTAAATGAGCTCTTTCTTTATGACTTTTCAAAACATCATTAAACATACTTAGTCCTTAAACTTGCATGGTGCGTCTTTGCTGATAGGCTGATCAAAAAGAAGCCGCAGGCCGGCCAAGGCTGCTCTCAAGAACAGAGAGGAAGTCATTTCTCACCCTCCACGCGCCACACCTCACTTTCGCTTTCGTTTGGAGATTTCAGCCAAGGTTCTGGTTCTACCCCATAGCGCTGGTCTTTTCTGGTCGTGTCTTCAAAGCCTTTTTCACCACACACTGTTCCGTGGCTGTTCCATTTAGAACTGCCAGTGTCTCTTGTCTCAGCCCCGAAGATGAAATTACTTCAAATCAGTTCAACCAAAATGGATGTGTAGGAAAACCCGAGCAAGGTGAAGGCAGAATTGTACGTGTTACCGAGATAAGACATTAATCAATATGGTTGCAAAACTGTGGCTACAAGAACTTCTGAGCCCAATGTTATCTACTTACTGTGCATTATAGAAGGAAATATAAAGCCCTCCCACCCCACCCCACCCAACCCAACCCACCCCCAACCCCCATCTGTTTTCCTCCTAAGGAAAGTCACTGAAAATTAAGCACTTGTCTTCACTATTTTTATAACATGCAGGTCAGGTTACTGGATTTTACCAAGAAACTTTTTCAAAGCCACCGTACTTTTGCTTGTATTTTTGCGGGGTTGGCAGAGTAGAAGAAATTGTTACTTCTCACTTTCAGAGAGTTAGTTTACTCCAATTTTGCATGCATTTGACACTCTTATTGTCAAAAGCAGAGCTCAGTCGCTTTCTCATCATGAATACTGATTTGTGTACAAGCATGAATGGCAAAGGACACTAGAATAAGAGAATTGGGAGGCACAGACTGATAATTAGACCAATTTGGCAATGCTAATTAAGTAGCGATACCTCTCACACATCTATAAATCTTTAAATCTTTAAATCACACATCTATAAATCTTTCTATTAAGCAACTGTCTTAAATGTTGCGCTATAAATTTCTTTTTGAATAATACAAATGCAAGCCAGATTGTCATTATGGCCTTTGGGGGGTATAAAACCACACTTGCATGTGACAATGAAAAATGTTTAAATCATAGAATTAAAGAAAGCCTTAATCTATACAGTGAGCTAATTGATGGAATGAGAGCAGTAAGCTTGTGTGTAATGGGGGGGGGGGAAAGGGTTTGGTTTAAATCTAGACTTGAGATTATTTTTAGAAGGAAGTTAGTCATTGCAAAAAGTAGCAGATTGAGGAAAAAGACATTATTTATTCACTGATTTAATTGATTGGTACTTAGGTCATGGTAGAATTTTAGTCCATGAACACAGGCAGAATGTGACTAAGACTTAACAGTGAGAACTTTTTCAAGTTATTGCAGGGATCAGATTTTCTTTTCCAAGTTGCTGATAATTCAAAACGGGAGAAAAAAGGTCAAGGGACTATGGGGATGGTTCACGGGTAAATTGGTGGTGGATAACGCATGGGGAATACACAATAATGTAAAGGATATAAATAAAAATAAATAATCTAAAAAATCTGACATGAAATAAAGCCAAGTTTCTGATAATTATCGCTGTCATTGCAGTAGACGGACCCCATGCTCTTAATTGCAGAGCATCGCCCTCAAGAATAGCAATGTTGGGCCTCCCCGGTGACGCAGCGGTTGAGCGCTGCACTGTGGAGCTGTCGGCAGCTTTGCTGCACCGTGGAGCTGTCGGCAGCTTTGACACGAGTTCGACGCCCAGCCGGGAAGAATCCCACATGGTGTGGCAGACCTCTCCTGCCTCGCCCGCTGCTCCCCTCAGCAGTGTACTTCTGATCTGCCTGTTCTGCTCCCCACTTTGTCTCTGGTGAACCCTCTCACCGCCCCATGCCTCTGGCCTGTACCCCAGCTTGTATGTATAAATAAAATAAAATCTTAAAAAAAAAAAGAATAACAATGTTAAGTGTTTATCGAGCATCTGTTAGGTGCAAGATACTGCGACATTTCCTTTTCTAAGATATAACAGTGTTTAATACCCATAATCACCCCGTGTTAGACAGATGGTCACACAGAGCTTCAGAGGAAAGTAATATGATGTTGACAAAAAGTCACAGAGGAACTGGGAATATTCCAGTTCTTCTCCTTTCATTTTTCCTGAATATTAATTGCTAATGAAGCGTCCATTTATTTTCTTTGGGTGCGACTATCACTGAGATGCATCTTTATTCTGCATGATAGTCTTTTGTTGTTGTTGTTGTTGTTGTTGTTGTTGGCATCTTCATTTCTTGCTTCATTAAATTAAGGCATCATATTTATGATTTTATTCTAAATATGTGATAAATAAGACCCCCTATGTATTTCATACACTTGAATGTGAACACCATTTGCACACTTTTAAAAATAAACATAGAAGCATCAATAAGCAAAACATTACTTTGCTTTAAATTTTATGGAGAATTATTGACAGATATAATTGCGCATTTTTAAAGTGCACAGGTGATGATTGAATACACGGGTGATGACTGAATACAAGCCTTCATTGTAGAATGATCACCAAGATTAAGATAATGAACACCCATTCTCTCACATAGATGACATAGTTAATGCTTTCTAATTCATGTGATGAGAGTTCTAAGAAATGCTAGAATCTCTTGAAGACCTGCTTGGAGGTTTCATACTATTAACAGTGTCAAGGTGTTGCCCATCAGAGCCTCGGAACTAAAAATACGTGCCCTTTGACATGAATCACCCCATTTGCTCCAGCCCTCAGCACCTGCCATGCTATTCTGCTTCTGGCATGAAAGCTAGCACACAGTTTTTGTCTTTCTTTATCCGGTTTATTTCACTCATCACAATGTTCTCCAGATTCCTCCATGTTGTTGCAAAGGGTAGGACTCCCTTCATTTAAAGGTTGAATAATATCTCCTTGTATGTGTGAATAACTTAATGAACTTCTGATATTTAAAATACAGTACACCAGTAGACATAGAAATTGTATGTTGAAAGAGGAACAATGTATCTTAATTCTTTTCTGCTATGTCTCATTGCCCCACATAATCCTAATATTTGATTTCTTCTATTTTGCAGTAGGAAATATCTCCTCACCAATTTGGGTCAATTGTCTAATGTGAATCATTTGAATCCCATCAAACCAAAAGTCTTGATAAAAAAGGATGCCTATTATCATTTCTTGTTTCCCAATTAAAAGATAGCACTATTGTCAGATAAAACTTCCTTCTCAAGCTCTTGCTAAAAAAAATTGGGTTGATGCAGGAGATGATAGAGGATCATTAATATGTGTTTTTTTCCCTGAAGATTCTTTCTTGTAGCATAATTGTTCACCTTTCTTTTTTGAATGAGTCACATGAATCTTTTCAGAACTCTTGTTTTCAGGATATTAAGTCCAAAACTTTTGGAACTACCTATAAACACTTCTAAGAATACTATGACCATTTTGACTTTCTGAAATACGTTTTATTTTCAAATTAACATAGAAGCTATCATTCAGTTTGTTCTTAACCAAAACAAGCCCCACTCAAAAAAAAAAAAAAAAGCACCAACTCATAGGATGTGATGGAGTTAAAGGAGTGAAAATTTGGGAAGCTAGTGGTTCTCTGGTAGGTTCTCTGGTAAAGGGGGTGGAAGAGCTGATTGCATGACCAGTTCGGACTTATCAGAGACGCGAAGTGAACTCCTTGGCATCAGCTCCTCTCTGAGTCCAACTAAGCGAGTTCCACCACCTCAGGGACCTGGCAATCAACAGGAACTCCAATTGTGTTGTTTCTGCAAGCGAAACTGCAGGTGGGAATACATTAGTCTGACAATGAATAAATGTGACTCACATATTACCTATGTCTGACCGCAGCCTTTATGTTCTGAGGCTATTTTCGTAGCTGTAAATAATTATTGTATGCTTGCTATGAACTTGATCTTGAGACTATTCTTTGGGAAACTGGTACTAAAGAAGTTTGAAGCATTCTTAAGACCCTTGTGTTTTAATAGTGAGCAACTTGAAGGCTAGTATTTCATAAATGGCAGCTTGCCAACAACAGCTGCGTACCCCTTAGGAGACACGTGTCAAATGCAATCCACTATCAAAGCTATTTAAAGCTGATCAGAAGTTTTTTAGAGAAGTATGGTTACCCTCTGCAGAGATCAGAAGCAAAAATATGTGAAAAGTGAGTAGCGTCTGGTTGTGGGAGCAAACATTAAGCTGCCTCTAACAGCTGGATGTGTATTTGATGAATATGATCTTTTGATTTTTTAAAAGATTTATTTATTTATGCATACAAGAACTGGGGTGTAGGCCAGAGGTGTGGGGGGGTGAGAGGATTCACCAGAGACAGAGTGGGGAGCAGAACAGGCAGATTCACTGAAATACACTGCTGAGGGGAGCAGCGGGGAAACAGGAGAGGTCTGCTGTGCCATGTGGGAACCTCCCTGGCCGGGGATCGAACTCATGCTGCGGTGACTGCGTATAGCTTCATAGTGCTGAGACTGAACCCGCTGTGCCACCAGGGAGGCCCCCACTACTGAGAATTCTGGTCCTACATACACAGCATCTACTCGAGCCCAAAAGTGCTCACTCCTCCGTGGCTCTCTGCACCATGAAGATGTGAAGATAGATTATAATACCAGATTCCTGCAGGAGAGGGAGGCAGCAACATGGCAGGAGGGGCTCACACATGCCCAGCATCTCCCAACTTTAATACATGAATAATCTGGAAATCTGGCTAAAAACATAGATTTTGAGTAAGTGGGACTGAGGTGGGACCTGGAACCAACATTTCCAAGCTGGCAGCTGATGCCATGCAAGGCTGGTGCCTGCAGGTATACTCTGAGCAGTAAGATGGACGGACGGACAGATGGATGGATGGATGGATGGACAGACGGATTCCCATGGAGATAATCAACACCTGAAAAATATCCCAGAGGTTTACTGTTAAGACATTGATGAGGAGAAAACCCTCTCATAATGCAAATTCAGCTTTCACAGAAAATAGGCCTGATGATCACAGAATAAACATGAGCCAGGGCGAGCCAGCGGGATTGTGGGGGGTGGACTGGGGGTTGGGGGAGACTTCGTGCTCCTGACCAAGCGCTGATGCGATATTCTGGGGTTGTGTTCCACACACCTCAATTCAAAAAGGAAAGAAATCAGGTTTGTGTTCAAATCTTACACCAAATGTTAGTATTGCATTTCTAAAACCTCACTTTTGGCAAGACAAATTAAGGAGAACAGAGGCAGCAGAAGTAGCTTCTAAATGCATCGTTAATTGACAACTGGGACAGTTTATCACCCTCTATGATTATTCTGTGGGGCATTACTCCATACTTGTTATGAAAGGAATTTCTGTTCACTTGATATCGCTAGGCAAACACCAGCCTGATGTTGAAAGTGTTGTAATGTGAACGGGGAAGGAGCTCTTTGTCTCCTGCTCAGAAGCAACATGGCTCCTCCCTGCATCCATAAAGAGGGTAGAGAAATCACCATCGGGACTCGCCAAGAACTGGCAGATGTAGAAAATCTGTAAACATATACAAAAGCAAATATTCTAGATGTAATATCAAAATATTCTTCTTTATATGAAAGATAGGCTGTGTTTACTGACCACCAAAATGTCCTCAAGTTAAAAATAAACTTCAAAATTAGCAAGGTATGGAACATAATTCACCTCGGCAGATTCCTGGAAAGCTATTAGATAAGCCATTGCTGTGATTTCTTGTGATCATCTACAAAAATTTGGTGGGTTCCCCTTCAAGATCCTCATCGCTCCAATAAGCATAAACATTTGGTAAATGTCTAATGAGGCACAGGTTCCACTGTCTATGATCATTGCTCTGGAGGAAACCCTAAGCTTCTAGGGGGGTAAGGAAGACACTTAATGACCCCAAATGCAAAACATCAGCAAAGTTTGCCACAGTGTTGCTGAGAAGTTAGGGATGGAGAGATGGTTAAATCTGAGAGCTGAGTTAGAGCAGAGGGTTCGTGGGAGGTGGGTTTCAATAAGAGAAAGTGAGCACTTTCACCAGGGAAGGGACATTTATAGCAGGTCTCCTAGACCCTGAACTCTAAGCAACTAGACATATTTTTACCTGGCTTTGCTATGGAAAACCAAAAATTCAGATCATGAAAAATAGCATAGCATGGACTGCCTTACTTAACAGAAGATTTTCTTAAAAATTAATTTTGTAAATGTTCTATGTGACTTTAAAAACTTGCAGTGGTTATGAGAATTAGATTAGGTTTTAGGTTAATGCATAATGTTATTTAAAATATTTTACAGAAAAAAGGTTTTTAGATATTGCACTAGGGCCTCCCTAGTGGCACGAGAGTTAAAATCTCAGCTCTATCAAGCTATTGCCAGCCACCGTGACCAGGCAGCTGACCCACAGGGCGCAGCAGACCTCTCCTGTCTCCCCACTGCCCCCCTCAGCAGTGGATTTCAGTAGATCCACCTGTTCTGCTTCCCCCTCTATCTCTGGTGAGTCCTCTCACTCCCCCACCTCTGCCCTACACCCCAATTCTTGTATGCATAAATAAATAAAATAAATCTTAAAAGAATGTTGCACTGATACTAATATATTTCATGATTTACTTCTAGACATTATTTTTTCTAAAATGATATGTGGTTATATTCATATCATGTTTTTATTCATCTTGCTCAATTATGATGCTTAGGCTGAGTTCTGCAATAAAATTACTTAAACCCTTCGCTTGCCCATGCACATATTCTACCTTCTTTGTGATCAGATGCCATGACTTTTTGTTTCACCATTTTTCAGCACAGCTCCCACATCCCGGTGCTTGTTGGGGATTCTACTTATCTTTAAAATTGATCAACCAATTCTGCTGTTCATTAAATAGCACTCTTGGGTTATTCCACCATACCTCCTCATGAGCACTGTCATAAATTCCTAAAGGCTAATGTGATCCAAATAAATGAAAAAACCAGAAGTGATAACAAAGGTTCATTTTTTTATTAACTCGCTAAGAAAAATTAGGTTGAAGAGATCTTGAGTATTATTATTATTATTATTATTATTATTATTATTATTATTATTATTATATTATTATTATTATTTTGATGGGGGCAATACAGATGTTTCAGATTTCTGTAACCTGGTCCAGGATACTCGGCTGTGTAGCGAGAAGATGGGGCACATTGTAATACAGCGATTCTACACTAGCGCTTGTATTCCCAAGAGGTCTAACTCCCGCCTGAAGTGGAATTAGATAAAAGAGGGAAGATGGACTCACTGAAAAGTTCACAAAGACTTGAGAAATAGATCTAGCCTGACATTTGCCTTTCTTGTGCACAAGGTCACCAAACTCTGTCCCTCAGCAGAATGACCTTGGGTCTCTGGCTATATACACACAGGTGTGGCGAGCTCTTCAAGGGCACGTAACGCATCGATCATTAATAGTGCAACAGTAGTGAGGCAGCACACACATACACACACACACACACACGCACATACACATGCTATGAATTTATACAAGTACCACTATATAAATAAAACATGAATCATACAGGTCAATATTATTATATGACTCTTTATTTCATTACAGTGATAAATATCCTAGCCCGTTTGACTTAGGTGGAAGGCTTAAACTGAAAACTGCAACTTGCTCTTTACAAAGTTCTGATGTTACAATTATGCTGACCTTTCACATAAAGAAATCAATGATTATTTTGTTGGTTTGCTTTTTAGAAAGTTTGTCCCCAGTTCATATGGTCTCTTAACTCTTATTTCTCTCTCTCCTACTTGACAGTGCTTTCTGAATTTACTAATGAACAAGTATATCAGAGAGAGGGATTTTTTTTTTAACAGAAGAAAGAAATTTCAATTATCCAGCCATACATACCCAATTCTTAATATTTCTCTTCAAAATGTAAGAAAATCAACAAATTCCTGACTTAACCATGTGGTTCAAAGCCACCTTTTCTAAAATGGGATGAGAACGAGATGGATAATGAAAAAGGAAAGTAGAACCCATAAAACGGAGCGGCACAGCCCGTGACTCACTTACATGCCCTCGTTTTCCATAAAAGACGTTATGATGCTGAAATGCTGGGCAGGAAAACATCCCCTGCAGGTGCACAGGTGACTCCGAGCGCAGCAATAATACAATACAGTGTGAGGGGAAGAAAAAAGGAGGCTGTCGTGACCGACTGCAATCCCCATCTTTTAAGCTGGACACCAAGACATTGACCAGAGTGGATAGATCTATGAATAGGCACAAATCATATGATTTCAATTTGGGGGAATAATGGGGAAAGAGTGAAAGAAACTTTTTTTTAAAAAAGATTACTAGTAAGAAGACTTGAGGCAAGAAACTATTAATAGTATTAACCCTATTTCCTTCTGCATTTTGTAAGTTGCTTCTCTGTGATGGGTTCCTTTGGAAATCATTTTATTAAAAGGCATGGAAAACATTTCCTTCTGCTATAAGGGCATATTTAAAATAAGTGAGGAGAAGGGATGGGTGGGGTCACATCAGGGGCCTGAGACGAGAGAGTGTTTTCTTTTTTAATTTCCTTTTGTTGAAAGATTTATTTATTTATGCATACAAGAACTGGGGTGTAGGCAAGAGGTGTAGGGGGGTGCGAGGATTCACCAGAGACAGCGTGGAGAAACAGAGAGGGGAGCAGAACAAGCAAAATGACTGAAATCCACTGCTGAGGGGAGCAGCAGGGAGACAGGAGAGGTCTGCTGCGCCCTGTGGGAAGCTCCTTGGCCGGGGATCGAACTCGTGCTGCAGTGGGTGCTGATAGCTTCATAGAGCTGAGACTTAACCAGTTGTGCCACCAGGGAGGCCCTAATTTCCTTTTAAAATGTATGTTTTTTATTGCGGTAACCATGGTTTACAACATGGTATGGGATTTGGGAGTACAGGTTCTCGCCCCTTCAGAAGTAGGTCACCACAATACATGCCCCATCAAAGCCCCCATAATCCTCCACCACAGTCCATTGGGCTCTCTCCCCAATTTGTTCCCTTTCACATCTCCTCCCCTTCTCATAGCCTCAGTTCCCTAGGAAAATTTCTAGGGTTTGTTTTGATTTTGACTTGAGGAGAAAGTGTCTGCTCTTGGGGGTCTCACTCAGCCCCAGGCCCTACATGCTCACTTGGAAAAGACCAAGACAGATTTCAGGACCAGCAACCTCAAAGCGACTCTGGGAAATGCAGTTGTAGGTACAAATGCAAAGTCGGGCCCCCCACTTCCCTCACGAAGTTCAAAACTGAAACACATAAATGAAAGGAGTTATAAACTTCTTTTTATAGACATAAAAGGCTAATTGAAAATAAATCCCTGGAAAAGTAATGAGGACTCCCAACAGATAAGGGCTAATAAGTAAACTAACAATTTATGTGTGTGTGTGTGTGTGTGTTTTACGGAAAATCACTCAGTGAAAATGCAATTTTAATTAACCAAAGAGCAACAATATATTTTAGTGATCTAAAGCTGAAATTCTTATATTTGCATAGTTTCAGCAACAACAGCTAATTTATCACCCCAAGAAAACTACCTAACCCAAGTCACAGAATTTTTGGTGAGATGGAGTAGTGGTAGAAGAATAAGATTGCAGTCCATATTTCACACTTAGAAAATTGACCTCCCCAAAAGCACATGGATTAATTCTGACTGATGTAATAAACTCTTAATTAAAGGTGTGGACTGGGAGGAATTTGAAACATTTGGCTAAGAGGAGATTTGCAGACAACTGTCAGATTCATCTTTCAGCTCTATCTATGCCTGTCCTCATTACCAAGCCTCGGTGCCGGTTGGTATTACCAGGGTGCTTATTTCTGTAATGAAAAAATATTAGTGCATTCTTCAGGTCTCAGTCCTCCAGGGAAAGAATTAATAACTAATCACATCATCTCTTCTATAATTTATTCTTCATAATCCTTAGCAGATCACATGACATAATGTTTAAGGAGCTAAAAATCATGATGATTGATATTTGCTGTTTTCATTATACCCTTTGCATTTTGGTTTAGTAAAAGAAGTCAATTTGAATCATATTATAAAATTTGAATCATATTATAAAATTTGAAATCCATGATGCTTGATTTACCTGGCGGGTTTTGAGCCGAAAGTGACAAGAATAATTTTGTAAAGAAAAATTATCTCTTTTGTCAGCCTTCCAGACTTCTGCCAAAACCAAAGAAATAAAGAATATTCTTTAAAAATAGAGTTTGAGAATGATGATTTCTATAATGTAAGTGATGACATTGCTCCCCTTCCTTCCAAATTTCAGGTAATAGATTTAAAAGCTAGAGTTTAGAATTATTACTTAAAAGTGATGTGTATTAAATAATTTTCCCCAACCATACTTTATTCTCATCATTAATCATGTTCAGAATTTAGCATTGGAAATGCATTTCTAGTTCAAAATATTCCAAAAATAAATAGAAATACATAATTACAAATATAAACAAATAATAAATTTTTATCTCTTGAATTGTAATTATACATAATAGATCAAAAAATTTTAAATACATTTTTAAGATGTATTTACAATAGTTCTCCCATCAACCTGGGTATATTAAATGAAAAAATTGGCATAAAGAACTTTTAAGTTTAAATAAGTAACCAGCTAAGCACAATTAAATAGTTCCAAAGGGAAAAACACGAAATTCAGTAGTGAAAGAATTTCAGTGACAAAAATCTTAAATTTCTGAATAATCGAAGCCACAATGTCAGACAAAGCCCTAAATAAAAGTTAAAAGCAAAAAGTAAAAAATAAATAGTCTGAGGTGTCCTCTCTCACTACTGTACCATTCTTTGTTCCCCTCCTCCTCACTATTTATTAAAAAGAGAAAATAAATAAAAGGTATAAAGGAGCATTTCCCTTTCCTTCCCCCTCAGCCATGAGCTCTGCAGAGAGCTGAATGCGCCAGCTGTGTTTAAATGGAACAGGTTATAGAAAGATCTAGAGGGTGGAGAAGTAGCCGGCCAGGCAGCCCTTCTCCAAAGCATTCCCCACTTTTCCTTCGGGTGCTCCACAGAGCCAGGGGTAGGAAGGTATTTCTGGTGGAATCGATTGGAAGATCAGAGAAGATCGCTCCGAAAATTTCAATGTGGGGACAGGTGAGCGTGTGTCGCGGTGGAGGAGGTATAAATACAATTTCATTTTACAAAATCTGGAACATTGTACACCGTATTTAATCTGCTCTTTCTATTTAATGTATCAGGGTCAGTTTTCATATTATTTAAATTCAAATCTGAAATGAAACAACAGCAACGATTTAGAAATCCCTTCCTCTAGTCCTGTGACTTCTTCAAGGTCTTGGGGCAAAGCAATAACCCTGAGAGGTCTAAGACTCCGTGAAAGCTCGCCCAGCCTCAGCGCTGTTCTGGAGAAGCCTCTCGGGGACCCAGTGACACCTCTACAGTAGTTCAGAGGGGAGTGTGCACTTGCACATTGGCTACCAGTGGGTTGACTGGAGCCGCAGGCAGGGCGGGGTGTGTTGCTTCAGTGGCTTATGACTAGAGACAACACCCCAAAGCTGAGCTAGTCTTCTACTGCAGCTCTCAGAGTTGGGAGATGGTCGAGCTGGATCCTGGGTGAGGAGATGAGGAACAGGATCCCTAAGCAAGCAAGGGCTGTGTGCACACACCTGGAGGGTTTGGAGGGATCTTGGCTAACACAGAACAGCCTAACTTGGACTGGCCGGAACTCACACCTTTACTCCTTTACAACAAGCAAATAAAGTTGGGATTCTCACCCCCAGTGGTAATGATGCAGACAAAACAAAGAAGAAAACTTTTAGGGAGACTGACTTGCCTGGCCAGCAAGTGCCCATCCACCATAGTCTTCTGTCATCTGGCCACAGACCATTACCAGTGTTTTCCATGGATGTCTGAGAATGTTCTAGCACACATATGTGAAGCTCAATTGGTAATAACCACTACTTGCTATTATCTTAAAAAAGTAAAGACAATTCCCCAGGCATGATTTAAAGCCATGTGCTGTAAGGTTGATGTGGTTTGAGGGAGAGGTGGTTGTTCCCCAGCGTCCTGTTCTGCCTCGCTCTCTCCTCCCAGCAGAAACCCTACAGAACAGTCACGAAATCACGAGATGTCCTTCCTGCGGAAACTGCTGTGAGACTAAAGGGAAATGACGGTGTTCCTTTAACAGATCTTTAAAAATCATGAGAAGAGAGAAAGGGAAACCACTTAAAGACAATTCCTGACAGATGCTGAGTGTGTTGTGATATGCAGAAGCTGAAGATGAAGAATCATAATGAAAGCCTTGGACAGCAAGGGGGTCAGAAAGGAAGCTTAAAAAACAGAAGGGTAATGGCTGGGATGAGAGATAGAAGGAGGAACTTAGACACAAATGTATGCTTTCAGATCCCACTCATAAAAATTGAAAATGATTTTATCCTTCTTATGTTGACTTCCAAAGAGTTGCTAAAGGAGGAAAATATGTTATTTTTTGTCTTCCGGCTTGCAGTGCCTTGACCTCTATAGAGTGATTTTCCTTCTACATTATAACTATTACAGGACAGCCCCAATATAAAATGGGGTGCTGGACTGTGGGTCCTCACCCATGCACTTAAAAGGGACTTATAATAAGACTCAACTGCAGGCACACACAATAAAATTATTAAAGGGTTTATTTACAAAAGGGAAGGGAAAACCAAAGCAAATAAATTGATGAATGCATCCTACCAGTTCCGCTGAGCTGGAATCCCAATGGCACAGTGAAACCTAGCAAACAGTCAAGAGAACCCACAAAGTCCACATGTCTGGTTATATACCAAACCTGGCTACTTAACTCCACCGTCATTTCCCAGCAATCCTCCCTGCAGTGATGATGGCATTATGGGATTTGTAGTCCTTGGTGCCTTGGGTCTCTTTGGTCTGGGCTGGGGGTGGGGTTTGTAAAAACCTATCTGTGGAGTTTGTTCAGGCCATCCTTTCTCCCCCAACATTTCCAGCACCTCACTTATCTCTGCTTGTCAGATAAACAAATAAAAAACTTGATGGATCTAGTGTGTGCAAGTGTCTTTTACTTTATTTTTAATTTGACTTTTAAGTATACGGGCTTTAATTTTTTCATCAAATAATTTCAAACTGAATGGAAATAATGGGGAAAAAATAAGAGTCAACGCAGGACTGACAACCTGTTCAAAGGCGGAGCAACGGAAAAAGGACACTTTGCAGAATGTCGTAAACAAAGGGACATTAGGGGAGAAATTGTTACAGGGCAGGGAGAGGGGCACCCAGAACCCCCAAACCTGCCCTCTCTAAATAGATTCTGCCATCCACTGCATCAAGACAAAACATACAGACCCTTAGTGGAAAAAAAAAAAACTTTAATACAATGAGTGTGCAATGCAGAAAAGACAAAGAATAGAGTTTCCAAATCAAGCACCCAAAGTTACCCATCCCCTCGTGGGCAAGAGTCCACCCAAACAGGATTGGCCCAAAGCAGGGCCCAAGAGCCTGCCCCAAGTCTAAAGCACCTTCTGGAGGGGACCCACAGAAAACGGTCAGAAACAGCCAGACAATTCTGGGAGGAAAAGAGCAAATTCAAAGCCAAGACCAACGCCACCACTGTCACCTCCCCACGGGCCTCTCACCCACGTCTGTCTCAGCCAGTGCAGGACCGAGACGCCAGCGCAGCTTCTTCACGTGTCTCTGCTCCCTGTGGCTCCCCCAGGTCTCCCCTGGCTCTCCCCCTGCTTCCTTCCTTCTCCAGATTCCTCTCCAGCTTCTCCTCCCTGCTCAGCTCTGCCCTCCCTTGGGTGGGGCAGGGAACCTGGCAACTCCCCTTTTCCTGGGGACCCCCCTGTTACAGAATGACAAGGATGTAGCTGTCCTGACATCTCCATGAATGTGGGACACTGGATGTTCTCGTCACTGGTCCCACTGCTGCTTCAAAGAACACCCACACATGTGAGAACACAGCCAGCTGGAGGGGTGCAAGAGGGCGGCGTCATGGGGGGAAGGGAGGCTGGGAAAAGCCGGGACCACGAGGGTCAGCAGGGAACACAGAAGCCACCTGGCGTTTTTCCTGCCGTATACACAGACATCATGAGAAATGAAAGCTACAAATCCGATCTGAAGCTTTTGGGCTTTTTAGCAATCTTGGGGGTATGGATGTAACCCCACAAAGACATACACAGACATACATTCCATGTCCAGTGAGCTGCCACCAGCACTAGGGCACCAACTGATTGCTCTTGGCCATTTGCAAGTTTGCATTTCATGTGAAAGGACAACTTCCCAGCCCCACCCCCACCCCCACCCCCCAGCCTGCAGACCCCTGTGAAATGAGCTTTTGGGCTCATCTCAGAAGCAGACAAAAGCCCACTCCGATTCCCATGGGGGGGGGGGCATTTTGGATTGAATGGTGCCTAAGTGTTTCTGATTTGCTTTCCTTTGAATGTAAAACATGTCATTATCAAATATTTAAATAGCAGATCCAGTATTGATAAGCACCGCAGAAGATACTAGGGAGGAAGAGTTGCTGAAATAGCCTGGCCCACATGGGGGGCTGCGTATGTGTTTGAAAGGGGATTTGGAGGGATTCCCTGTCGGGGACCCCCCACAGCCCCGAGACCAAACAGCATCCTATGCGGCAGATCCACTCAGCCTTCTTGAGCATATTATGGGCTGGGGGACACGCAGATGACATTATTTTGTTTAGACTTCTAAAGGGCACTTCATATGGCATAGGAGATGAAAAGCCATTTTGAAATGTGGTCTCTGGGGGTTGCTGAAATCAAACAAAGTGCATTGAAGGTGGTGAAAAGAGAGACACAAAGCCTCGCGGCCGTGCGGTGGGTGTAAGGCACTCTCCTCTGTGGCATTTGTTAATTTTTTATATACCCATGGATCAAATATATATCGTTTTGATCCTTTTCTTCCTGGGAATAATAGCATCAGCTCTTTGCACTGAGGGCAGGAAGGAGCGCATGGCACTGGGCTTGGGTAGGGAGGGGGCAAATCCCCCTAGCTCCGGCCTGGACTGTCAGGGCTATTGTTCAGAGCTGCAAGGCTATCCCTGCAGCCCCCAGTCTCCTGCCCTGAAGGGATGGGAGCAAGGTAACTGTTCTCACCTGCACAAAACACATAGGGCACCTGCGTCCTTGTCTTTTCTGGAAGGCACAGAACAACCGACATCCCCTTAGAGGACATCCCCTTAGAGGCAGCTGGCATTTTCTGCCCCTGAGTTTTGCATGTTCCTGGCTTTTTCAGCCAATGCAAAGGTTCCAAAGCCTTCAAAAGGGCGGTAATGACCTGGGGGGTTACAGAGAAAAGCTGGAGCGTTCTGTTCTGGATTAAGTTTTTCTAGGAAGGTAGGAAGCAGACTTGATGGAACAAGTCCCATCACCCTGATTGATTTGCTTTTTGCCCTCGGATTTCACTCCAAGCACAGAGTTAAAGCAGTTGTGATGATACCAGAATTTCAGGTCTGGTCTCCCAGCCAAGAATGGACCCAGGTTGTGGGGGCAGCACAGAGCCCGGGCACTAGACCTCCACGGGGTGGTGTCTCAAGAAGCCGCAGCAGGAACTTTGCTGATGCTCAGGCAAGCAAGAGAAAAGAGGCAAATTTGTTCAGAGAAAGAAAAAGTTTATTAGAGAGAAAAGGAACAGAAATAAAGTGGGACTCCCAGGCTGGTGGAACCCGGCCAGGGAGAGGCAACAGTGCCAAAGTGGAGTCGTGTCTCAGGGAATATAGACTTTCTTTCCCTCGTTATTTTAAAAATTTCATTACTCTGGGCCTCCCCGGTGGCGCAGCGGTTAAGCGCTGCGCTATGGCGCTGTCAGCAGCGGCGACGTGAGTTCGACGCCCGGCCAGGGAGAATCCTACATGGTGCGGCAGACCTCTCCTGCCTCGCCGCTGCTCCCCTCAGCAGTGTATTTCTGATCTGCCTGTTCTGCTCCCCGCTCTGTCTCTGGTGAACCCTCTCGCCGCCCCACGCCTCTGACCTGTACCCCAGCTTGTATGTGTAAATGAAAAATAAAAAATAAATAAAAATCCTTAAAATTTCATTACTCTCTCTATGATTGGTTAGTTCTTGGTGGTCTTACCCAACCTGCTACTGTACTGGGGAGCTTCCTGCATTACAGCCCTTATCTTTTGACACGCTTTCTTTGATCATCTTTCATCTAGAAAGTCCTGTTTTCCTTATTGCCACTAGTCTTAGGGAATTTAATTAGCTCCTTTTGCTATTTATTGCTCTCATTTTTGTAGTTTCCCTTCCTCCTCTTGTTGCCCTTATCTCAGGGTCTCCTCTTATTACATTTGTTTCCCTTCTTTAACTCCCCGAGTTCCCTGCATGCTCTGTCCTTGAAGCCACCTGATTATCCTAACTTGCCCTTTGTCTCAGTGACAGAGGCAAAACTCTAAATAATTACCATCAGATCCTGTATAGCAAGTATTTGCTCGGCCCTGTATGAGAACTGTATTCATACGAGGAGGTTTATATTGTTATGAGAGTTTAAAATACAAAACGCAATTACTCAAAATAACACTGATAGTCATAAATAGTGACGAGCCCAAAGATAGACATATATGTGTATATGATATGGTATGTGAGATATGTCATGTTTTATGAGACAAAAGAAGGCTTAAAAGTACATAAGCATTAATCTCAACGTGCTTCGGAGGCTTCTAGGTGATAATATAGATCATATCTAAGTGTATTATTTGCATTAATAAAAAAAACACAGTACATTTAGAAGCCACTTTCAGGAAACAAACAAAAAAACCAGATATTTTAAATTAACTTTGATAATGTTATGGGGAACATGAAAAATTAATCTTCATACTGGAAAGGGAAAGGGACAATATTATAGAAAAGCACTGGAGGCTTGGAACAAAATTTTCTGATTATTTAAAATATATTCGTTCTAAGCCTTTCATAAGTTAAAATAGCACCCATGACTTACATTTTTTCTTCCTCCATCTCTCTCTTTCTCTTTCTTCCTCCTCCCAGCTTCAATTTAATATAGCAGTCTCTGAGGTTCTGGCACAGTCTCCCTCTCTAACAGGAACTTAAGATTTTGGATCTATTAGCAGTGCATACATTATTTATTAATATACATCAGGAGTAATTTTGCAATTGGCAAGCTTCGGAAAGCTGCAGAAAATTATCACACCACTTGCCCTGCACATCTTCCTTCTCGGCAGCGCACGGCAGATGCAAACATTTAAAGCAAGCCTTTTTTGCTGTCAGTTGGATGGAGAAAGTATAACAAATTGCTTGTTTCATTCACAATTTCCCCTCTGTCCATGCAGCAATAAGTTGTGCATTAGCATGAAGGCTTGAAAGTACATAAGCATTCATCTCAAAATGCTCTGGAGGCACGGGTGAATTATTCCTACACATCAGTTTGGGGGTGATAAAAGGTGTCCTCAAAGGCTAGCTGTGATTTTGCAAACTTTGGCAGGTGGTCTGCAAGGCGAAGGCACAGCTCCATCGCTGGGTCGCAATGCCTCGAGCTCAAGATGACTGATTACAAATAAAAGGATTCGGAACAAATGCATTCCTTGTTTCTGTGCCCACTTCCCTTTAGAGAGCAGTAAGCAATGCGCGCGTTTGGGACTTCATTTACAACAGATGACAGCTATCTGAAGCCAGCTCTGCATCAGAGAAAATTGAATGTATGTGTGTGATGAGTGAGGATTGATAAGGTGTGTGAGTAGCGTGGCTGGGGGGTCCCGGCTGCAATGTGGGAGCTGCAGGGACACAAATCTAATTGACCCACGCTTGCAGAGAGGACAGCAGGCACCCAGAGCTCAGGAATACAATTATATAGACAAAAAATAAATATTTGAACTTGCGTAAAATATATCCTCTCCCTGGGATTAAAGATGTCAACCGAAGTTTCTATTGAATCGCAATTTTCAGTGTATCATTTATCTTGTTAAAGTGGTTAAAACACATTTGACCTAATTTGACTGACAGGTGCAGTTACCTCTTTGAGTCACTTTGGTCCAAAAATAGTGAGTTTTTTTCTTTTTAATCTCACTATTTTGTTTTGCTTTTATTTTGGGTTTAAAAGGAAACCAATATAGCACAAATGCTGAATGTCTATTTAGAGTCTTTGGAAATAGACAATAGTGGAAAATGAATCCTACTTTTAAGGAGGCAGTTTAAAACGATAGTCTTCCAAGTATAATTTAGGTTTGATGCGATGTGAAGATGCCTTCATGATTCACAGAGATTTTAGGAGCTGGTTACCTTAGTGATTTTATTTATCTCTCCGATGCTGTCTGACAGTCACAATGTGTGAGTTACACCTGCTGGCAGAGGCCGGTTTTAAAGTACAGGAAATTGAAAGTAAGATGCTTCTTGGACATGAAACACAGAATCCCTTTCCTATTTTGGCAAATGATGCTCAAATAGTGTAAGTAATATCATCGTAAGGTTTATGTCTTAATATTTAGAGAAGCTTCACAATGAAGCCCGCCCTCTAGCCGGTAGTTACATGGATGTAGACATAGGGCTGATACCTATGTACACACGCAGAACTTTAGGAAATACTGAGTGTGCGCTGTGAATCCAGAGAAACAACTACAATTGGAAAAAACCAGGTCTACATTATGAAAAGGGAAACAGAAACGGTATAATAAGCACAGATTAAAATGTCACAATTAGGGGCCTCCCTGGGGACACAAGGGGTTAAGTCTCAGCACTATGAAGCTATCGCAGCCACTGCAGCACGAGTTCGATCCCCAGCCAGGGAACTGACCCACAGAACGCAGCAGACCTCTCCTGTCTCCCCGCTGCCCCCCTCAGCAGTGTATTTTAGTCAATCCACCTGTTCTGCTCCCTACCCTGTCTCTGGGGAATCCTCTCAACCCCCACACACACACTTCCGGCCTACACCCCAGCTCTTGTATGCATAAATAAATATATCTTTCATAAAATAAAATAAAATGTCACAATTAAATCAAAGGAAAGATATTGAATGACCAAAGTTTCATCAAATCAGCCAATTCAGCGAGTCAGTAACAGCTTATCAGTAATGTGTTACTTACGGAAGTTCTGAAATACGAGCAGAAGATGCTCTTGAGCCAAGATGGCGTGGCCTCATGCAATCCTCCAAATCCTAATGTCCCAGGCGAGGTCTCAGGAGCTGGGGTCTTTGGAAGGGGCTTAGGTCAAGAGAAGAGACTCTTGAAACTAAGATGAACGCCCATACAGAAGAGGCCCCAAGAACTCTTTGACCCCAGCCTCCATGGGAGAACACAAGAGAAGGTGCCTCCAGAAGCCCAGAAACCCTCAGAAACCCCACACCTGCCAGAAGCCTGACCCTGGACTTCACTCTCCAAAACTGAGAGAAGCTGAGCTAGTTGTATCTTACTTCCCCCGCACCGCTCCCCCATGTGGTTTAGCAGCTTGAATGGACCAAGATGTGAAGGATGTCAAAGGGGACGTTTGTTTAAACCTGGTGTCTCAGCTCCCGGAGATTAAAAAATAAATTCCCTCCCCAAACCCACTCCATATTAGACAGGAGTTCAAAACTCTTCCTAAAGCTTCTGCGAGTTCTTTCGAAGCTTCTATTGTAGCAGTGACCTCTGCATCCAAACCCTTGCTGTGTGGACTGTTCCTTCAAAGATGAGGCACCTCAATGCTGTTGGGAGAGGTTCCAGCCTCAGCCAGCCAGCTTCCCAGGTGTCCTCACACAGCCTGCATGTGTGAACACTCACACACTCGTGCACACGCAAGATGCAGAATATGGGGGTGGGGGCATAGGGAGGTAACTTCAAACCTCAGACTTCATGCCCTGTCTCAAGCCTTCAGACCTAGTCCTCCCCCACTCCCCTCTCTGTCTGTCCCTCCAGCAAACCTTCAGAACTGCAGGCTGCTTATGTGGAAGCCAGGCTCTTAAGCCATGAGGCTTAGGTTAGACCCATTTTGCATTTCAAACCTCTCCCAATATTTGGCAGATCAAAAGGCTTCTCTTGCAATAAGCTGACAGATAGCAATTGCGAATTTACATGGCAATTACGTTTTGCATCCATATTTATCCTTCACATGGATTAAGTCAGCCTAAGAAATAAACATTTTCAATTAGAAATGAAGGACTGAGTACAATTATTAAGATTGATTGGACTCATTTATTTTCTAGAAAATATACTTCCATCCCCTTTCTCACTTAGCATCTTCTATTTCACTTTTTATCACCTAATATTTTTTAATATGCGCCTCTTCTGTCAAATACCCTTGGAGCCATTATTCCATAAGTCTGATACTGTGTGTTGAGACAAGTCACATTCTGAACTTGGGGGACTCCCTAAATCATTGTCAGTCCACAAAGGGTCCAGCTGAAAACCAGCGAGCTCACCAAGCCTTAACCCCGTGTTCTCCTTGAGTTCCTGTGGCCCCTCATTCTCGCCGGCTCTTGGCGTGGAGAGTGCTGTGGATTTCCTCTCCCCGGTAAGTGCATTGCTGTGTAATGGTTTGTCTCACACCCACCTTGTGACACATGGAGTGTCACATGCTTATTTGCCAGCTGTGGATTTTCATTGGTGAAGTGTCAGCACAAATCTTTCACCCATTTTCAAACTGGTTCTTTGTTTTCTCTTATTTTGTTCCAAGAGTTCTTTGTGTATTTTGGATAATGGTCTTTTTTTTTAAAGATTTATTTATGCATACAAGAGATAGCTGGGGTGTAGGCCAGAGGTGTGTGGAGGGGTTGGTGAGAGGACTCCCCAGAGACAGAGTGGGGAGCAGAACAGGCAGATCTACTGAAGTACACTGCTGAGGGGAGCAGCGAGGAGACAGGAGAGGTCTGCTGCGCCCTGTGGGAAGCTCCCTGGCTGGGAATCGAACTTATGCTGCAGTGGCTGCGGATAGCTTCATAGTGCTGTGACTTAACCCCTTGTGCCACCAGGGAGGCCCTACAAAATTTATTAGCTTAAAACTAAAACTGAACTTCAGCTAGACTTAAAACTATGGCATTGGCTTTGGCTGAACAATCGCTGAGTATTTATATCCGACTTCTGGTGCCTGTAGTTCCCTGAGTGGCCTTATGTGAGACTCCTTAACGGGAACTCTGCATGTCACTTCTCTGGAAAGGGAGACTCTGCATGAGGTATCCTGGGAGTGGAGAGACCGGCTACATCCTTTGCTCAGAAGACAAAAGGAGCTTCACATCAAGTCCTCAATGATCTCCAGCCAAAATGCTGCACCCAATGTCAAGCACAGCTTTTGCACTTGAACTTCAGCCGATATTTTACAAGGTATAGAAGGATATACCGCAATGAGAACACAGTGACTAGGAGCATAGAGACAGGTTATGTAAAATGAAATGGGAAAACACTCCTTTTAAATTTAGAGATTGTTTTAAAATGTGTCTCAGTGGCAAGACAATAGCTCTTCCAGCAACGCTGGCAGGACTATGAAGTGGTTCAGTTTCTCAAAGTGGTAACAGTCAGCTCTGCTCTGAAGTCCTTTTTTAAAAGTGCCTATTCTAAGCCAGATTCTGCACTGGAATTGCAGGAAAAAAAAGATCCTGTTATTTCTTTTTCCTAAAGGAAATTTCAGAAAGTTGGAAAATTACTCAGAAGTAGATTTTAAGAGTTTTAAGAATAAATGTTTCTGCTAACTCAATACTCTATAGCTAAAATACTACCAGGGTGTTAATTTAAAAAAAAAAATGAGTGTGCCAAGTGTGCAATTATTTTCATCATCAAATTTTACATAATATATATGTGCAATTTGTTATTCCCACTTTTAAATGTGTATATATATATATATATATATATATATATATATATATATATGATGCTAAATCCCTAAAAGACAGCATCATTAAAAATCACATAAATAAAGAATGTTGATGGCAATGGATATGTTAATAATAAAAGATTGCCTGAAAATATTCATTTTCAGTATTATGTAAGCTATGGCAAAAGACATATAAGTGTGTGTGTGTGTGTGTGTGTGTGTGTGTGTGTGTGTGTGTTTATTTGGAAGAAGAGTACAAATAAATGTCATGACATATAAGCAATTGTGATATTTAGACCATTTTCTATGCTCTTATAGTACTCTGTAATTGCCATAAATTCATCTATCATCATAAAAAGCCTATATTTTCAGAGTAGAAGACTAGAGAAAAAAATTTCTTATCAAAGTATCATTCTACTCTCATTTCACTACTTTTTTATTAGCATGTTCCCTATGACTTAAGCAAAGCAGGCAATTATATCCGAGGAAAAATAAAGTGTAAAATGTTAGGTCCGTGCTGACCTCTCTCTACTACAAAAAAAAAAAAAAAAAAAAAAAAGAAGAAAGGCAAAAAACCCTCTCTTTTGAACCAGAGAGAAATAGTTGCATCGCTTTGTAACACCTGATGTTCTGTCATCTTTGGTTAAGTTGGCATCTTTTTTTTTTTTAAAGATTTGTTTATTTGTGCATACAAGCTGGGGTGCAAGCCAGAGGTGAGGGTGGTGAGAGAATGCACCAGAGAGAGAGTGGGGAGCAGAACAGGCAGATCGACTGAAATCCACTGCTGAGGGGAACAGCGGGCAAGGCAGAGAGGTCTGCTGTGCCCTGTGGGAATCTCCCCAGCCAGGCATCGAACTCACACTGCAGCTGCAGCCAGCTCCACAGCGCTGCACCTAGCCAGCTGCACCACCAGGGAGGCCCTAAGTTGGCATCTTGCAATGGCACCATGAAAGAACCCAGGTGTGAGGAAGTCCCCAGGTAAGCCTTCGGCGGGTACTTACTGGCTTCATTTTGTTTCCGACATGTATTGTTGTAAGGCTATGGATGGACTTGTCACCATCTATTTCATCTCCACCTCGAAAGCACACATTTAACAATATTGAGCCAGATGCTGTTCTCTGAGTACAACGAACACTTACATGTAACAGCGGGAACTCAACACAGCACTGTCACGTCAATGCTACAGCACCGCAGAGTGGGCAAAGCAAATGAAGACCATCCTCAAACCCAGCTCTGACCATGGGTTAATGAAGAGGTTATGCCTCAACTACTCTGGCCTTAGGTGCTTGTAGTTGGCAAGGGGGTTCTGCCTTCAAACAGACCTGGGTCACCAGTGAGCTAGCAACATGGTACCCTTTGGGGGCTCCATTTGACTCACCTCTAAAATGGAAACTGTCATATCTGCAGTGTTGCTAGAGGGACACTGGCACACTGTAATCTCAAGGTGTTTGAAATTTCAACATGGAAGTTATCACTTGAGTCACCAATTTAAAGCTGTATCAACCCCAGAGCAAGGGAAACATTCCCTCTCTAAAGATGGAGGTCCGTAAGGAAATGACGTCAGGTTGCAAGGAAATGACGTCAGGGACGAAGTGGCAGATGCCTATGACGTGTTCTCCACTGACACGGAGGTCAGAGAGACACTGTGGAGGACAGGGAGGAGAACACCTCACAGTCACCCCAGGAGGTGAGGGAGATGTGTAGGAACGCCAATGGGCCCTTCCTCCCCATTTTTGTGAGCTCTTGTGGTCCCTTCTTCTACGAAGCCTATTTATAGTTTTACTTTTGAGAAGCTTTACATTTCATGACCCTTTTTAACATTTCCACTTAATCCATTTTGGTTTTAAATTTTTAAAAGCCTGATTACCAATACATTCGGGTTTGTAGTATTCACCATATGGTAGTGCAGAAAGAACTCAATTTACAGATTTCTCATTCCTTTCTCCTATGGAAATTATGTTTCATCTGCCTGGAACATGTAGCTACGGAGGAAGTTTCGGGACTGGTGCTTCTCCTAAACTGCTTTCAGTTGCAATGCATAAAGTTAAAATGAAATTGTAATGGGTTCAACTTTTCTTTCTTCTCTTTTTTCTTCCGGAAAATACCTTTCACCTTGTATTTCCTCAAAGTGGTTTAAAGAGGAAACTTCTCCATTAACTGTGGTGCCTTCTCTTAGATTGAGGTCTCCTGTCATCACCCAGCTTTCCACATCAGATGGAACCTTGTGATTTTACCTTCATTTTGATGTTTACCATCTAGTGAAATGTTTGTCCTTGGGTGATGTCCACTTACTGTTCTTGAAAAAGAGACCACTAATTAAACTGCTGGAGTAAGAACAACATGGCGTTCTCTTTTCTCTTGTGAACTATTAATACTGAGGAAGACGGTAAAACCTTTTCTTGACATTTGAAGCAGAAACCATTCTGATTTGGACAAGAATTGCCACTAATGTTTTCACCTTTCAAACCGCATGATGAAATTATCAACCATGACAAAATACTACAGACGACTCACCTTAGTTAAAGTGGATTAGTTTATTGGCTACAATGCTTCCAATAAGCTTTTCACGCCACTAAGTCACTAGCAAGTTCCACTTTCAAAAATGTTAGGTGTCATTGATCTGGGAGAATTTTGGTGCATTCGAGAACCAGGTAATAATAATTTTAAAAAAGTCTGCTCATCTTTTAAATGCTTTTCCAGAACTACTGAGTTGATTGACATGAGGCCTCTTGGTCATGCTGTTTGTCTCAGAAGATTGAACAAAGTCAATATTGAAGGAAGGAGATAATGAAAATGAAGTATTTTGGAACTGCGATAGGTCAATGGCTAGTACTCTTGAATAGAAATATGAAAACTGGAGATTTGTTGTCCTCTTTCAAAAGGAAGCATAGTGTAGCTGCCCAATCTACCCATTTAAAAACAGCAATATCATGAACACAGGGAAAAATAAAACACATACATGTGACTGCAATTTTATCTCTGAATCATTATCTCCAGAAAATGACAGGTAAAGATTCTTTATAAGATGTCAGAAAACGCCATGGTAAATATACATACTAAACTATATTTGGATAGTTTTTTAAACCCTTTTTTTTTAAGATTTATTTATTTATGCATATAAGCTGGGGTACAGGCCAGAGGTGTGGGGCGATGAGAGGGTTCACCAGAGATAGAGTGGGGAGTAGAACAGGCAGATCGACGGAAACACACTGCTGAGGGGAGCAGCGGGCGAGGCAGGAGAGGTCTGCTGCGCCATGTGGGAATCTCCCCTGCCAGGAGTCAAACTCGCGTCGCCGCTGCTGACAGCACCACAGCGTAGCGCTTAACTGCTGCGCCACCAGGGAGGCCCTTTTTAAGCCCTTTTAATTAAGAAATATGAACTCATGAAGAAGACTGATTAAAGGAAAACATGCAGCTTACTGAACTGAGTAGAGGGTATTTCTGTAACCACCCATGGCAGCTTGACCTGGACAAGAATGTGGCTAGGAAACAGGAATCCCCTCGAAGTTTGTTCCCAACCTCCTGCTTAGCTCCAAAAACCACTTGCCCAAATAGTATGTCATTAATTCACTGCTTTGCTTAAACATACACCTCTAAATACTGCAGTACAGTTTTATCTGCGTACGAATTTTATATACATGGAATTATCTGTATGCATATATTTTACCTGCCTTATTTGTTCACATGAAACATTACACTTCTGAGAGTCAGTTCTACTTTACATTCATTTCAAAGTTTAAGGTAATTCTTATAGGATTAAACCACAACTTATTTACCCTGCTGCTGATCGGCATTTAGATCATTTGGAACGCTGGGGAAGAGGAATCACAATACAGGAAACAGTCATCCAGCAGCCTCTCCTAGTGGGGTGCACACGCCCCAAAGTCTAGGACCCTCCTGCTGCTCCAGGTTTTGACCTCGGTGCCCTCCTGGTGTCCCCCTGCCTAGTGAGTCATTACGAGAACACTGCTAGGTCAGTTTAGCAAGCCCTTGCCTCATGACGACAGAACTTGACATCTTAGCACATTCCTCATCCCTGCCTTTAATGCCCAAGTCCTTCCTCTGCCTTCAGCAAGAACCCAGTTGGATTGGTTTAACAAGCATCTCCCTACCCTTGATGGCTCCTAATTTTAGTAATTTTCCATCCACTGACCAGCTCACTCTACGAGCTAGCCCTCAGTCCCTCCACACCCAGGAGACTTAAGTGTCTTGGGAGCTGAACCCTCTCTCACTCTATGGCAATAGTCTTGAATAAAGTTTTCCTTAGTTGTAGCAAGTGTCAGGATAAGTTTTTGCTTTAGTGGTATCTACGAGGAATGAACTGCGAAGTCATAGGGCATATTGTTAGGGCATAAATATCTTCGACTTAAACAGTGTTTCCTGTTTTCTATCTGGGTATAACCGTTCACACTTCCACCATTCATAGTGAAGTTCCCTGTGCTCCCATTTTTGCCTTCCCTTGGTTGTCTGGATTTTAGCCTCTCTTGTGGATGCAGAGTGGATCTGATTATTTTTTAAACTATGTGTCCTTGGTCACTAACAAGGTGCAGCACCTTTGCCCTTGTATACTGACCATCAAATCATTGGAATAGCCCCATGAGATCCCATTATATTTGCATATTCGTGCTTATGTTCTTAGCCCATTTTCTCAGGAGTTTCCTGTCTTTTTCTATTAGAATATAGACTTTTTCTGTTTATTCTGGAAGTAGTGCTTTGTGATTCCGAATGGTAAAAATAATCTTTAATCTTTTAATGCTGGATCTTGGTTTATAAAATTCTTGTATTTAACGCCATTCAGTTTATACTATTACTCTCTGTGGTTGAGTTTCTTTTTATTCTGTTTAAATATTTGTCGATTCTGATATCATGATGACATTCTATGAACTTAGTTAAATTGATTTATCTGCCTCCCTAGCTGGTTAGTTCGTGTGTGTGTATTTGCATCTATATTTGCAATCCTTGTGCAATTATTTTTTGTGAGTGATATGCAATGTGGTTCTAGGTTTTTATTTGTTGTCTTTGAGGAGTTTCTCTTGTCCTCACAACATTTATGAAAGGACCACCTTTCTTCAACTCTGCTGATGTGCCATTTCTGTCCTAAATCAAATGCTTATATCTTGATGGGCTATTTGAAGGCGCTCTATTTTTGCCCTGTTCTCTTTGTCTACCCTTGCATCAGAACCATATGTTTTAAAATTTGGCTTTATATATGGCAGTTCAAGTCCTCCCACTTTCTTCTCCTTTAAGAGTGCTTGGGTTATTTTGGGGTTTTGCAATTCCATGTAAATTTTAGAAACATCTTGTCAAGCTCCCTTTAAAATGTTGTTATTTTTATGGATTTTTTTAACGATATAGGCAATTTGTGATGATCTGACATTTTTGCAATGTTGAATCTTATGAGATATGAGCAATCTATATATCATTATTATACCTATTTTATTTTATTTTTTTTATTTTTATTTATACATACAAGCTGGGGTACAAGCCAGAGCTGTGGGGCGGCGACAGGGTTCACCAGTGACAGAGCGGGTAGCAGAACAGGCAGATCAGAAATACACTGCTGAGGGGAGCAGCGGGCGAGGCAGGAGAGGTCTGTCGCACCATGTGGGATTCTCCCCGGCCGGGCGTCGAACTCGCGTCGCCGCTGCCGACAGCTCCACAGCACAGCGCTTAACCGCTGCGCCACCGGGGAGGCCCTATTATACCTATTTTCAATCCCTCAATATTTTCTTGAAGTTTTCTGACATTCTGTGCACCTCCTGTTGGACATGTTGTAAGGCCCTTTGATTCTCATCATCCCCAATAGTTAATGTTCCAAGACATCACCTCAGGGACTGGACAGAACATGTGGGCCGACTGGTCCCGGGTCCCTGTGAATCTCTGGCCATATTTTTGATGACTGTCTAGAAACATAAGCTTGTTTCTGTTTAAAGACAACTTACTTAATAAGGGTGATTAAGCCTTGTATAGACTTAGCAAGGACTTAAACATTATTAATGCATTTGATTTTCTATTTTGAAAGGAGTAAAGATGCTGGACACCAGCCCAACATCACAGAATTGATCCAGGGGTGTCCAGCAGAGGCAATCATGCTCCCCAGGGAGACCCAGCAGTACCCCCAAACAGTGGCCGCAGTAAAGACAAGGAAAGGCTCTTCATTGCAAGTGTTCTCACTCCTCATTTTAATTCATGGACTGTTAAGCATTCAACTTAAGCCAAACTTAAACATATTATTGATCTGTTCAACACTATTCACGAGGCTCATTTGTACTCACAAAGTACGTCAGTGCTGGTGACTGGTGTTATTAGGTGAAAATGGAATCTGGCTGAAAGGAGAAAAAGTAAGACATATATAGGGGAGCAATTACCATATAAATAGACATTAACTATCGAAGAGAGTTCTCCAACAGAAAATAAGTGAAACAGGTCTTTGGGGTGCTATTTCTGAGATTTCAAGTTAGAATGCTATTTCAACCTTCATTTTTTCTTTCTGCCCTTTCAAAAGAAGAAAACCTTAAATGAGAAGTTACAAATCTCAAATGTCCTCACTAGAGCTGCAAAATATGTCTATGTACATGCTCTCTGTTTGTTTTTTTTATTTATTTATTTATACAAGCTGGGGTGCAGGCCAGAGGTGTGGGGCGGCGAGAGGGTTCACCAGAGACAGAGCGGGGAGCAGAACAGGCAGATCAGAAATACACTGCAGAGGGGAGCAGCGGGCGAGGCAGGAGAGGTCTGCCGCACCATGTGGGATTCTCCCCAGCTGGGCTTCAAACTCACATTGCGAGCTGCCGACAGCTCCACAGTGCAGCGCTCAACCGTTGCGCCACCAGGGAGGCCTTCTGGTTTCAATGTGTACAAAGTCAGGTACAGCACCGGCATTTTTTAATGTGGTAATTGTAATAGTATGTCATCAATATTCAAATAACACGAAGTAAACATATTATGGAGGTTTAAAAAGTTGTGGGGATTCAAAACTAATGAAGGTTTTAATTCATTTTTCTCTCCATTTTTAAAATTTATAGAGACATTCCCCAGAATCAATTTGGCATGAAGTGGCAATATTTTCAAGAAAAATAGAAAACATGAGAGAAAAATGAAAGCTTTTGAGTGTAATTCCTTAAGGAAGCTAAAATACTTATATTGATTTGCTTTGTTGTTCACTTAATATGTACCTTGAGTTATAAATCACCCCTTCAGTTTGTTCATCTAAAAAGTGAATTGAGATTCTTATTGCAGTAAAACAAAATTGAAAAGAAAAGGAAGGGGATGACAGAGGACAATGATGGCGGTTATATTTCATTCTCTTTATGGGGATGCTCAAACGAATTTGTCCTATAGCCAAAAAAGTATGAATTCAAGACATTTAACTATGATTGAAACTGAAAAAAAAAAAAACTATGAAGTTTGTCAGGCAAGTTTTTTCTCTCTTATTTCTAACTTCTTGTTTGTATTTTAAAAATGCCATACTTTTATGTATTTATTGAGGATATAGGTTACTTTTTCTGTTTGACTTCAATGACAGTGCCTTTGAATGGAGCTTCACATTTCACAAAACAATCAAATGTACATGTTATATGAAATATAGTAACTATGAAAAAACTCAACCTCAGTGAGCCTCAGTCGAACAACTACTTTAGAATTAAGTCAAGGGCACCAAAGGTAAGTCTTCAGACTTCAGCTCCTTTATTCTTTAATTGTACAGGTTGCCTCTGAAGAAACAAAGCAGTTGATAACTTTATAAGTGATTGAGTTATGCCTTTCCTGCAACTATACACATTGGCTAAGATAATTTACTGAGTCCTTGAGTATTAGCCAAGACAATGTTTCAATGTATTTGAATAGAATTTAGAGCTTTGAAATCACTATTATGTAAGTTGGCTCATTCAGCCACCAGCAAATGCACGGCTTAGTCATTTGCTATATTACCTCACCCTAAACAAATTCACATAGGAAATTTCCCATCTTGTCACTTACTCAGAACTAAGGTTTCCAGTGGAGTCTGTTATCATGGTATTTTGGGGTTCACACAAGGGGAGGAGGTTATGTGTCTTCCGTAAGGAGTTCCTACATGGAATCGGTGGGTTCTGACTTCTGAAATGCTTCAGTATCTTTCTGAACTTGGGTTTTATTCACCCACTGAATCTAAGTATTTTGAGTGTTTAGCTGGACACACATACTTTTCTCCTTTTCCTTTTTTGTTCAGGGGTGAAATTCTCACAATATAAAATTAATCACTTTGAGGTGAACAATTTGGTGGCATTGTAGACAACAGTTTTGTCCAACTAAATCTTTTTGTCCAAAAAAATCTTGTAGCTTATGTTGGGACTGTGTTCTGGGCTAAGCCCTGACAACAGGCAGAGGGACACCATTTGTGGGGAAGACTGACCTTCAAGGGGAACCTTTCAGGGCCCCGTGGTGGCAGCAGGCAGAGGGGCAAATAGAGCCCATGGAGCTGGAAGGGAACCCTACTTGGGGTGGGTAAGCGGGCGAGCCAGAGTAAAGCTGGCCACTTTGATTGGAGCTGGGGAGACTGAAGAAAAGGATGTTTTGGTTCCAAGGAGGGGAAGGGAAGCATTTTCCAGGGGAACAGAAGGCAGCGAGGAGGCCGAGAATATGGCCAGCATGTGTGCCAAGAACACTTCCCTGCAGCCAAAGCGGAGTGGGTGGACACAGCAGAAAGGGCAAGGAGCTAGGGCAGAAGCTGGGGCAGTGGCCATCGCAATGTGCGCCGGAAAGCAGGCTGCTCGGGAGCTCACCCCACTGCGACGGCAAGTGGAGGCTGCCTCGCTCAGACTGGGTGCGTGGAGATCAGTTGGCTGCAGCGCTGGGTGACTGCAGGAGTGAAGGTGTGGTGGTGGCAGGAACTCCAGCTGCAGGGGTTACTGAGATCCTTCTGACCCACAGCAGGGGTGAGGCAGGAAGAGGACCATTAAGAAATATTTAGGGGCCTCCCTGGTAGCACACGGGTTGGGTCTCAGCACTATGAAGCTATCCCAGCCACTGCAGCACGAGTTCGATCCCTGGCCAGGGAGCTTCCCACAGGGCGCGGCAGACCTCTGCTCCCCTAAGCAGTGCGTTTCAGTCGATCTGCCTGTTCTGCTCCCCATTCTGTCTCTGGTGAACCCTCTCACCCCCTACACCACCTCTGGCTTAGACCCTTGTTCTTGTATGCATAAATTAATAAATCTTTTTAAAAAATGATGAAAAGTGTTTTTATTTTTAAAAAGAAATATTTAGGAAGCATGTCTGCAAGATGAAGAAATTAGCTAGATATGATTTGTGAAAATGAACACACAGAAACCCACTGAAATAAGGTCTGGGGGGAGAGGCTTGTCCCTGGGCCTGTGGATTCAGCAGACGAGCCAATTGATCCAGTACCCCTGGCATCCCTGGTGGGAAATGCTGATGTGCCCAAGCCCCAGCAGACATACAAGGGGGCTCCTCTTTGCCCAGACACAGCGCCCACAATGGCCTTTTAGGAGGGTGTCGGCTCCTGAGTCTCACCAGGAGACTGTACTTTCCAAACTGCTTCATGCTCTTGCTTCCAAATTAACCCATTTTATTGATGAAATCACTGGCTGCTTTCTGAGGTCAACCCATTGCTGAGAGTAGAAAAGTTCGGAATAGGATCCAGTTTGCTGAATGGACTGGCAGATAAAGTTTTGAACACATTCAGAAGCGAAAGAAGAGCAGTGAACGAGCTGGGGGGAGGGTGAGTTCGATTTCCCCTTCCTGTACGTGCAGTGCCTGAGGGGCGCCCTGAAGGTGTTGGCCTGGAGCTGGAGCCCTGTCCCTGGGTTAGCAGACTGGGGCTGTAGTTAAATTCAGTCCCCGCCATGGATGAGGTGGCCTCAGGAGCTAATGCAGAATAAAGAACTGGGTAGCATGCAAAAGCAAAGTGTAGCGCAGTCATAAAATAAGGCCTAAAAGGGAATACTTAGCAAGCAGCTTGCTGCTGGGGAATCCACCAGAATAGTTTCTCATTTAAGACACAAAGACTTGAGGCAGGACTTTTAGGTAAAGTGGTAAAGACAGTTTATGATCCCATGATCTTAGAAACCATGGATGAGACAAGAAGGAACAGCGATAAAAATTTCTACTTTTATGTCTACGTTGTAAGATCCACGAGATATACGGGATCTTGGTTACTTGAGAGTTTCAATAGTATCGGTATTGGTATTAGAATGAGCATAGCAATAGCAAATCAATGAACACATGTTTGGGTAGAACTGTCTGTAATATTGACTGGATTTTCTTTTTTAAAAAAATCACAAAAAACTAAAGCAAATAACAATGGCAGCAAAAAAAAAAAAAATCCTGCTATAGCGATACGGCATCGGGACATGGATTTTGATTTAAGGCTGGATGTCCTTGATGCTAGAGTAACTGAAACCCCATAAATATTCTTGCACATTTATTATCCAGTCAAGTAGCCTATGGTTTGATCATAAATCATTGATTCCTTCAGGTGAATAATAATGATCAAGCCCTAACCTTCTCATTTCTACTCGACTAAGGAGCTGCAAAACCAAGTTGTGAAGACCAAATAAAATAAACTATAAAAACAAGCATGCATACAATATTCCAATAGATCACTGTATCTGTCATATATATCCTGTATGATGCAAATCACCACTTCCAGAATCCCTCTTCGGCATTCATTAGTCTGTCTTTGTGGCATTGCCAGAGACAAAGAGTCACTGCTGTGTTTCATAGCTCTTCGATATATTTGGCCAATTCTTTTTTAAAGATTTATTTATTTATGCATACAAGCTGGGGTGCAGGCTAGAAGCGTGGGGCGGCGAGAGAGTTCACCAGAAACAGAGTGGGGAGCAGAACAGGCAGATCGACCAAAAGACACTGCTGAGGGGAGCAGCGGGCAAGGCAGGAGGTCTGCCGCACCATGTGGGAATCTCCCCGGCTGGCATCGAACTCGCGTTGCTGCTGCTGGCAATTCCACAGCACAGCGCTTAACCACTGCGCCAAGAGGGAAGCTCCTGAAAGGATGTGTTTTTGGATCGAAACATCAATATGCCAAAAGTCAGCAAAATAAGCCCTTGATCATCAGCAGGGCTTTTGGGAAAAGAGAATTAAAATCAATTCTCATCCTATACTAACATATGACTTGGCCACCCAAGTAGACAGAAGCTTTAAAACACGAAGTTCAGTGAAGGACTTGTTTACATAATTCATGCTAGCGTGATTAATTCAAAATGATAACTACTACTTTGTGAAAAGGACAAAAGGTAAAAAAGAAACGTCCAACAAGCCCATTATAATCAACAGATTACTATCAATCATTATCCATGGGATTACTGCTTTGCTTAACTTTGAAAACGCAATTCAAAGCCATCTGGAAATATTTGGGGGTGGATTGTAGAATTCTCAGTCATTGTTAATTTCTAAACTTTTTTACGAAGTGCTATTATTCATTAATTCACTAAAGATTTCTGCTGCTATAGGAAAGCAAACATGTGCTTTCCCTGTGTTAAATTTGTTTAAAACCTGTTTTAAATGCATAATTGGACAAGAACGGAGATAGGCTTACCCACCCCCCCCCCGGAAGTCCTTGGGGGTGGGAAGAGGTGGCCATAATGGACCTATCACTTCACTGCTGCAAATCCTGACAAGGAGAACTTGAAATTAAATTGTAAAATACATGTGTATTTGATGAATATGATCTTCTTTTGTTTTTTTTTTAAAGATTTATTTATGCATAAAAGAACTGGGGTATAAGTCAGAGGTATAGTGAGGTGAGAGGACTCCCCAGAGACAGAGTGGGGAGCAGACAGGCGGATATACTGAAATCCACTGCTGAGGGGAGCAGCAGGGAGACAGGAGAGGTCTGCTGTGCCCTGTGGGAAGCTCCCTGGCTGGGGATCGAACTAAAGCTGCAGTGGCTATGGAGAACTTCATACTGCTGAGACTTAACCCCTTCCGCCACCAGGGAAATCCCACACTCTTGTCTTCTCTATCTCTCTCCATTTCTACTTCTTACTAGGGCTCCTCTGGCCCATGTCCCCAGCCCCACCCCCACCTGGCAACACTCCACCACCGGCAACAATGTGGGTTGAGTGTCCAGGCTGCAGACCACAGCGCATCAAACAGTGTCTTAGGGGGTGGTGCTGTGGGGGCATCTCCCAGGCTGGCTGCACCCCACAACCAGCTGGCTGTGAAGGAAAAGATGCTGGGAGATTTGGGTGGGCCTCATTCGGTCCTTTGAAGGTTCTTCGGGGAAAAGCCAAGTGTCCCCAGTAAAAGGCATTCTGTGTGTGAATGGCAGCTTCCGCTCCTGCTGGAATGTCCTTTGCGACCTCACCTCAGACCTGGTGGACCCAGGACTCAAGAATCCAGCTCTTAACAAGTAAATGATTCTTTGCAATCACTCTTTATATGTGTCCCGCTGACTGGTTCCGTCTCTCAGGTGAAACTGACCGGCACACACACACACCTTTATCTGTCACTTGGGCTCAGTTTGGTGGGTTCAGCTAGAGTCTCCCCTAGTCTGGCCAGGGAGGAATGGCATGCACTTAATTATAACAGAAGGCAAAAATGAGATTTCTTCAGACCTGAGCCTGACATAGAAGAGAAGAATTTGGCAGATGAGAGAAAATTTCTAGACTATGTCACGCTGTTTTGTATCTAATTAGGACCTTGTCATATCTAGACACTTGACCCTATCTTTCACGATGAATTAACTTTTCCTTCTTCCCCTCGCAAAGGAAGTTTCTAATTGAAATTAATTCAGAGTCTAGCAAAAGATGATCGCTCGCCCCATTTCCTCACGAGCACTCCTTGGCTTGCGCTGTGAAGTGACATTTGAACAGGGTGTAGAAAACACAGACATCTTTGTATTCAATTTATGATTCTGCACACTCTCCACTCTGCCCTTCCCCCTCTGGGTAGGAGGCTGCTGGCTTCTTTTTAACAGAAGGTACAAGCTAATTACTGACCTCCTGTGAATGCCAAGAAAGCTTAGGAACCGAGCCCAACTGACTTCTGGGGTTTTCCAAATCCCATAGCAGATGTATGGAGATAATGTCATAAATTGTTTGACATAACGTAATGTTTTAGTGATAGATTTTTTTCTGACATTTGTAGACTTTTTTTATGATATGCAAATGATGTCATTTATACTGACCCATACTTGGTGACAATAAAGAAGGTCCCAGTATTATGGGAAATAAGGAAATGTGAATTAGAGGAACCAAGGGTCCTTTGAAAACTCTGATTATACATATATCTGGGCTGCTTCATGTTGTATGTGGGTGCAACAAGAATTCCTCTGGGGGCCTCCCTGGTGGCTCAACTGGTTAAGCGCAGTGCTGTGGAGCTGTCGGCAGCTGCGGCGTGAGTTCGATGCCCGGCCAGGGAGATTCCCACATGGCGCAGCAGACCTCTCCTGCCTCACCTGTTGTTCCCCTCATTGTTTTTTGGTCGATCTGCCTGTTCTGCTTCCCGCTCTGTCTCTGGTGAACCCTCTCACCACCCCACACCTCTGGCCTGCACCCCAGCTTGTATGCAAAACTAAAGAAATCTTTTTAAAAAAAGAATTTCTCTGCACTATTTAACTTACCGTGTTCTCTCTTTATTAGGGTTATCACCAAGAAAACTCAAGAGCAAAATCCCATTAAAGGCATGCATCAGAGTCCCTCTTCCTTCTTCCTCTGCTTCCCAGAGTTACTTTTATTTATCTCTGTCTTGTCTACTCATAGATGAGCACAGACTAGTTTGTTGCAAAACCAGATGTTGCTGTCGGAGAGTAGAAAGTTTCTCCTTTCCTTCTCGCTTCTTCTGTCTGGTCTAATAGTCAGGATGGCACCAGATAGATTAGCAAGAGAATAAGGTCAATTTAATTTCATGTACATGGAAGCCCATGAGAAATAACCAGACATTTTGCTTTTATGTCACTTTTTAAAAAATATTTATTTACTTATGCATACAAGAGCTGAGGTGTAGGCCAGTGGCGGGGGATGGGAGAGGGGTGTGTGTGAGAGAGATTCACCAGAGACAGAGTGGGGAGCAGAAACACACTGCTGAGGGGAGCAGCGGGGAAACAGGAGAGGTCTGCTGTGCCATGTGGGAAGCTCCCTAGCTGGGGATCGAACTCGTGCTGCAGTGGCTGCAGATAGCTTCACAGTGCTGAGGCTTAACTGCTGCGCCACCAGGGAGGCCCCCTTTTACGTCATTTTCAGACAGGGAAGAATTGAGAGGACAAGAAAGTTTGTAGATTAGTGAAGAAATAAAGTCTGATTATATAACCTATTTCCACCTACTTTCCTGATGTCTGGTGAGAAAGGTGCCTCTACCTTTCCATGATAGGGGGCAGATTAATTACAGGTGGCCACAATATTAATTTATATAGTATATAATTTCCCTGGATGTTAATCTGTTTTGAGTGTCCCTTGGAGCAAGGAGCCCATGTGCGTTCTGAGACAGAGACACACTTGGGTGTGACAGCAGATGCTAATTACATTCCAAACATTTCACACAGACATGTCATCAAAATGACACCTTCCCCAAACCACCTCCAGAAGGCAGAGTGATGGAGAAGTCTCTCCTGATTCTTAATCTGAAAGTCTGAGTAGTGTGGAGTCCCTCCTTTGCCTTTCAATTTGGTTTTTGAACTCTGACTTCTTCGCCCCTCCCCTAATCAGCTGTCCCATCTGTAATCACGTTGTCATCGTTACTGGGAGCATCAGACATATGACAAGCTTTTACCCAGCCCTCCCCGCGAGCTTCTGATCAACACCTTCCCGGCAGCTGCCTTCTTTCCGGAGAGAATAGTGTTTAGCTCAGGTCTATTTGAAGGCGTATTCCCCAAACTCTTTCAATGGGCTTGCAACCTCTTATCTGACTATTTTGCCAAAACGAGCCCTCTATATTTCTGTAATTTTTCTTCTCTCTGAGGCTTATGTGACTGCACAAATATCTGAGAGTTATTCCTGGTGAATTTATAATAGCATTTCCCACCATACTTTTCATCGGGCAGTCACTTTGTTCCTTGCAAACAAATCCGGAAAGAGAAAGGCTTAGTCCGTGCCTTCTTTCCCTTCACAGCTTTTGACACTCTGTATAAATCTCCATTTCAACTCCCCGTTTCTCTTCTCCTGGGGAGCTGGATGTGGGGAGAATGAAAATGGACCCCCAATGTGTTGCTGTCCCCCTCTGGAGCCCTCACCTGTTAGCTCCCTCTGTTCCCTGGGGCTGGTCCACGCAGACCAGCAGGGACCCCCCTGCAAGTCCTGACCCTGTGCACCTCCTGTGTACCCCCATTCCTGGTCACGCTCTCGGTGAACCTGGGCTCAGCAAACTCCCAGCTGGAGGGAGGACCTGGCTCTTGTCTTCGAGTGTCCAGGAGAGGCGGCTCTGTACCACTCCGGCTGGGAGGGCCTCTCACACCTGCCTGGGCACAGGTGCGGGTGGATAGGAGGTGGCAGCAGCGATGGAGAGGGGGCTCTGGCCCCCCCCCCCAGGCCAGCAGGGATGGAGACTGACCTTTTGAACTCTTAGAATGTTGATGCAGGGCATCCCTGTTGGCTCAAGAGATTAAGTCTCAGCACTATGAAGCTGTCGGCAGCCACTGCGGCACGAGTTCGATCCCCAGCCAGGGAGCTTCCCACAGGGCGCAGCAGACCCCTCCTGTCTCCCCGCTGCTCCCCTCAGCAGTGTGTTTCTGACGATCCACCTGTTCTGCTCCCCACTCTGTCTCTGGGGAGACCTCTCCCCTCCCCGCAGCCTCTGGCCTGCACCCCAGCTCTTGTATGCATAAACAAATAAATCTTTTTTAAAAATAATAAAGGTTTTGGCATCTCTCTGTGGCTTTTCTGAGATGAGATTTTTTTTTCCTTTAACTGTGAGCTTCCGCACGACCCCTCTCGCCCACCCCCTCCCTCACTGGCCTCCCTGTGTCGGGTCATGTCTCTCTCCCCTGCAAGCAGCCGCGGTCCGGTCCGAGGCACACACAGCCGGAAGCACCAAGGGGAAGACGTCCTGTGGCTCTTTGCTCAGTGGACCCCAGCCTTGGCAGGTTGTCGTGTGCAGATTTGCACATGGGCCCCCGCATGCAGAAGGCAAGGAGACACCAGAGAGGAGATGGACCCACCTGCCCCCATCACCTGCCCCCTACCCCCGCCCCGTCTGGGAGCCCGGGGGTGCAGGTTTAGCGAGCGAAGGGAACTTGTCTGCAAGGCTTGTCTTGTGTGACCGCAAGGCCTGGCGATCACACCACCCCTGGAACCTAAGGCACACACAGAGCTCACCGGGGTCCAGTCCACGTGGTTCCACCTGGCCCATGGGGAAGCTTCTCCTGCCGGGGAGGGGAGCCCAGTGCAGGCCCAAGGATGGGGAGAGAGGAGCCCACGGGACCCGCTTGTGGGTGACCAGGTTCACGCCGCCCCCATGGCCGGCGTGAAAACACCCGGGTGACCCAAGGAGGCCGGTGGGGGCACAGAAGATGAAACAGAGGAGGGGGATCCCATCTCAGTACAGACGCTCAGCTTGTGGGGGAGGCAGGCAGGCCGGGATCTGCAGAAGGCGCGGATCTGCGGACGGGACCCCCTCTGCGGACTGGACCCCATGGACCGACAAGCCCCGATCTGCAGACAGGCCCCAATCCCCGGACAAGCCCCGATCTCCGGACAGTCCCGATCTACTGACAAGCCCCGATCTACGGACAGTCCGGATCTGCGAACAGTCCCGATCTGCAGACAAGCTCCCATCTGCAGACTGGCCCCCATCTGCGGACTGAGCCCCGTGTGCAGTCAAGGCCAGATCTGCAGACAGGCCCGGATCTGCTGACAGGTCCCCACAGGCTGCGCACGCCTAGGTGTGCAGACAAGCCCCACCTGCCCGGCTCAGGGCTGCCAGTCACGTTCCCTTCCGTGCTCCCCTCCAGCCTCCGCCCCTCATTTCTTGCAAACCTCGTAGACTCCAAGCGTATTGACTCCAGAAGGGAAGCACCAGTTTTATTTTTATACACAGTTGCCTTCCCACCTCACATTATTGTCTCCCTTTCGGCAGCCAGTGCCACGCGCCAGTTACACCCAGGATTCCTTCTAAGGGCGCAGACCCCTCCGGCCTGGCGCTGACATTCCCGTGCCACACACTATTTTATTTCTTCTGGGACTGTCAAGGAAAGTCCACATGGCCTTCGGGAGCGTGTTTCTTGTATCACATAATTGTTTATCGTCCTGATTACAGGTCTCAGCTCGTCACGCCGCTGGTGGGCGCGAGGGATGGGACCGCGAGGAGCCTCACCGGGAACCGGCGACTCCACCACCCCACCCCCCATGCCCCCACCCCACACCCCTCCCCAACCCCTCCCCTGGTGTGGCGCATGGGTGCTTCCTAAAGCAGCTCACAGAAGCTTTTGGCTTAAAAGTCAAGCTCGGATTTTATCAAAAATAACAAATCCATTAAAATTCTCAGAATGAAAATAAGCAATGCATGCAAATACTCAGTCTTATTCTTGTACATCATCTGGTATGGAAACATAGGCCTGGGTTGTTAGAATTCTCAAGGTAACTTCATTTTGAAATTTGATTACTTTTTACACTGAGTGTACTGGGGTGGCCAGAGAGTCCTTAATCAAAAAAAAAAAAAGATTTATTTATTTATGCATACAAGAGCTGGGGTGTAGGCCAGAGGTGTGAGGGGTGAGAGGAGTCACCAGAGTGGGGAGCAAAAGAGGCAGATTGACTGAAATACACTGCTGAGGGGAGCAGCAGGGAGACAGGAGAGGTCTGCTGGGCCATGTGGGAAGCTCCCTGGCCGGGGATCGAACTTGTGCTGCAGTGGCTGCTGATAGCTTCATAGTGCTGAGACTTAACCCCTGAGCATCCAGGGAGGCCCCCCCCCCAATTTTTAAAAATGTGTTTAGGATGTCTTCAGAGCACAAATTATGTAAATTAAAAAATAAAACATTGAGTTTCCTGGTTGGAGAATGGCATGTTTTCTCTGAAAGAGACAAAGATTTATTTTAAAATATACAATATTCATTTGCCATAACCACAGTGATCTATCTAGCTATTGGTGTTAAATTGTAGCCTATGTAAAATTCTAGGTTGTCAACTGAAAAAAAAAAACAAATCACTGATTTAATATGAAGTTAAATATAAAGTGTTTTTGAAACTCCGACAAATTACTGTATAGTTAAATATATGTCCTTAAATTCATTCTTTTTTTGTCGAGTTGACTAATTTTTCTTGAAAGCTAAAATATATATTAGGCAAGCTAAAATAAGTTGTTTCAGAAAAATATTAGCCACTATGAGTTTTAAACAGCTGTATATTAATAGTGGGTTGGTGCCAATTAGCGTAGTTATGCTTTACAAATCTAACTCTCTTGTTATAAGCATAGTGCACATATAGGTCTGAAGCTATTTTGACTATACATGTAAAACCAATAGGCTTTCTGTTTGTAAGTTGACAACTCAAGAATGTGAAGAAAAGTCTTTTAAAATATGGATGAGATGGTATGAAACAAATTCTAACTGATATGTGGTCTTGTGTTAGCTATTGAAATGCAAATTTGCATTAGAAAATGCATATGTGAAATTTTCTTGTTTTGTCTAGTTTTACTTTGGATGATTATCTATAAAATTGACCAGTGACTAGAAATGGAAAATGGTCCAACCACTATAGAAAGCTGTGTGGAGCTTCCTCAAACTATTAAAAATGGAGCTACCATATGACTCAGCAATTCCATGCCTAAGAATGTACCCAAAAGTCACAAAAACATTATTTTGAAAGGAAACCTGCACTACTATGTTTATTGCAGCACTATTTACAATAATGAAGTTCTGGAAACAACCTAAATGCCCAAAAACAGATGACTGAATCAAGAACATGTGCTATGTATACACAGTGGAATACTACTCAGCAATCAAAAAAGATATACTCCAGTCATTCGATATGAATGGAACTAGAAGGGATCATGCTCAGTGAAATAAGTTAGCAGGAAAAAGAAAAATATTGGATCCTCTCACTTATAGGAGGAATATAAGGGGACCAAACCAGGCATCAAGGGGAAAAACAGACAAATCTAGCAGGCAAACTATAAATCGGGGACATTCAGCAGGGAAGGGGGAGGAGAGGAATCAATACATGGGAGGGAACAGCACATGAGACTATGGTGATGGTTCACGGGTGTCTTGGTGGTGGGAATTTTATGGGGACTACACCTGAGAGGAGAAATCAAATGAACAATGTAAAAATATATAAATTAAAAAATAAATGAAAAGTGACCTGTGGAACAAATTTACTTAGTTCATGATCTCTAGAATTTGTACAATGTAACAAATGATGCAATCTTACTAATAATTCCAGAAAAAAATCAAGATTTGGATTGTATCAAGTTGTCATCTGAAATACAAGAATCAGTCTTATAAGTTTTTAAATATTCTGAGAATAAAGTGCCCATGTTTCTTACTTCCTCCTCGCTCCATAACCTTTTTTATTCAAGGAACTCCTGCTGATTCTCCAGTGGAAAATCTGCAAGGGGTAAACCTTCCAGAAAGTTCCCAGAACAATTAAAATTTTAATCTCTGCTGTTTTTGACATTACTTCGCTAATGATGTTGACCTTCACTTGAGTTTTGAAAAAAACACTAAGAAACCACCCTACCTGAGATTGACCCTAAATTGAGTTAATTAATGGATATTGATTAGCTTCCTAGATAATTTCTGAGACAAAATAGTTAGCACATAGATCCCTAAGCTTGATTTTCCATGTACACACATTTGCCTCTCATTGTTTACATGTTATGTAGAAGCTGCATTTATTTGCATCTTGATTCTATTCAGTTTCATATATTGACAGGTTATTCTATGAGGGATGTTTATGGCTATAAAAAATTGGAAGATGTGTCTTGGTAATCTGCCCTCACCCTCCGTAAACTGCTGCTGTAACAGTGAGAGTTGAACATATATTCACCTCCTGGGAGGAAGTAAAGACATGGAAATGGAAGTTACTTTGTCTAAACTTATCACCAGCTTTTGTGAATGAGATTCTAGTGGCAAAAAAGGCAAAGAGGTACATGCAGTTTTGTCTGCAAGATATGTGGGGTGAATTCTTGTTAAGGAAACAGAGTATGTCCCAGATCCCCACACAGTAACACCATGTCAAGTCTACTTGGCTTCTAATGACCTCACATATACACCTGGGCACTCTGTCAGTCAACTGAGCCAGGAGCTCCAAACTCTAGTCAAAAAAAAAAACACACGGATCCAGGGCCTTCCTGATGGCCCAACAGGTTAAGCGCAGCACTATGAAGCCACTGTAACACAAGTTCGATGCTCAGCCAGGGAGATTCCGACATGGTGCGGCAAACCGCTCCTGTCTCCCCGCTGCTCCCCTCAGCAGTGTATTTCAGTCCATCTGCCTGTTCTGCTCCCCACTCTGTCTCTGGTGAATCCTCTCATCACCCTGCACCTCTGGCCTACACCGCAGCTTGTATGCATAAATAAATAAATCTTTAAAAAAATAAAAACATGGATCCATTAGATTAAGTGGGAGGGACCGAATGCATTGATGAGGGATGATGGTAAGTTTTATTGATATTTTGATTTTCAAATTTGTGGATGCATAAAGAACTATTTTCTCTCAAGTTGTCCGTAACTCAAGATACTTTAGAAAATTGATATCAGTGTTATAAATTTATATGAAATACTTGTCTTCCTGACTGATTCTTTCAGAATTCCACATTTATGAGTCTTTCCACTGCCATTGAAATATTGTCTGCATAGATTTACATAATACAATATAGTTACTTACCTGTCCTTCTTGCAAGAACATAATTGGAAACATTGATTATGAAACTGAGGTCTTCCCTGGAATGTAATATTTGAGAATGATTTTCATTTAATCAGACACTTTTAAGGACTTACGGTTTCTTTGTGAAGCTGATATTAACAAAGACTTCTTAGCAAACTAGGCCGGAACCTGGTTTACAGGTTTCCAACCTTGTAGGCAGCAACAGAAATGATTAACCAGCAGGCTCAACAATCTTAGGACATTTGTGGCGATTCGGAAGAGAGGGCTGAATTCTTCCTTGACTTTCTAGATTTCCTCAGGTGATTATAAAAGCCCTTACAAAATGTTCCCTCATAAAAACTTTGAGGAAAGCAAGCATAAGAAGGCTTATGTGGTAAATTAGCATTCTTGCGGCAGCTGTATAAATAATCAGGCCAAATCTAAAGAGACCAGCTTCATTCTGTGGTTGTGAATAATCTTTCCTTGGGATTCCTTTGATCAGAAGGCTGTGGAAATGATGTGTCTTAGTGGAAACTGTGCGTGGTCTTCAGCCTGTCCTCCTGGGTGGTCAGATTCTAGCCATGTAAATTGTCTTGGGTTATTTTTTGTGCCTCTTTGTAAATTAAGGGTCAATAAGATATGGGTAGTTTGTGTCATGTGGCAAACAGTTTGTTGTTTTCGAAACCCTGAGGAAAAAGAAAGTATTGGTAATATCAGCTGAGGCGTCAGAGGTAGACCAGCAGTCTGGAAATGGACTCAGTTTGGATATTGCCAAGACTGGCCAGCAGATTGAAGGGCAATTAAGACATCCATAGGCCTGGGAAAAAGGCCGCCTAAAGATTAATGGCCCGGAAACAGCCCACCAAAGAATTTACGGCCTGTCGGGATGGCACCAGAGATCCTTACTGCTACATTTGCTTCTGTACATCTGCTTTGCTTAAGATAAGGATAATGTATGTTTTCCTCAGGATAGGGTATGGTATGGATAAACATGACTGGTATGGTTAAGAAAGAATATAAGCTGTGCGTAAAACGAAAACGGGGCCTTTGAGTCCCTTTGACTCAAGGGTCCTCAGCTGAGCTAATAAACTCTATCTATACCCTACTCTGTCTCCTGTCCTCTGGTGTCCGCGACGGCCTAACACAGACCAGCACGAATCAGCCTGGAATATGCCCAGGTTGACCATCAGTCCAAACCTGGACTCTGCATGAGGCTCTCGAAATTGACCACAAAACTGTCCCCAGGCTCAGCCTGGAGGCTACCTTGGTTGAACAGCAGGCTGGTACCGTGCTAATCCTTTAGGCCAAGGGCGTTGACAAGCAGGATGCAGCTCAGGCCTGAGGCTGCAGTTTGACTTCAGGATCCAGATTCGGAATCCTTAGTGTTTCTAGCCCAATACCTGGTTTACAGGTTTCCAACCCTGGTGGCAGCAAGGGAAAAGATTAACTGGTAGGCCCAACAATTTAAGGTCATTTGTGGAGCTTGGGAAGAGAGGACTTAGCATGAATTTTTGACTGAGTTCTGCCTTGGCTTTCTAGATTTCCTCAGGTATTTTTTTTCAAGATACATATTTGTTTATTTTTGCATAGAAGAACTGGGGTATAGACCAGAGGTGTGGTGAGGTAAGAGGATCACCAGCCACAGAGTGGGGAGCAGAACAGACGGATCTACTGAAATACACTGCTGAGGGGAGCAGTGCGGAGAGAAGAAAGGTCTACTGTGCCCTGTGGGTCAGCTCCCTGGCCGGGGATTGAACTCAGGCTGTAGCTGGGGGAGGCCCAAGATGCAACTCCTAGGCCACGAGGGAGGCCCCAATTCCTCATGTATCTTAAAAGTCCTTGTGAAATGTTCCCTTATAAAAACTCTGAGCAAAGCAAGCATAAGAAGCTTACGTGGTAAATTGGCATTTTTGCTGCTCATGTGTAAATAATCAGGCCAGATCTAAAGAGACCAGTTTCTTTCTGTGGTTGTGAATAATCATTTCTTGGGATTCCTTTGATCAGAAAGCTGCGGAAATGATGTGTCTTAGTGGAAACTGTGCGTGGTCTTCAGGCTGTCCTCCTGGGTGGTCAGATTCTAGCCATGTAAATTGTCTTGGGTTATTTTTTATGCCTCTTTGTAAATGAGGGGTCACTGGGATATGGGTAGCTTGTCTTGTGTGGTAAACAGTTCCTTGGTTTTGTTCCCCTGTGGAAAGAGACAGTATTGGCAATATGCTGGCAACTGTCCTGTATGCTGTTACCCCGCCATAATGCTAACCCTTGTCAAATTCCCATTTTTCCCATTTTCTCAATATGTGACTACCATCATCCAACCACCTTTTCCCCTCTTTTCTCCTTTTTACCTGCTCTGAAGTCGCTGGGGACTAAATCTTGATGGCTGATCCCTGGGGGCGGCAAAGTTGCCTTTCAACTGGCTTCTCTTCCCAAGGTTCTAGGAATCCCTGAGAGCTAATGACAGGATCCCAACCTCCTGGAAGCGTCTGCACCTGCTGTCACCGAGTGTGGGGCTGTCTGGGTCACGACGAGGGTTCAGTGAGCTGCTCGAGTCGGCTGCCTCACCTGGGGGTGGCCGGCCCTTAGGAAGCAGCCTCAAGGGCTTCAGAGCTCCCAGAAACTCAAAGAGGCTTTTTGCTGACTGAGTGTTTCTCTACCCCAAGCTCTTGGTACCCGTAGGCCTGGCTTCTCTCTCAATTCAGCTCCTGGCTCTATAATTTTTTTTTAAAGATTTATTTATCTCTGCATATAAGAGCTGGGGCGCAGGCCAGAAGTAGGGGTTGAGAGGATTCACCAGAGACAGAGTGGGGAGCAGAACAGGCGAATCCACTGAAGTATACTGCTAAGGGGAGCAGCGGGGAGACAGGAGAGGTCTGCTGCGCCATGTGGGAAGCTCCCTAGCTGGGGATCAAACTCGTGCTGCAGTGGCTGCGGACAGCTTCATAGTGCTGAGACATAACCCCTTGTACCACCAGGGAGGTACCTAAAATGTTTCTTTCTTTATGCAACTTTTCCAACAGTTGAAGGGGAATTATGAAAAAAAAATTGATTAGTGGACTATCCAAATTATTTTATGTGATGTGTAAGTAAATGTTCAGTCTTGCTCCAATTTAGCTTTCAAGAAAAATCTGTTTTAATCTTACGACTCTTCTATGCGTGGCCTCTTTTTAAAAAAGGCATTTTATTCATGGGACTAGTTTAGACCTTACTTGTGATCCAGAGGCGAATTCCAGTTGTTTATGAGGGTCACCATATGTTTTTCCTTCCAAAGCAAACAGACACACACATGAACTGTGTGGTCCAGAGCAAACAGCCAGGTTTGGGTCTCCATTAGGGGCTATTAAATTATGTAGCGGGATGGAATGGCTGTTGCCAACATCACATCAACAAACCCAAAGGTAATCTCTATGAATCTTTGCCCAACCTTGCATCTTTTCCATTATTGCTGTAGCTCTTCATTTTCTGATAAAATAGTGTTTTGGTTATATTGTGACTGCTTACACCTTTCAACACTTAGATTTGCAAAATCACATCAATAATATGTTATATGTTATATAAGAAAGAACGGGGTGGGGAAATGGACATTTGTATTTGGTTATATTTACAAAAGAAACACAGTAAGGATAAATCAAAAACTAATAAAAACTTACTCTGAAGTCAAGTGGGAAAGAAAGTGGAGAGGCTAGAGAGAGAAATTTAAGCACTGAACATATCTTACTGCATTTTTTAACCTTGAAAGATTGAAATGGTTCACATATTGAAAAAGTAAATTAAAAAAGTAATACCTAAGGATAGGAAAAAAACCTACTAATGAATGTTGAAAATGTTGAAATAAACATGCTCAGAAAATAATAATTTTAAACAATGTGGGAACAACAAGTTTCATATCCAAAGACAGAGAAAAGCAAAAGACAAACAAATTTGTTTTAAACTTAGTTTCATTCTTTAATCTTATTATCAGTAGTATAGTTTAAGGTTATTTTAACACTATTTTGTAATTCTTACTCAATAATGATGGTAAGACTGTTAAAGATCTACTTTTAGTGTGTAGAAGAAAATATGTTGATAAAAATCAAAGATGCATTGAAACTCTTAGAGTGCTAAATTTGAGTCAGAAATATTTGCATGAACTGTTGGTTTATTTTAATATCTCAAAGCATGTACATTTTAAGTCTGTCCTCTAGAAAACCTAAAAGAAATGCTTATGGAAGAAGAATGAGCACCCTCACACCTCAAAAGGGTTTCTAAATACCACACCCCACTCAAAGGAGGCAGAAATGCTCACAGAAAGGGCTGATGGGTTGGCATATAGGAAGCACCCAAGCTGCTCTGGGGCATCTTGTGACAGGCAGAAAAGTACCCAGGACCAAGTACTGGCTCCCCAGTATATGCATGTAGGGATGGTTCAGCCACCAGTCAAAGTGGTATGAATTAAATATCAAAGAATAGATGCAACTTATTGAAATGTTATATATATACAAGTCCATCATGATATTTAGATAAGGCAGAGAAAAGAGAAATCCACCAAAATAGAGGCAATAACATCTTGAGGAATTACTTTGGAAATAATAAACCTATAGTGTCTTCCTTTGCAACTTGGATTATGAAGGAGCACATAAAGCCCTTTTTGCAGAAACTGCATTTTATGATATGCAAATAATATGGTCTATTTGAGAAAGCCCTGTACAGAAGAATTCTGCCAATTACATGTGATAAGAATGCTAAAATTAGGAAGTGGCCATTAAATAATAATTTTAAAAGTTGACTCACATAAATTCTGTCCCAAGTACTAAATAAAAAAGTTTATACTGAGCTTTGTAGGAATGGGGTCAGTTCATCAGTACTGGGTCTCACACGGCAATATTGGAATGCTGATTTAAAGTGAAGCAAATCACATCACTGTTACAAGTTGAACCTTAACAAACCTCAAAAGTTAACTTTGACTTACAGGTAAAATACAGGTAACAAAACAAACTACATGATTTCAAGAAATCAAGCTCACAAATCTAGAATGTGAGATGTTTTATAGGACAATCTAATTTATGCAACTCATTAGTTGCATAACCAAAAGAATAGTTGTGGGCAGGGAGGATGAACTGTTATCCAATAAATGAGATGATAAAAGAAACAGGTATGGATTTGGGTCCCAAATCAAATAAACATTCTAAAAGTGTCTTTTTAGACTATGCCATTTTATTGTTAACGTGGCATTAGATAGGCTAAGAAATTATCATTAATTATATTAAGAATGATACCTTTGTCATGGCTTATTAAGTATTATATTTACATTAGAAGCAACAGTGGGATATTTTTAGAAAGCATATAATAAAGTGTGTAGCCAGCACTCAAAATGTTTCCGAAAGAACATCTAAAAAATAAAATAAAAAAGGGAGCTAAAGCAATTTGGCAAAACCTTGAAAATGGCATCTGGGTGATGAGTGCATAGGAATTCCTTATATTATTCTCTTGACTTTTGGTAATCATGAATGTTTTCATAATATTTTGAAGTCAGTAACTCCTGGTCAGATGAGCTGTTTCTCAATTATGTCCGTCATCTGTTCCAGAGCTCACTGGCACTCAGCGTAATGAACCAAGTGTATGAATCCATCCTAGCTGCTTAAATGGCTCATGATTTTAGAAAGGCTGTTAATATAGATGCCTTCCCCTGAATGTTCCAAGACACCTCACATCAGTATGATAAAATGGAACCAAGAATTACCCATCCATCTCAAATACTGTCATTTTCTGAATCTTCCTATTTTAGGAATTGCAACACAATTCATCAGCTGTCCAAGCCAGTAATCACAAATTCGTCATTACCATCTTCCTCTATGCATTTCCTGTATCCACCTAGCACCCAATTCTGTTTATTTTGCTCATAAATATATTTAAAACCCAAATGTGTCTTGGACTTTTTCCCCTCCCCTACATCCAATCTAGATCAATTATATATAACCTGGGACATTTTTTGGTAAAACATGCATTTAAGTATATATATCTGAAAATGTTCCCACACTTTCTTAGGAAAAACACAGAAAACCATCCTATATCTTCTAAGGGCTATTAGATGTGGATTTCTGAAGTTCTATCCCATCTATGTGGACCTGCTCTCAGCTATAATAACCCTGCTAGTTCCTTAAATGTTCATGGTTTTCCTGCCACAGGACTTTTGCACATTCTTCTCTTCTGTCTTGAAAATGCCTCACAACATTCAGATTAAATCCAACAGGTTGTTCAGATCTCAGTTCTTTTTATTTTCTCAAGAAAGCATTTTTAATGCACTAGATTAGATCTAATATCCCATTACGTTTTCTCATAAACCATATTTTTTTCCTTTCTTGGCATTACCACTCATCTTTGTTTGTATGAATTTTATTTTTTTTAAAGTTTTATTTTATTTGTGCATACAAGAGCTGGGGTGCAGGCCAGAGGTGCGGGGAGCGGGGGAGGTGAGAGGATTCACCAGAGACAGAGTAGGGAGCAGAACAGACGGATCCACTGAGATACACTGCTGAGGGGAGCAGCAGTGAGACAGGAGAGGTCTGCTGCGCCCTGTGGGTCAGCTCCCTGACTGGATATCAAACTCATGCTGCAGTGGCTGCGGACAGCTTCATAGTGCTGAGACTTAACCCCTGCACCACCAGGGAGGTCCTGTTTGTACGAATTTTAAATCCCATCTCTTTACTCAGATTGTAAATTCTAGGAATGCATGGGCCATAATTTCTTTCTTCTGGTCTGAGTTATGTCAACCCAGTGTTTGGCCTTTCTGAAATAAATGAATAAATTCATAAATGAATGAGTTGGAGAGTATAATGATGAGTACATAGTGTCCTGCTTCTAGACCAACTGCTGAAGACTTTGCTTTAACCTAATTTTGGATGCATTAAAAACAAAATTTATTTCTTCATACACTTCAAACATAAAAACAGTACATGGTAGAGGTGAGTTCTTTTTCTCCAATCCCTTTCCATATAAAATTGGATAAATCTTCTGCTAGGCAAAACTAAACAGGCCCCATCTGACTTCTCTTCTGTTATTGCTCAAGTGAAATATCATGAATATTTCTCTTCTTGGTATGATGAGCTGTCTGAGTGAGGCGTTAGACAAGCTTTCTTCTGATTTAACTGTGACTCTACTCTTTCTGACTTGCCTGAATTTGACAAACTTTTTTCTGCCACAGTTTTCTCATCTTTGAAATTGGAATGGCAGTGCCCATTTGTGGGGAGAGAGAATAACAGCTAATGTGTTAATCTAGGCAAACAAGTGAGACAATGCTTTGTATAGATCAGCAATCATTGTCATGTTTGTGTCCATAACATCAGGGACTCTCTAGGAAGTTAAAATTTGTATGTTCCAACATTTATGACTTTAACTATTGCTGCCCTATATTTCTAGAAATTAGTGACATGCTGTTTCTTATCAAATTATTTTATAAAATGCCTGTGATCAATTATATATAATAGGAATCCATTTGTGGGATTCTAAAACTGTCACATTTTTTGCACTTTCTGTCCTTTTGTATAATCTGTTCTAGTAAATCATCAGAAGTATAAGTTTATGTGTTCTGAATTCTTGATGAAACAGTCATTTCTACAACATGGGCCTGGCTACATGGCGTGGAGCCCCCATCCATCACCAGGACTGCGTGGAGAGGCCCCACGCTCGGTGACACGCTCAGCATCAGAATCCTGGAAGGATTAATCTTTTTTTTTTCAAGATTTATTTATTTATGCATACAAACTGGGGTACAGGTCAGAAGCGTGGGGCGGCGAGATGGTTCACCAGAGACCGAGTGGGGAGCAGAACAGGCAGATGGACGGAAATACACTGCTGAGGGGAGCAGCGGGCGAGGCAGGAGAGGTCCCCCGCACCATGTGGGAATCTCCCCTGCCGGGCATCGAACTCGAATCACTGCTGCCGACAGCTCCAGAGCGCAGCGCTTAACCACTGTGCCACCAGGGAGTCCAGGATTAATCATTTTCAAAGGCTTTACCTTGATTTTTATTTTGCAGTAGGACCTATAAATTATAAAGTCCCAACATCAGGGTTCCCAGAATGCAGACTGAACCGAAGTTTGGGGTGTGGATTAAGAGATACCCTTGGAATCCATACTTATGGGAGGGAGGGGGAAGGAGTGGACTTTGGCAGAGGGACAAATGAGCTGTGACCCAGGACCAACCTCAGCCTCACTGGTCCTCAGCCAGCACAGCAGGGGAACACCCTTCTGGAGTGTCCAGAGTGGAGCAGAGATGACTGTGCCTTTATAGACCGCCCCTTCCTACAACCAGTTATCGGGTTTGGGTGCCCCACGTATGGGTGGGATCTGGGTGGTCTGGCTCTCTGCAGTTGAGGCAATCCTGGGAGGAATTGAGAACAGGATTGGAAGCATCTAGAACAATTCATCTTCACTGGAGAGAGGCCTGTACTGCCTTCATTCTCTGTCCCCTGTCTTCCATATTTTTCAGTAGTTCATTTATTTATGTATATTTTACATCATTGTTCATTTTTGTAGAGTTTCCTTTCTTTTCTCAGGTGTAGTCCCCATAGAATTCCCACCACCAACTCACTCATGCACCATCCCTTGCGCTCTTCCTGCCCTCGTTTTGGTCCCACCCCCTTCCCTGCAGAATGTCTCCTATTTATAGCTGCCTGTTTATTTTTGTTTTGTTTTATTGTGCTTTTTATTCTTATTGTTTTGTCCCTGATCCCTTATTTAGTTCCCCTATATTCCTCCTATGAGTGAAACCATCCAATATTTTTCTTTTTCTTTCTGGCTTATTTCACTGAGCATGATCCCTTCTAACTTCATCCATGCTGCTGTGAATGGCATGTGTTTGTCTTTTCTGATGGCTGAATAGTATTCCATTGTGTATATAGACCACATCTTCTTGATCCAGTCATCTGTTTTTGGGCATTTGGGTTGTTTCCAAGTCTTACCTATTATAAATAGCTGCAGTAAACACAGGGGTGCAGGTATCCTTTTGAATTAAGGTTTTTGTGTCCTTTGGGTAGATCCCTAAGAGTGGAATTGCTGGGTCAGTCTTCCACATTTGTGGGCAAGTCCCGGTCTGCAGAGAGTCCTAAGCAGCACCCCTGAACATCCTCTTAGCACCAACCATCAGCCACTTTGCTCAAGGCACATCATTTCCTAGTCGCTGTCTGATAAGCTGTTTGTATTTCTTCACTGCTGATGAGTTTTTTATGGAACCATCTACACATTCACACTTTATTTGCCCTTTGGCCCATGCATGGACTTATTTGTTGGACGGATGTCTATACTTAGAAATTCAGCCCATGGCAATGGAATAGGGCAAGACTAACTGAAATGAAATTGAATCCATGACCTTGACCTCATTAACGTGCCTATTAGCCAAAGAGCTGACCTCATTTGCCTTACAAAACAAGGCTATTCCAATCACAAGCAGAGGAGTAAGGTCCATGCAATCATCTGTTGCATCTATCAGGATCGTTTACAAAGTCTAACAAATTCTGAGAACCAGGCACTGGCTTTCCATTTTATTACAAAGACATCAATTCCTCTTTATTGATGACTAATCAAACAAGTTGGTGAGTGCTCAAGTTTTTTTCACTACACAAACAAATTAGCACAATTTGAAGTACGGGATAATTGTTCCACTTTGGTTTGCCTTATAAAACCAGATAATATTTAAACACACACGTGAGCACACACATACACACACAATCAAGAATTTACAAACATGTACCAGAAATTATAATATCAAAAATTAGACATAATATTAGGATTCTGTTGATTTCTTGTAGCACAGTAGGGAAAGAGTAAAGAAATTAAGGTAAAGTAAGCAAAGGTGATGATTCAGTTCAGTTTTAAATCTTTGAAATATGAAACAAAAAAAAATTACGGTATTGTGTATAAGCCCAGGGCTGATCCTCTCTAGGCCTAGAAGTTGTGTGGGGCTTTTTCTCCTGTTACTTGATTCCTTTTCCTTAGGAGTCTATAGAATGGTGGGCAGGTCACAGTATTTAAAGAACTGAGCAGAAGATGTAAAAAATAGCTGCTGCCCAGACGTTTTCATCATCCTTAGTATTTAGAATAAACAATCTCGAGTATCTCTGAATATTTCTGAGAGCGCCATTCTTGATATTGGATCCAAAAAACAAAACAAAACAAAAAAACACCTTTGTACCAATCTACCTGACTCTTAGCTGAAAGAGATAAAGCTGGAAGTCATATGTTTAACATCCCGGTTGTGACTGCTTAAAAAGGGAAAATAAAATCTTACGTGATACAATTTTGGGTATGCTGGATGGTCTCAACAAACTGAAAATGTCTGAGTTCCATTACCATAGGTTTATACACTAAGATTGATACCTGATGGAACTGTTAATCCCCTAGAGGACCACACGCCACCTTTATACCATAGGGCAAGTTATCGTGTAGCATCTAAATAGAGGCACTAGAAGAAAAGACAGTGAGAAAGAGCTTAAGGGTCAGAGAAGGGATTACTGTAAGAAAAGCAAAAGTAGGGCCTCCTTGGTGGCGCAACGGGTTAAGCGCAATGCTGTGGAGCTGTCAGCAGCTAAGGGCACAAATTCGATGCCCGGCTGGGAAGATTCCCACATGGCGCAGCAGACCTCTCCTGCCTTGCCCGCTGCTCCCCTCAGCAGTGCATTTCTTTTTTTTTTTTTTTAATATATATTTTTATTGTTATTTATGCCTTTTACATTTTGCATTCCCCTTGGGTAGCCCACCACCAATTCACCCGTGATCCATCTCCATGGTCCCTTGTGTTCTTTTCTATTCCATTTTGTGCCCTTTCCCTTCCCTCCCTCTCAGCAGTGCATTTCAATACATCCAACTCTTCTGCTCCCCACTCTGTCTCTGGTGATCCCTCTCACTTTCCCACACCTCGGGCATGCATCCCAGCTTGTCTGTAAAAATAAAATCTTAAAAAAAAAAAAAAAGAAAAGCAAAAGTGAAACACTGCGATTAGACCTTACTTCAAGCAATACAAGTGCCTCCTCGTAATTTTAATTGCATGTCATGTTTATCTCCATTACACTGTGGACTTTCTAAAGTCAGTGACTTTTGAACCTGGATGTTCCAAGCACGTGCTTTGGTGACAGCAAAATTTCCATGAGTGATTATAGAAAGCAAGGGTGGTGGACTTGGTGAAGACCTGTTGTTCAGCAGGCACATGCACACACACACACACACACACACACACACACACACACACATACACACAAACATACAACACACAAACACATAATCTTTCACACAAACACACACACACAAACTCATACACACTCTCACACTCAGATACCTTCTCACACATCCACACACGTTTATAGTGTTAGACGGGAAACTGAGATCTGAGACTTACCTGGCTAATGCAACGCAGTTTGTGGGCAGAACTACGCTAACACGAAATCTCTGCTCTTTGGTCAGTGATTTCCAAGACACTAACTCTTTGGTCCTCTGACATCATTGTAATATCTGCTGAAATCTTTTGCTGTTTTCCTTTCCATGAATCTGAAGGACACAAAAAGCCTTACACTAACTACAGTTGTTCTACTTTACTTTAACACATAATAAAAGATCCATTCACATTCTGAAATTAATACCAGCCGTACATGTGCGCTGTGTGAGAATAATCTTCATTGAAATCAAACACAAAAGAGTCTAAGCAGTTACGAAACTGCTTCTGCCTTAAAACCAAAATCTTCATAGTAACAAAGAGAAATTGTTACCTCTCTAATAACAAGATACTTATCCCTCTCTACAAGGAAATCGGTAAAATATACTTTCCTGTGGATGACACCATGACACAAACGTGCTAACAGGAGATTAGAAGCTGTGCAAACTTCTTGGGGAAGAGATGGCTTGATTTTTTTTTTTTAACGGGCATTTCCGTCTCCTAGCAACTGGAAAGTTCTGTGCTGATCTATACCTGCCTTCTTACGGGAATAGATCAACTCAGGTGCTATTTATGGCGACTGAGCTTTGGAGAAAAGGCAAAAAGACAACCTAAAGGAATTTTTATCATTTTGTTTTGATCCTGAGTGTTGCTTCAAATTACATGGTCCCAGTTCAACTTTCTTGGGCTTGCAAAGCAATGATTTCAGGGGTGTCTCTAATTATGAATAGCAGAGGTGAGGGTGTATTTTAAACCCTTTTCCTATTTTTCTTTATCTGAACCAGTGTAATTACTGATTTCCAGACCTGCTCTGAATCTGGAAAGTCCTTTCTGGAGTTGTGTCACATCTTGGGATGTGACAGTCCCCCTCCATAAATGTTACTCCAGTACTCAAGGGATTTGAAAATGAGGAGTGGCAATAGCCATCCCAACTTGCTTAAATATGCAAATCTCGATGAGAAATTGTGGAATTCCAATCTTCAGACCCTCAGGACCATCCTTCACTTAAATCCATCCCTCACGAAGCCTGGCAGGCCTGTCTCACACCAGCTCTCCTCAAAATATCTCCCCAACAGAGCTGTACACAGTTTCCTGCAATTCACTCATGAAATACAGCTAAGCCTCGCACAAACGGAAGTATTTCTCAGTGGACCAGGCATGCTGTCAGGACCAGCAGCTTGCAAACAATGGCATGTCTTCTTTTTTTTTTTTAAGATTTATTTTTTATTTATACATACAAGCTGGGGTACAGGCCAGAGGCATGGGGCGGCGAGAGGGTCCACCAGAGCCAGAGCGGGGAGCAGAACAGGCAGATCAGAAATACATTGCTGAGGGGAGCAGCGGGCGAGGCAGGAGAGGTCTGCTGCACCATGCGGGATCCTCCCCGGCCGGGCGTCAAACTCTCATCGCCGCTGCCGACAGCTCCACAGCGCAGCGCTTAACCGCTGCGCCACCGGGGAGGCCCAACAATGGCATGTCTTCTAAGGGAATAATCACATCATCTGATTGATGATTTTCATCTTCCTAAAGTACTTTCGGAATTAAAATTGATACATATCCACTTTGGGCTGCTTGCTTCTTTCCTATCTCCCTGGCATTTGGTTCATGCCTAGTTTAGATACTAATTTTTAATTAATAGATTAAGATAATCCAGGACTCCTAGTAGGCAAAGGTCTACCCACATGGTGAGCAGGGGGTAAAACAAGCAGCACATTCTTTGTTTTGAGAATATTTTCTTTTAGAATGGATATTATATCCATTCTTCTCTGAAGTACTGTAAATGAAAATATTAAGAAATGAATTTAAAAACAAATATTAAACAACTGTTTAATGGTCTAAAATACAGCTACTTGCATTGTATGCATAATACCAGTTTTGATTTCTTATATTTACATTTTTATAATTTTATTATATTTTTATAATTATTATATTTTTATTTTATATTTTTATAATTTTGAAACTAATGAAATTTGTAATATGTTACAGTCCTCACTCCATAATATATAACAGTTTTGTAGAGGCTCTATAAGCAGTGATTTGTGAGAAACAAATTATAATAGACGCCTTCTAACCTATCCAAATATGCCAGAGAGGATTTAATAGAATGCATTCCCTTCAGTCTGTTTTACTAACCTGTTATTAGGGTCAATGATAATTTAATTCAGGTAAATATCATTTATTCCGTACCTACTCTATAAAATAATCTGGGATCTACATAGTACAGAGTATACACAGTCACAATAGATAAAAACACAATAATGATTAAAACATTCTAATTGAACATCCAATCTTTTTTTGTTGTTTTTTTAAATATGATATGACTACTTTATTTATTTATTTTTAAGATTTATTTTTATTTATGCATGCAAGCTGGGGTAGAGGCCAGAGGTGTGGGGCAGTGAGAGGGTTCACCAGAGACAGATTAGGGAGTAAAACAGGTGGATCGTTGGAAATACACTGCTGAGGGGAGCAGCAGGGAGACAGGAGAGGTCTGCCACGCCATGTGGGAAGCTCCCTGGCCAGGCGTCGAACTTGAGTCCCTGCTGCCGACAGATCCACTGCTGTGCTACCAGGGAGGCACTGAACATCCAATCTAATAGAAACTAGTTTTTAAATCGTGTCTCTGGCAACCATTCATTCATTCATTCGCTCATTCATCCCTTTGACGCTTGACTGCCATCATAAATGATGTATCCTTGCTGGGAATTAATGTTGTGTGAGACTTTTACAATGCAAGAGACGTGATGTAGATGAAGACAGATGACCGAGCATGAGAAAAGTTGCACAAGTGGATGAACAAGTGCTCGATGCCCAGAAGAGCAGCCAAAATACATTGAGAAGTCGTCGACAGCATTTCCCAAGGTGGGTTGTTCCCAGGGACTCATAATTGCAGTCACAGTGGCCTCCTGTGGCCACAAGATATTTTTACAAACTAATAGCCTTCAGGGGCCTCCCCCGTGGCACAGCGGTTAGGCCTTGCTCTGAAGAGCTGTTGGCAGCGGTGACGCGAGTTCGATGCCCAGCCAGGGAGATTCCCACATGGCACAGCAGACCTCTCCTGCCCCACCCGCTGCTCCCCTCAGCAGTGCATTTCCGTAGATCTGCCTGGTCTGCTCCCCACTCTGTCCCTGGTGAACCCTCTCGCTGCCCCACGCCTCTGGCCTGTACCCCATAAATATGCATAAATAAAAAAATCTTGTATGCATAAATGCATACAATAAATAAATAAAATTGTATGCATAAATAAAAAAATCTTAAAAAAACTAATAGCCTTCAGTTATTCTCAAATAATCCTGAAGCTAAAAAATACCATCAACACATCGTACATCATTTTAAAAATCTTGCATTTTACTCCTACGATTTTTCTTACCTACCCTAGGATACAGGGGGAAAAGGGGATGAAGCCAGAAATCCCTTCTCCTTAAACACATCTTTGTACCTGGAATGTTTGCTTCAAAAATTTCAGAAATCCAGCTGAACTGGAACAACTAAGTGTTCTGTTCTTTTCTGAATAAGCCAATTTTTTCTGGATCATATTAAACAAATATGTTTTATTTCCTTTCCCTCTTTTAATCCATGGTTTCCACTGAAACACTTAATAATCGTGGTTTTTCTGAGGGCATGGATTGTAATGTCTTTTTAATCTTTGCCATTTCTTTATATTCATTCTATTTTCCAGAACTGACTTTTCACTTGGAAAATTGTTCACTGAGGAAAAGCAGCATCCATCTGAATTCAAAGAGCATCAATGCCAACTTCAAAATCAAACCAATATCATCATCCTTGATGCAACTTATTCACTCTTGCTATCACTCAAAACCTAGACCCCTCACTGTGATCAACACGTATTTATTCAACAATTTACTGGGCATCGCAAAGGTTGTAATTGAGTTGCTGGATACAGAGAAGCAGAATGGAAAAAACATTCATTGTTTTTATTTTCTTACATTCCAGGGGAGCCAAGAGAGAGGGGTCAGCCAGGGCCCTGAGGAGAAAGTGGAGGAACCCTGCTCTCCACCTAAAGTACTGACAGACCCACAATCCAGTGCATTATGGCTTTTGTCCTATTACGGTTTCCATCTTACTTCCTTAGGTCAACAGATTCTACAATGACATTTTATAAAAGACTATCTGGTAGATATGTTCAGGAAGATTATCAACCTTAATTATTTTAAAACCAGCAAGCAAGTCTAGAGAGGAAAGGAAAACAAATTTTTCAAAATCAAGAGACTCATATTTATCTTTCAATGATCCAACTTGATTTGATGGGAAGTTACTATTCAAAAATGAAGCTACTACGTTACACTGGTCAACAAATTTTTACAAAAGTCATATCACTGAAATAAAATTAGTCATTTCCTGCCAATTTGTATGTGCTCAAATTCTAATTTTGGCTCTACTTTTTTTGTAATCTCCAATAAATTGATGCTTACATCACAAAATGCATGCCAATAGTAATAGGTCTACTGTTAATACCTGTAAAAATCAAGTCATAGACTACTTCTTAGATCTCTTCATTTGTCTCTTGTACAGCTGTTCAGGAGCATCTCTGGGGAGTGTCCAGCAGTAGTCAGCCAGCATCGTAGTGGACCATTTTCTTTGGTATCTTTGTTCCATTGATGAGATATCTTGATGAAAACGTTCGCCATGTTCATCACTAACCATACCACAGTTTTCAGGGAAGAAATCCAGATGGGAATGAAGGAAGTGGATCTTTAGAGACATATTGCAGTCAAGTTTCTGATACTGCATCAGCATGTCTTCTACTAGTTCCTTGTAGTTTTCTGCCCTAACATTCCCAAGAAAGTTTGTAGACACTAGGCGAAAAGCATTCCATGTTTGTTTCGTATCACTCTGCAGCAAGTTGTTGAACCGGTCATCTCAATGCAGAAGGAATGTTTGGTTAGACTATTCTCGACTTCTTTTGCTTCGTTATTCCGCCGGAGAGAGGAGGAACCAAGCAGAAGGAACAGCCTTTTATGTGGTTGTTTGGCTCTCTCCACACCATAGGGACTGCAAACGGCATCGATGGTCTTTTGCCATTTAACCGCTGTGAAAGCTGTGCTATACATTTAGCACAGCATACACGCGGGGCCCAAGGCTTGTCTTGGTCACCAACCTTGCATCCAAAGTAAAGATGATAAGCCTTCTTCACTTGAGAAGTGATACTTTTCTTCTGGTTGGTAAATGTCACTTCCCCACAGATACAGCAGAAATTGTCCACACTATTAACGCACTTTTGAGGCATGACTGTTCTGTATTGTGCCTAAATGGATAAAATAACAGTTCTATGGAATAGTAGCTTAAACTGTCTAGCACAAAGTCTGAAATATTTTCAATGCTCAACCTTTCTGACAGGGCTTTATCTAGTGCACTGCTGACGTCAGCTTGCTTAAGCAGCCACCTGGCAGTAGTATTGCATTGCATCAGATAATGATGCAATAAACTCTGGATGATGTGTGCATGATGGTATTATGCAATTTGATGCAATATTTCATCGTTCTAGGCTGATTTAGGATGTCGTTGCAGTCCTACTGGATAAATTTACATGGAGAAACACAGCAAATGAATTATATGAAATATCTTCAAAACGAGAGCTAATAAAAACTGTTCAGGGTTATATTCATGTTCAGCACACCAAGATACTACAGATTAGGGCCTTTTTAAGTCAGTAACGATCTCACTGTTGACCAGTGTTATCATTTAAAAGAAACAAGTTGTCAAACCATACTTAATTCTGTCATCTCTGAAAATAAAATCAGTGATCATTTGCATTTATTTTTGTGGCTACTCATGGGAAAATGAAGACAAAGCAAATAGAGAAAGAATAAATGTCTCTATATGAATAACAGTATTCTTATGCTTACAAATTATTTTAAGGTGAGAATGTAAAGATATAAAGATTTATCTTGAATCAATAAAGCTATTTCTAAAGTTGGATGCCACTGTTTTCAAAGAAAAATCAGCCTTTCCTCCACTTCAGAAATTTCCAAGTAAACTGCTCCTTGCAGAAGTACCCAGTGATATTTATTCTATTACTATAATGTACAATTTCCAAGCTCAATGTTTTTGTTTTTGTTTTTTTTCCTGTTGGCCAAATAGAACGCTATCTAAAGGACATCACACTCAAGGTATTCAAGTGCTTGGTCTATGTGGTCTCTGGCTTGCAAAAATATTCCCACATTCTGTAATTTTTACATAAGTAGGACCCCCTGCCCCGCAACCATACAGCTCACAGAATCCAGCAGATCCGATGGTTTAACAAGTCACAGCCCAGAAAGCTAATGTCATGTAAAGAATGAAATGACACATCAAACAAATCATTAAGTGCTGAGAGGTGATCAGTTCCCTGGGGAGCAGTGTGCTTTTTGGGTGCCTTTCCCCAGGAGCTCCCTCATCTAACAGGACCCTTTTATTCAAACACAAGTATTCTCGAAACATCCACAGCAGCTGGGAAAGGGACAATGTCTCTCCAGTAGCCCCCTTTAGGAAGATAAATGCAAATTCTTTGGGTAATTTATCTTCTCATTCCCTTTGAAAGCAATCAAACGCACAACTGCCTGGTTTCACAAACATCGTAGACATCAAACAACCAACAACAAATTGAAGGCCCATGAGTTTTTCATAAGAGAAATGGAAATAATTTCTACTGGACATGGTTTTTACAAGGCGCAGAGTCACATTCACAAACTCCAACAGGAAAGATTCACGAGTAATTCTGTGACTTTTCTTCCTGTGACACGAAACCAGCCTTGAACCTTCACTTTGAACAATTCTACAGGAAGACTCTACATATAAAAACCTGTGCTTGTTTATCCCTTTTAGGTGGATAAATCATAATCAAAATCAGTGTGGAATGAATATAACTGTAGTAAACACAATGCTCAGACAGAGATGGAGACGCAGACAGAAGCGACGGCAAAATGGGACGGGTTGGTGAATGTTTCTTTTCCCTGAAGACAAAAATCATCTTGTGATGAGTTTAAATACTTGTCCACATCTTAAAGTTGGTGATTGTGCCTCAGAGTAAATACAAAAAAATCGTATCATTCGCCAATCCATTTGATGACCACAAGGGAAAAATCCCAGACCTGGTCTCATTTTCCGAGCCCCGCCCCCTCCCTGCGCCCCAGGGGCTGGAGGTTCTGGGGCGCTGCTGGTGTGCACAGGGCGCTAGAGCCTGTGCGCGCGTCACATCTGAGCGCGTCACAGTACCTGTGGCTCTGTGAGACTCCACGTTCCAAGTGATCTTCCCCTGGAGGGAAACTGGTCCCAGGTGAACAGACTGCAACCAGTGACGTCAACCTCTGCTCAGGTGTAAGAGTTTACTGCGCGAGGTGACCCCGGCCTGACAGAGAGATGGCACCTCTCCTGCTGGATAGAAATGAGGAGAGAGAAGCAGCAAGCAGTCAAATCCATTAAAAAAAAAAAATTTCAACTCTTGGTGGGTGGTGAGGGGAAGCAATTTGAGGTGCCTCAACCCAGCTGGGAATCGAACCCGCCTTCAGCAGGAGCCGCGGAGCCTCCAGTGGGAAGACTGGGGAGCGCCCCCTGGCAGGGACTCGGCAAGGCGAGGTCTTTGTGCCAGTGGCCTTGGAGGACATGAGGAAACGCAGGCTCAGAGAAAGAAGGGGTCTGATACCCCACTTGCACGGTGCCCGACATGTGTGCGGTTTGACAGGAGACACGTCAGCAAAAGGGACAGCCCTGGAAGACAATCATGGGCCACACAGCCTGAGACCTCAGGCAGGTTCTCCTGCCTCCCTAAGAAGAAAGCACGTGTGAGTCCCTTGCCTGACGCTTGGCTCTCAGTCAGTTCTGACGTGTCCTTTTGGGTTCCGGCCACACATTCTCCGGCAGCTGGCTTTCTCTGGGAGAAAATGCTCCCCTTCCCTCTAGTCCAGTTTCACCCCTTGCCCCACCCCCTTCCATGTTAACATTCTAGAAAAAGCAAATATCTCTCAGCAGAGGTGGAGACAAATTGCCACAGCAATTCCATTGACTTCACTTTTATATCGAGTGTCTCTTGGAATCAGCTCAGGTAATGGCCCCCAGGAGTGGACACAAACTTGCCAACGCTCTTAGTCCACTGACGCTCCAACTAAATCCCAAGTGCTTCGTGAGTCATCTACTCTTCCCACACATCTATTTCAGACCTGCCGAGGGAGAAGCAGTTCTGAAATATGTTGTTCCAGCACTACCTTTTTCAAATGACATCTGCCATGTAATCTCCCAAGCCGCAGCAGGAGATCCTGGACATTGTCCTGTCAAAGTAGCAACCGCCGCCATGCAGAGCTGTGCCGCAGGCCCCTCCAGCCAGAACTTACCGTCAGCGAGGGAAGCTCCATGGCATTTTGAGAATTTCTGAGAGAAGAGAACTTTCCTAGCACCAGCACCCTGATTGGTGTTTCCTGGCAAGAAGGAGCCCCTCCTTGGTCTCTGGCTCCACAGCACACTGTAGACCACTTGAAACCCACCAGCAGTTTCAGACCAGAATGCCAGAATTTCAAGAGACAGCATTGTGTTTTGAAGGCTCAATTTCCAGCTCAGCTCATTTTGTGTAGGTGCAGCTGTTCAACAAGTTTTAAGGAACCAAAGGTTTAAGGACTGGATCGCAGCGTTACCATGTGGTAGAAGAAAGTCAGCTCACAGCTTTCTAGCTGAAGGTAAAGTGATTTTAATTAGCAAATGTTACTTTAAACCCACTAGTGCTCTTCCGATCTTTAGCTTGTATTGCGTGTGTGTGTGTGTGTGTGTGTGTGTGTGTGTGTGTGTGTGTGTGTGCTTTCTGGATGGTACATGCTGAAACTATAATGCTAAGATGCTATGCAGGCTTCATGTAAATCATCCCGAGGAACAAACCCAGGCAGACAGAACCAATGAGTAGACTCTTGCCAACTATATACAAGAGACCTGATTCTTCAAACTTATGGCACTGAACTAAAATAATCTTGGGTAGCAGGGCATTTGCATGTCTTTCATTGTCATTCCCTTTATTTCTAGAGAGTTAGGGCAGCTTTAGTGTCTGTTAAGGCCTTGAACCACCGATGGATGTCCAAAGTCAGCTTCTAGTGGGCCAGGGTAGATATGGGGCCCCACCCCCATCGGTGTACACACACACACAATCTAGATACACAAACACAATCTAGGATTTTTTGATAGTTATTACACATTGGTTCAGGCATCCCAGGTCTATGTCTCTTGTGGACTAAATAAGACCCAAAGATACCTTAGTGTTAGGGCTGTGGGCATGAAGTGGTTGAAGGCGTTGACCTTATTTCTGCAGCAGACAAATCCTGCCTAGTTAGCACTTACAAGGGAGTGTGGCTAGTGCTGCTTGTGAAGGGGTGTCTCAGCTGGGACAACATTGTTGAAGTGAGAATTATCGTATCTAAGTCTTAATGCAAATACATGAATTATTCTTTAGGGCAGAAGCATAGAAATACAAATGCTGAGTCAACCATTTCAAACACTTTTAAGTCTCTTGCTGTATTCTCTTTAGAAGATTTTAAACTCACTTTACATGTTATGTTAAAGAATAATGTTTACTTATAAAATTGATCACATTGAGTATTCTCTTCATTTATCACTGTTTATTTGATGGGAGTAAATATTTTTCAGTGTAAATCAAGCATTTTCATTATTATTGAGTATGGTTATCATTTTTATTTGCTTACATATTTCTTTCATAAATGATAAGTTCATGCCCATTCTTTTTACTGCATGTCAGTAAAAATAAGTTTATAAGAGTTGTTTTAAGTAAATCTTTTTTGATCATTTTTAATAAAAGTATTTTTCTATTCTGTCATTTGCTTATGATATTAGGAGCCATAGTTGTTTTAACATATTATGTGGTCAAGTATATTATACACATGCATGTTTGTGTGTGCATGGGTGTGAAAAGTGACGGAGAATAGAACTGGATTTTTAGTGCTAAAATTAATGTCATATCTACACATGTTGATTCTCAAGGATGAACAACAGATTTATATGATCATAATTCTGTGTTACTTCAATATTGAAAAATGATACATTTGAGTTTTATACAATGATGAAGGTTAATGATAAACTTTGCAAAATAATTGGAAAGTTGTTTAAAACATGTAACTGTGATACTAAAACATAATCATGCAAATGTGATCAAGGACAGATGGGGTGAAATATTGGGTGGAAGTATCTTGAGATAAAAGAGAGAATAGGGTAAAATACTGGCATTGACCCAAAAGGGACAAGCAAGGAGAAATCGCTTTAGAAGTATCAAAGTAGCATTGAGATTCAGGAGAAGAGATCAAGTCAGCTAGTGAGCGAGTCGAATTCCTGTGTGTTCAGGAGAGAGCCACTGAAAGTGTCAGATCATACGGAAGTGTCGAGAAAAGCAAAGAGTGAGAAAAAGGCACTTGAATTGATCTGCTATTTGTAAAACTCTCAGCTGCCACTCAAATGATCCAGTACTTTTATGATAAACCCTGGTTAATGAATCAAGCCATCATCTGCAGTGCATCGGAGCTACGTGGAGAATCCCATTGAATGCAGTTAAGAAACTGACATTTATCACTCAATTCCCTACAATGCAGAATTTGCTAAAATAACATATCCTGACATTGGGAAGATGGTGGAAACACCAACACTGGCTAGGAAAGTTCAAAATGTGACATTTGTTCAAGAAGTTGTCATAACATTTCCTGGATGCCTACTTTTAGAAATGCAATTTCAAGAAGAGTTCGCCCAGAATAAGGACATCTCTGACAAAAGCATCAGTTGTGAGGTCCAAGTTCTATTTGGGGCAACGAGCTGCTCCCTACCCTGGATGGGGAAAGAATCCAGCCTGTGTCTTCTATGTCAGCTGCCCAATTGACCCCCTCCACCGTGACCCCCTACCCCCAAAAATATCTCACCACAGTCTCTCTCTAGCCACAAGCCCTGGTCTCATACTTACCTAATCTATACAACAGGCTTCTGAAGACAAGTGACTGACATCACGATTCCTTACATCCTTCATCCTTTGCATGCCTTTAATCCTGCCTCCACCCTCCACCCAAATCATTCTTTAGCAGATGATTCTTAAGAGTGCCAATGCATTATATTCATCCTAATGTAACATTCACTTCTGCAGACTTGCCCTATAAATTAGTTCTTGCTTAGCTGCTAGCATGGCATGGTTTTCTTGTCCTTCTTCCTAATTGTTCTTTGTACTCTTTAATGAATCCCAGCCTGCTTTGTCCTCTTCGATTGCCAGTCTTTTCCCAAGTTATGCATTTTAATTCCCTTCCCTCTCTCCACACATTCCACCTCCACGCCACTGGCAGTGTTACATATGGCAAAGATTTCTCCTATGCTGTCTATGGTAAGTTTCAAGAAAAAGTTACAAGAACAAATGGCCAACTATTTTTAAGGATTTGCCTCAAGATGCATGTACTTCCTCATGTAGTCATTCTAAACCCAGCACCTGGTCTGCAGAGTGGATATTCCTCACGCTTGTTTCTATTCATTTCCCCAGAGAAGCACAAATGAAGGGAGAAATCTTCCTTGCAGGTTCTTGAGGCTTCTGGCTACCGATCCCAGCAATCCCAGGTCTCCCTGGCGGGGTGAGGGGGAGAAGGGATGGGGGCAAAATCATGACCAGAATGCAGTTAAAGCGAAGGGAAAGGGGTTTCGGTATGGGAGAAGTCATATTTCTCTGTTTCCTAGTGAATTGTGTCTCCATAGTCAGAACTAGTCATTAGCAGGAAAGGATTTTCTTTCAGCCAGAATGCACCTGCGTGAATCTCCCAAATCCTCGGGATCCAGTCTCTGAGTTCAGTTTCCTGCCAGTCACCTGGTAGCTGTTCATCATTATCACGTTTCCTTGTGCTAGATGCGTTCCCACTGCCAGAACACAGTTTTGTGTTAATGGAGTCACATTTGGAATTGAGGGGCTCTTATAAGAAAAAACATCTGATCTCTTACTGAGACTCAGGAGACAGCCTCATTCCATTATCAGAATGCTGGAAGGTCACCTCTGAAGTGGGTTGCTTGGGGACAGACTTTTGAAAGTTGCTCTCATCACCCATCTGGTGGCGATTTTATTAGTGCAGCTATTTTTTTACTTTACCCTAAGTGTTGCCTGACACGTTCAAAGGCTCTCTGTAGACCACTCTTCATTCTTACCTGCCATTCAAGCTCAAATTTTTGGACACATTTCCAACAAATCTGATGACTTGTCTCCAAAAAACTTTTTAATTTGAATACTCTCAACCTGTATCTTAACCGAAAAGATCCCCAAATAGGATCTCGACAGTCAATCCACTTTCTCATTCTCATTATATTCTTGCTCCTCCATTTCCTCAAATAGACTCTATATCTCTCATCTGATTCTACTCATTCATTCAAATCCAGATTCATTAATATTATCCTTTTAAAATTTAATTTTTCTCACCATAATCCCATGTGTCCCGTCATCCCTTTCCCTCCTCCCTCCTTCTTAACCTTATAGTTCTCAGTGTGTCTGTTGATGTTCACTAATTTTTGAAAGTATTTCACTTAGTCCAATCATTTGTTATGAGGATGTCCAGTATTTGTTTTTATCATTTTGACTGACTTTATTGCACATAATTCTCTCAAATTCTCTCCATTGTGTTGAAAGTGGCTGCATTTCATACTTTATCCTGGCTGTATAATACTCCATGACTTTCATGGAACCACATCTCATTGATCCAATAGTAATGGGTCATTACCATTATCTTTAAGAACTTCCCCCTTGATCTCAGCTTGGATGAAACTTATAAATATTGATACAATGTTCTTGTCAATATAGCACCACACTGAAAAACGGGAGCCGTGGAGCAGGCTACATAATGCAGGGTGCTGCTGGAGAGCACGATCCTGGCCTTTTTATTGACAGAATAATCATACAGCATCAGTTGTAAGGGGAAGGAGGACAGAAAGAAGAGGGAGGGGAAATTAGAAAATGTGTTCTGTCATCTATAGTATCAGGGATGTGGGTTTGTTCTCCAGGCGCGTCTCATCTTCTTGATGACTCGGTATTGTCATTGAAATCAAGCCCTAGATCCCCTGCCAAGGTTTCAATTTATCAACCAAGCGTAGCGCTGGTCAGCTTCTGGTGTCCCTTGTCATACATTGGTCATTGGCCTCCCCAGGCGTTCCTGGTCATCCCTCGTGATGTCTAAGACGGGAGTACTATTTTTTTTTTAAGATTTATTTTTTGTTTATACATACAGGCTGAGGTACAGGCCAGAGGTGTGGGGTGGCGAGAGGGTTCACCAGAGACAGAGCGGGTAGCAGAACAGGCAGATCAGAAATACACTGCTGAGGGGAGCAGCGGGCGAGGCAGGAGAGGTCTGCCGCACCATGTGGGATTCTCCCCAGCCGGGCGTCGAACTCGTGTCGCCGCTGCCGACAGCTCCACAGCGCAGCGCTCAACTGCTGCGCCACCGGGGAGGCCCTAAGACGGGAGTACGTTTAGGTATCGTCATCAGCCCCCCAGGCATTCCTGGTCATACCTTGAGAGGCATTGCCTTCCCAGGGTGATAAAGCTTTCTGCTCTTGGTTGATTTGAAAGGCACCTTGTAAGGTTTGCTCCTATGACTGGGTGACCGGGCAGTTCTGACCTTGCTTAGGAATGCAGAACCGTAGGTAACAAAAATGGTGGCCAAACAGGCCACTTAGGATTAGCAGACCCGCAATACAATTACTGATATTAATTGAATAAATAGAACCTACCACAACATGCCTCAGGAGATTTCATATATTTAACGTCACCTCCTTCTGGGTACTCACCATCTGGAAAGCTCTAGCTCATTCCATGTACTCTTGGCACAATCGTATTTCTAAATCTCTTCAGACCACACCATCTCTCTTCAAAGTCTTTCTTGGATCCCAGTTACTCTTGAGAGGATATGCTTTCCCAGTTGCTGACTCAACTCTGCCCCCTCGCAGTGTGATCTCTGCACCCCCCACCCCCTCATGTAGGCATGCACGGCACATCTTTCGAATTCAGTGTGCCTCACACCGCACACACCTCATGTTTTCCCACTGTTTTGTCTCTTCTCACACTGCTCTTCCCACAGCTCCCTTCCCACTTCTTCAGCAGGTGTTTCTGCCTGTCTTTAGGGGTGACGTCACGTCTCACCTTCCCGAAACCATCCTCAGCAACTGCAGTCTCACGTGACTTCACTCACTGATTACGCTAGCTCCCTCGACATCATTCCCTTGGAGCCAAACAATATGAAGAACTTTTAGCGTGTGTGGGTTGCATTTGTGTCTGACTTCTACAAATAACTCAAAAGTTACTCAAGGACAAGGAATATGTATTTTGCATCCTTGTCTAATGCAGTTTCTATTTTCGGCGTGACAAAATGACAACTCATGATTTCCTCTTTGGGTTGCCTTTTCTTATGGTCTCCCCTCCCCTTGACTAAGCAAAGAGCGGGAAGATGGCTGGGGAGAGAATGGGCTGTTGACCCGGAGAGGCAGATCCGCTGAGCATCGATGCTGTTTTGAACGAAACATCAGACCCCAATCTCTGCGTATTCTGGAAAATATTAGATTTTTCCATTACTATAAACCAAATACATATTTTGGCAGAATTTACTTTTCAGTCCCCCATTTATTTTATTTTAATTCTGGGGCTATAGGCGCATGTTCTATTGACCTTGCCCCAAACCACCAGTGCTGACACCCCTTTTATCTTTCTCCCCCAGCCCCTCTTTCCTCACCCCTGCTCTTTCTGGTAGCCAGGAGATACTTTCACTGAGTTCAAGATTTGTTTTTGCTGTATTTTGCCTGTACGCTGTACGTTATTTAGTTGTTTACACCCCACGGGTCAGGGACCTATCTGATGTCTTTCACTTTCTGACTTATTTCATGTACATCATCACCTAGGCGTCCGTTCATTTTGCCCACTGCAAGTGGACATTCTGTCAGTGCAAGTTGGTGCAGTGTATGGATAGTGGCAAGGAGATTGCTCAAGAAAATAAACATGCAAATTCTCTATGCTCCAGATCTTGAGAGCCAAGCTTTGTTAAAGTGAGACAAAAATGACACATTTGTCTCAAGTCCTTTAGCTGCCACTTAACGAACCAAGAGACCAGAGATCAAATGAAAGCCACCCCATGTGTGGTCACCTGCAAGAGACAGGTGTGAGGAGGCAATGTGAGCAGGACCCCCTGAGGCATAGCCTGGCCTTTGTCAGAGACCAAGCACTGTGGAGGTGCCAGTGCACTCTCGGGGCTCCGAGGCAGCAGCCTGGCACCCTTGGAGGACAGGAAGTCCTTCTCCCCACCTTGAGTGGCATTAGCTCACAGTAATACCCGCTGTCCCCCTCAGACTCCATTAGGGCAGGCAGCTACAGATTGACTGAGAGACCAAGTGCTCTGAACTTTATAACCCCTGAAAGGAACCAAGCCCAGAACAGCAGAAACACTTTCATGGAAAGGAACCTGCTGAAACTGGAGGAGACACTAGAGGCTGTGTTAATTTCCTCAGCACCCGGTGGGGTGGGGCTGGTAGGCTAGACCAGCTCAAGTGTGGACTGTGAACAGTCACACTGCATTTCCTCTGCACGTCTGAGTGACTATAGTGGGGTTTTGACACTGGTGTGAATCCATCCACATTGCCACGTGCTGCGGGCGTCTTGCATATAGAACAGAGTCGATGAATATGCATCAAGTTGGTTCTAAAGGATTTTGCGAATGCAGAGAATTCTAAAGAGCATTCCAAGAGGGGAGAGATATTAAAAGCAACCAAAACCAAGACGTCTTGAGGAAGGTCAATGGCAAGCCCTTCTAGCTTCATAGCAGTGGATCCAGGGGCACCCCAACTTTGGGCCAATCATCTGAGGATGTGCATGGGTGGGCAGGGGTCCCAATCTCACCCCCTTCCTCAGGTTCTGGGGAGCTGGGTCCTGCTGAAGCCAATGGTTGTGGTCTCCCACTTCTGCACACCTGCTCCCCAACTCTCCCTGCCCCCCCAATTCCCATTTATTCACCTGGTCCCTAGTGACACAGAGCACCACTGAGGGAAGTTGCACTGAGAAATGCTGGCCCCAACTGTCCACTGTCACGTACTGCCACCTCCACCCAGGAAGCCTGCACAAACGGATGAGGACCCTCTGCCCTTGCTGTCCAGACACTGTCCTGCTGTCCCCAGAGCAGAAAAACATCTTCGACATCCCTCAGCCTTGGCGAGAGGTCCTCGTCCTCCAGGCGTGTTCTTAGAGCAAGGTCCAAACACCGACAAATAAAAATAAAGATTGGGGCCTCTCCAATGGCGCAGTGGTTAAGCGCTGCTCTGTGGAGCTGTCGGCAGCGGGGACGCGAGTTCGACGCCCCGCCGGGGAGAATCCCACATGGCGCGGCAGACCTCTCCTGCCTTGCCCGCTGCTCCCCTCAGCAGTGTATTTCTGATCTGCCTGTTCTGCTCCCCACTCTGTCTCTGGTGAACCCTCTCGCTGCCCCACACCTCTGGCCTGCACCCCAGCTTGTATGTATAAATAAAAAATAAATCTTAAAAAAAATAAAAATAAAGACTGGAAGATGCTGGAGGGGAAAATAAGATGGAGACCACGCCTTCCTGCACACCTGAGATTTCTCTTCTTGCCGGGGATCTAGTGCTCATTCCAGAACTCCCTTGCCCCCGCCCGAGGGAGCTTTGCTATAATGTTTAGGAAATGGATCCCTAACGACCCGAGAAGGGTCACGCAATAGTGCAGGCTTGGCAAAATGACCATCGGGATCAGGAAACGCTTTTTCCCATTTGCCTGGTCAGTGACTGCAGTTGCAAAAGCTCCAAAGGCCGAATCAGCTTAAGGACCACGCGGGGTCACGCCGCGCCCCGCTCATCAGTCAGAGCGTGTCCTTCAGCCTCTGGAGCAAAGTGAGGAATCGGACTCCTAGTTTGGGGGGAAGATTACTCTCTCACTGCGTGGGCTATGGGGGCTTCCTGACCGCCCCCCCCCCCCACCGTGTTGCCAGGACCCAGTCACCCCTCTCGCGGAGCCGTCATGGTTCAAGGACACTTCACTCTGCATTCGGTTCCTCCCGGGGCTCAGGGGTCTCAGCGTGAAGCTGACATCACTTCGGGGCGCCTGGTGACCTGAGACTCCCCCACATTCACTCCACGGGCATTTCAAAAGATGCAATAAACATCAGAAAAGGATTTTTATGTGCAAGATAATTTTCTGTAATTTTTGAAGCTAAAATAGATAAAGCAGACCACGGACTGGCACGAGAGGGAAGGCTGGGGAAAGGGGCACAAAAGCGGGAAGAATCATTACCTAAAGAAACCAGCTTGAATGAATGAGGGCGTCCTCCCCCAAAATGACCTATGAAGAAAGGACTCGTCACAGAGTCCATGTGGGCAAACACAGCCCAAGGACAAGTGGCAGGAAGGCCTGTCAGTGACCAGAGAGAAAGCGGCAGAGAGGGCCTCCCTGGTGGCGCAAGAGCTTAAGTCTCAGCCCAACCTGTCCAGCAGCCAATGCTGCACGAGTTCGATCCCCGGCCAGGGAGCTTCCCTCAGGGCCCAGCAGACCTCTCTCCTGCCTCGCCCACTGCTCCCCTCAGCAGTGTACTTCAGTCTATCTGTCTGTTCTGCTCCCCACTCTGTCTCTGGTGAGTCCTCTCCCCCACACACACACTTCTGGCCTATATCAATAAATGAATCTCTAAAGAAAAAGAAAACAATAGAGAACAGGTCTTGCAAGTGTGAGAATGAGCTCACTATGGTGGTCTGGGCTGGAATCCAGAATGTGCAGACATACCCCCCCAATTCCTCCCCCAGCCCCATCAGCTGTTCTTCTGAGACATCCCCCCCCCCCATCTATGGCAAGGAGCTTTACAGCAGCCGGTCCATCCAAGCCTGGAGAGAGGGCAGGAGGTGGAAATTATTTCCTAAAATGAGTTCTCAGTAGCTTGGGGCTTCGATAGGAATTGCAGAGACTTGAAAATACAGAGAACACAGGAAAACAGCAGCAGCGCGTGGTGCACATATGGAAAACTGCCCACTGCATTTATGCTTCCAGGGTCGTCGGGCATGACGTCTTCTGTGTATTTCCAGGATACTTCCAGACCTGGAGCCAACACCCAGCAGCCTGGAAGACCTCGCTCCAATTAGAGGGAAAAGGCACTGAGGTCAGGGGCACTGGCTTCTTACTCTCCCCCAGGACCCCACAAAAGCATCTGGTAAATGTCCGTCCTGATAGTTGGATTATGTCCTTCAACGTTGTTAATAGAACCAGGCAGGATTTCTGACCTGCCATTTTTTGGGGGAAAAAGCAAAAGAACTGACTGTATGGAGTGAAGGTCACCCCCTAATCCCCATTCAGGGCAGGAAAGAAAGAAACTTGGGCTTCACGAATGTTTAATTTGTGTCAGGATCGGGTAGCCTCTATCAATGTAATTTAATGCAGAATCAGATCGGTGTCTGAACACTGAATAATTCATACATAACTTACATAAATGTATTTCCATTCGTGCTGCATCCTGCACAGTCAGGTTGACTTGGGTTTTGCTCTTTATCCCTTAAAAAAGACTCTTATTAAATTAAGCATAAATGTGTTATTTTAAAATGGACTTGTGATTCCACAGGAAAAGATTCGCTGTGTCATCTCGGCGCCATGGCAGAGCCAGCCTGCATAATTTAGATGGGTGAACGTGGTCAGCTGCACCCCTGCTTTGGAGCCTTGAGAAGCGCTTCCAACGCTCAAGCAGAGCCAGGCATTCCTGATGGAGGAAGGAGAAGTTACTCTTGCATTCTTTCAAAATATGTCTTGTCTACTTTGACCCCGCCTGATTGAGAAATAATTCACATATCATAAAATTCACTCATTTATTATGATTCCATGTTTCTCTTCAGTGTAACCATACCCACAATTCATGATAATTACATTGTCATCACCCCCAAATCTGTATAAAAAATTATGACTTGCATAGGTATACTATTATAGAGCTGTATTTTTAGATTACAAATTACATGCAAAATAGAAATTTTTTTTAAAGATTTATTTATTTATACATACAAGCTGGGGTACAGGCCAGAGGCGTGGGGTGGCGAGAAGGTTCACCAGAGACAGAGTGGGGAGCAGAACAGGCAGATCAGAAATACACTGCTGAGGGGAGAAGCGGGCGAGGCAGGAGAGGTCTGCTGTACCATGTGGGATTCTCCCCGGCCGGGCATCGAACTCACATCCTGCGCTGCCAACAGCTCCACAGCGCAGCGCTCAACCGCTGCGCCACCGGGGAGGCCCAAAATAGAAATTTTTAGGTAATGATATTGAATGTAAATATGAAGAGAGATTCATGTCTTTTCCCATGAGTTATTTGATGCATCAAATTTCCTATTAAGAGGCCATGGACAAAGATACTGCAAGAAATAGGCCAAGTCAACACCTACAAGAGGAAGCATTTCTAAAGAGTTTGTGGTCTTGCAATTCTAGCAGTCTCTTTGCAGAGATAAAAATATTAACAAATAATTATAATTCAGTGATAAGTGCAACAATCAAGTTACGTGCTAGGCATTGAGTTCGTGAGGAGCATGTCTCAGAAAAGAGACATACAAAGGAGATGATGTTCCAGAAAAAGTTGAAGGAGCACATTTTCTCACTGATGAAGCGATTGCCAAGAAGAGAGATCGTTAAGCAGAGAAATATCCTTTTTTGATGCGATTCTCCAACTGAGCTCCCAAATGTAATACTATCATCTTAACATCAGTTTTTTAACTATAAGAAGAATGTGGCTCAGCAGACCTCTAAACCGTATTCATCTAACCTAACTGGAACTTCATGCCCGTTAATTAGCAACTCCCCAGTCTTCTTACACTGGCCTCTGACAACCTCCGATTGGGGGAGTCTGACTATTCTAGGTATCTCCTGGAAGTGAGATATACGTGCAATTGTGTGTCACTCAACCTCTAAGAAGGACATGCTGCAATATGCCCTTGGCAGTGGTGTGAGGTCAATGGCAGCCATCTTGGTATCCATGGGGAGATCGTGAAGGGAAGTCCCAACACCAAAAAATTGCTTCTCTTCTTTTCCCTATAAATATCTCTTGTCGGCCGTGAAATTGTGGCTCATGGTTAGTATTGACTCCTTATGAGTTTCTGAAGAACAGAATGGACTTTGGTGAACAAACATGTAGCCATATACTCATCCTCATGCAGAATATGGATTTATTTATGAGTTCTTGGAAACCTCGGTGCAGTAGATGAAAGCTTATTTCACTGAGAATTAAATATAAATATTGCACCTCTTCAACCTGTCTCCACTTGACTTGCTTCCCTTCACAGTGGACACACCAAGCCTGGACCTCACTAATACACTTAAATTAGCTGGGAAGCCATTTGAAAACAGCTTTGCCTTTCTTGTTGTAGTCCTGCTTTCCCGGGGAGGGAGACAACCTGTGGTTCCTTACAGAAAAACAACATTCTTTTGATTCTGAACTTCAATTCACATATCCCACCTAAAGTTCAAGGACTGTATTTTTTTTAAAAGCTAGCTAAACTTTAAAGTGATACATAGAGGAAGAGTAATTACTTTGGAATTGATTCTGCTTTTCAAGTGGCGTCTCACTTTGGAGAAACAATTAAAGTTGCCCACTTCTGGGCCTTTGCTCCTGCAGTAATTGAGCATCAGAATTCTCTGGGATGTGCGTGAGCAAGGAGGCTGAGCTGGACCCTCAGAGACCAGCTTCTTGCAACATCCTTCCCCCATTGCTCCAAATACTTCTGCAGATGACTCTAAATTACAAGACCGTCTGTGATGTCGGACTTGGCATTGAGAGCTACCAGGTATTTTTGCAGTTAGCTGATGTTTCCTAAGGCCACATGGGCTTGATGTTAGCAAATCCATAAACACTCAGCAGGCAGAAGGCCTGCAAAGCAAATTCCAAACTCTGGAAGAGCAATTTCCCATTCAGAGCTGCATGAGAAGCAGGTGGACACAGAGATGGTTGATCTCAAGGGTTAGCGGGAATCCGAAATTATGGAATGTAAGTCCTACACCCTGTCATTTAGGATACATCTGGCCATGGAAACTTTTCTTTGTTGTTGCTTCTTCCCAGATTTTCTTTTTGGACAAATTGTACCTGTAGCCAGAAAACATTCATGGAGCAAAAACATGAGTTTCTATATGATAGAAATGGGAAGTGATTCTTTACATGCTAAGAGATTGATATTCCAAACACACACAGAGATTGGAGCTTCTGTCCATGGAATTCCTTCTTTCTTTAACAAGTGAAACTCGTATTATCAATACTGGATATAACCAAATGCTTCATCTCACCTCTAAGGTTTAGGTTAAATCCCACTAGAATATTTACTTTGGTCAATTATTTATATATCATGGTATATTTAAAGGAAAATAGTAGCATTCTTGTTATTGTTTTTGGCACAAATTCCTAGTAATGGCGTCGTCTGAGTTCCTTTCTGTTTCAGTCGTTGGCTCAGAAGTAGCGCCAAGTTGGGCTGCTCTGGCCCCTTCCTGGATGATGTCACACACACACACACACACACACACACACACGCACACGACCGACCTCAGCATGGGGCTACTGAGTTGAGCTTCTGAGCTGGCCTCTCCGTGGATGATGTCTCACACACACACACACACACACACACACACACACACGCACGCGACCGACCTCAGCATGGGGCTACTGAGCTGAGCTTCCGAGCAGCAGTCACACCAGACAGCTGCCTGCCTACATGCACGTGGCCACTAACGCATCAGAGCGCCTGGAAGGGCTTTCAAATCCATCTTTCCTCTTTCCTGTCTCTCCTTTATTTAGGTCACACCCTAGAGAAATAAGTTTGGTTTCAGAACAAGATTCAGATCTCCTCAGCAGACTGTGACAAAGAACTTAGGAAATCAAGGTTGAAAATGCCTCCACTCCTTGCCCCCCGCATGGGACAGGCCACCCACCGACAGGCAGGCCGCTGCCCTGCAGGGGGACAGAGCTGGTCAAGGAAAGCACCTGCATAGGCACAGGTGGGCAGAGAAATGGCTGCCCCGAATTCTTGCAAGGATGGCACTGACATAGCCTTCTTTCAGTTGGGAGGGGCTCATCTTCGAGGATGGCTGTCTGTTCGCTGGCTCACTAGAATTAGATAAGAGACTGGAGATTCTACAATGGGCTCAATCTCCATATCTTTGCCCCTAGACTGCAGCCTAGCTCCTCCCTATGCTTTGTAACTTAGGAGCTGGCACCTAGGGATTGTGCTCATGGTTATGTTGATCCCTTCTACCCCCACTTCCTTGTGTGGGTCTAGCTCTAATCTTATTCTGCATTATATCTCCTCCATCAAAAAGTCACCTGCATAGGCACAGGTGGGCAGGAAGATCCCCCCCTTAACCCCAGTTTTTCTCTTGGGAGGGACTCACTCCTGCCAGGAGTGGTTTGTTTGTTGCTGATTGTGTAGGATTTGGAAGGGGCCAGAGATGAATGGCCTCAATCGCCTATCTTCAGCTTCACGTCTGTGCCCGACACTCCCTACAGCATCTGACACCTGCTTGGGGTGATTGTGCGAACCCATTGTACCCCCACCTCCAGCTCTTGGCATTGTGTGAGCAGGTTCTGGCCTTGTGATGCCTCCTTTAGGTTTCCTGTTTCCTCCATCAAAACCATCCCTTGGTAGCATGTAAATGAATGAAAGTGATGTCAGTTTGGAGATGTCGGTTTCAGAGAAGGGGGAGAGTCACCGGGGGTCCCCAGAAAAATGGGAGGCTCCAGGTTCTCTGCCCCACCCAAAGGAGGGTGGAGCTGAGCAGGAGATAAGAAGCTAGAGAAAGAGAAAGAGGGGACAGAAGAAAGGGGGAAGCAGAGGTATTACAGCGCAGGGAGAGGGGCACCCCAGAACCCCCAAACCTGCCCGCTTAAATAGGTTCTGCCAACCGCCGCATCAAGACAAAACATACAAGACCTTAAGTGGAAACAAACCTTAATAGAATTAGATAAGACAAAGAATATAGTCTCTAAATCAAGCACCCAAAGTTACCCATCCCCTCACGGGTAAAAGCCCACCCAAATGGGAGTGGCCCAAAGCAAGGCCCAAAAGCTGCCCCAAGTCTAAAACACTTTTTGAAAGAGACCCACAGAAAAGGGTCAGAAAAAGCCAGACAATTCTGGGAGTTTTAGCAGGCAGGTTTGGGGGCTCTGGGGTGCTCCCCCCTGCCCTGTAACAGAAGGACACCTTTGGATTACCTCTGAGAAGTTTCATCAGAGCTCCCCTTTCAGGGGTCATGGGGAGTTTCCCCCACGGCAGAGATGTTTAGTCACACCCCTGAGGGCAGCTTTGTTATTCAAATGGAAGGAAAGTCGAGGACGCTTGCAGACCTAAGCAGACAGAAGGAGCTGCCCTGCAGAGGGGCAGGTTTGTTAAGAGAGGTCTGCAGCGCCCCAGGTGGGCAAGGGAACTGCCTCTCGCCAAGCAGAAATTGCACTGAGACAGACTTCTCTTTGGAGGGCTTCATTCCTTTGTGGTATTGCTAGGTGTTGTTAAATTATTAATTTCCATCCTGAGCTTGGACCCCGTGTGTGTGTGTGTGTGTGTGTGTGTGTGTGTGTGTGTGTGTGTGTGTGACATCATCCAGGGAAGGGCCAAAGCAGCCCCACTCTGGCCCGATTGGCACCTCAGAAAAATATTGCTTCTATATTTGGTTTGGGTAGGTCTATTTGAAAGACAGTGAGGTGTTTTTTTTTTTTATTTTTTGTTTTTTGTTTTTTACAATGGCCCCCAATCTCCATATCCTCGGGCTGTTCTATAGTGAGTTTAATGACTAAGTTAATCATTTCTACTGCCACCTCCAGTTTCTGGTCTAGTGGCACCATTTTCTGGTCTTGTGTCTCCTTCCCCCAAATTCATACTCTTAACCTCCATTAAAAGGCTGCAGAAATTCTAAATTTCTATAGAGAAAACTCAAAGTCAGGAGCAGCACTCGCTCAAGGGTGGATAACAGTGTCAGAGAGGAAATAGAATTTTCCCTCTACCCTTCTAGATTCTTGGCTAGAACCCCATAGAAATAAATGGTAGATTCATAGGAGGAAAAACCAAGCCCAGAAGTATAATTAGATGCACTTTTCAATGCACATGAGAGACCCAGGAAGACTGAGCGACTGCCTGAAAGACCCAAGATCCAGTCTTATCTCCAGCTAAAGACAAAAGAATATGTGTGGAGAGGAGGGTCTGGGAGATGGCCAGAAAAGGCACAGCAAACAAGGGTCCAGTTGCAATGCAGATCTAAGCCACTGTCTTCTGGTTGATAAGACTTTCCAGAGATTTGGGAGAACTTCCCCTCGGTACTGAGAGGGAGACGCCCTAACCCAGGGACATTTCCTTTATAAATGTAAATATCTCTTACAAAAGGCGAACTTCCAGGTCAGTTTTCAGAGTTCATCCTGTGTCTGCAGCCTACAAAGGCCCTGTGATACCAAATGCCAGCCTCAGTTTCCCTCAGCCAATAAAAGGAAACAGTTTGAGGAAAAGAAAAATGGTTTAATTTGTCCACAGACGAGGAGGGCGGCCGACTTGGTCTGAAGACCCTGTTCTGCTCCCTGGCAGGGGGCAGGGGCGTTTATACAAAGGGGGGAAAAGGGGAGATGGACAAGGCTCTGTGAAAGGGAGGGCGGAAGGGGTTGGCACTAGACGGTTTTTTCCAGCAACTTATGTTTAACTCGCTTTTCCTTGGAATGCAAGAAGAAAAACCTGTCAAACAAGGGGGGGATGGCAAGAGACAGGGAAGACAAAAGTGTTAATGCTTGTCTGAGAGAACAGTCATTTGCAGCTGCATCACCTATGCCAAAGAGGGTTATGTTGGGGTGGCATATTCTGCTCCCCTCCAGCAGTGCGTCAAAGAAATAGAAAAATTAAAATAAATAATAAAAAAGGTTATTCAGGTTAAATGATAATCCATTAAGAGAACATTTCCATTAACTCCAATTAACTTCTGAAATTATTATTGCCTTAAAGTTCCAGGAAGCATACACTGGCCCCCACTGGGAAGACCCCACTTGCTAAATGCATGTCCACGGGAGCAGGTACAAGGCCCCAGGCAGGCAGATGCCCTTCTGAGACTGGGCACACGCACAGCACACACCACGTGCATGTGGTCTTAGCGCTCGCCTCTCCGCTGCCAACACACAGAAAGGCAAGTCGATTAGAAACAGACTTTTTTAATAACAGAAGTTAATGCATCAACCAAAGAGAAGCATGAATTTTTAATCTGACTTGGAAGCAGGATGTCAAGATGTATTTTGCAATTAATATTGCTTTTTAATTCATTTGAGATCAATATCTGGGGGGCGGGGCTGTGAGTGGCCCCGCTTTGTACACTCGTGACTGGCGTGTTCCCTTTTAGCTTCATCTTGGTCCACTCCCCAGCTTCTGCGGCAGGCCCTCCCGTACACTCATCTTACACTAAGACTGTAATCGCATTTTTAAAAATCAGCACACGATTTTAGAATTTGTGTTCATTGGACAAGATCCAGTCATCAAAGTAAGATTTTAGAATCTCTAAGTTTACAGAGTTGCCTCATTTTTTTCTGCTGGAGAAGTAACGGTCCATGTGCAACTCACTAGCCCCCTCTGGTGGCGACGCGCGCCCTCCGCAGGCGCCGGGTGTTTCCTACCCCTGGGAAGTCATTTGGAAGAAAGAGCCAGAATCTGGTTTTGTTTCTCAACAGCAATCTATTTAGAATTAACTAAATGATTTCTATTGATGCCTACTTGATTAAAAAAATACAAATTTCCCTTTAAGACGCTTGAATCTAACATATGTGACTGGCAGCGGCTCTTGGTTGATGGGGGGGGGGGGTTTGATGCAAAGTCCCTTTTCCCTGGAGCCTGTATATAATTTATATAGTTTTTACAAATGATGTTTAATATGTTACTTGAAGAAATTGTCGTTTCTCATGTCCTGTATTAGAGGAGGTAATACATACATGGACGTACATCTCCACAGCTCTTTCTGGGGTTCAGTATTGGACCACAGCGTCATGGGAATGCTGCAGTTGAGCAGACAGAAATGCCATTTTCAGGGCTCCTTGGGGGCACAGGGGTTGAGTCTCAGCACAATGAATGTGTCCACAGCCACTGCAGCACGAGTTCAATCCCCGGCCAGGGAGCTTCCCACAGGGCGCAGCAGACCTCTCCTGTCTCCCCCACTGCTCCCCTCAGCAGTGTCCTTCAGTGGATCCGCCTGTTCTGCTCCCCACTCTGTCTATGGGGAGTCCTCTCACCCCCCCACACCTCTGGCCTACACCCCGGCTCTTCTACTCAAAAATAAATAAATCAGGGCCTTCCTGGTGGCTCAAAGGGTTGAGGCTCAGCACTAAGAAGCTATCCGCAGCCACTGCAGCATGATTTCGATCCCCGGCCAAGGAGCTTCCCTCAGGGTGCAGCAGACCTCTCCTGTCTCCCCGCTGCTCCCCTCAGCAGTGTATTTCAGTAGATCTACCTGTTCTGCTCCCCACTCTGTCTCTAGGGAGTCCTCTCACCTCCCCATACCTCTGGCCTGCACCCCAGCTCTTCTGTGCATAAATAAATAAATCTTTAAAAAAAAAAAAAAGAAAGAAGAAGAAATGCTATTTTCCCCCACGGTCAAATCTGAGTGGGGGGGCACATCTCCACCCCTTCCACCCCCACCCCCACATGTCCTTCCCCTGTGGCCCCCGCTGCCTTCCTCCCACTGGATTCTAACCAGCGCGCTCCCACAACCCAGACAAGCCCACTCCTCAGCGAAATATAGAGACACCAAACAAAAGAACTGAAAAATAACCAAAATAAATCCTGGAACTATGACTGCAGAATCGCGGCTCTTAGAGGGGGAGCTTAAAGGGGGCAGGGGAGGAAGGGGTGCGATGACTGCTGGCAATCCTGGTGGTTGGTGTGGTGGGACATACAGCTGAGGAGATTCATTCTCCTAACCCGCTCACGGTGTTGGGCGCCAAGGCTACCTCAACAGCAGCACCGGAAAGATGGCAGCTGTAGCTTCTGTGTACTTCAGAGCAGTTTGTGCTTTTTTCAATGCATGCAAGAGCTGGGGTGCAGGCCAGAGGTGTGGGGGGGTGAGAGGATTCCCCAGAGACAGAGTGGGGAGCAGAACAGGCAGATAAGCTGAAATACACTGCTGAGGGGAGCAGCCGGGAGACAGGAGAGGTCTGCTGTGCCCTGTGGGTCAGCTCCCTGGCTGGGGATCGAACTCGTGCTGCAGTGGCTGCTGATAGCTTCATAGTGCTGAGTCTTAACCCCTGCGCCACCAGGGAAGCCCAGAACAGTTTTTCTCTGCTTCTTGTACCATAAGGGCTAAGCTGACACTGAGGATGATATTGCAATGACAGGGTTCTACTACCTGTGGCTTTTACAACCTGCCCTTTTCCATTTCAAGTGAATTATGCAAATACAGTCTTTCAGTAAATGAGCATCACATGTCCCTCTTCTTGAAGTCCACCCTCAGAGGACCTCTGCATTGAAGTGGCCGAACAAGTTGGTGTCCAGGAGGCCCAACCTTCCAACCTCCTCACCATCACAGGTGGTTTCTTTTTCAGTAGTTGCTGTGGTTACCCCAACAAACTCTGGAGCTCTCAGTTCCTCTTCTGTCCCCTCTGATGTTCTCAGAAGTCACAGGGAATTCTCTGAGGGTATGCGGGTGCCCTCCCACCCCAAAATCTTAACGCATCAAGAGGTTTTCATCTTTGTTTTTCTTTTTGTTTTTGTTTTCTTTTTCCCCTTCGCAGACAGGCTTGCATCTTCTAGTTTGACAGACACTAAGCCTCAAAGGGAAAGAGAATTAAAGATTTGGCTCAAAGACAGGATTTCCAGTAAGTGAATAAAAACAGCGCAGATGTGGGGCTGTCAGCTTCTAACAGACTTCACCGGTGCTTTCAAAGTAAATATATTTCATGATGTTTTATGAGGCATTTAAAATAACTCATGTTATTCCACAAATCATTTTATTAAGTAACTCACTCCTCTTCTGATACTAAATTTTGCTTGTTAAAATGTGCATTTAGCTTTCAATAGTTGGGCAGAAATAAATGAGCATAATTTTATTTCAAGAGCATATTGATCGGTTCTGGCAACGATGGAGCAGCAGCATTCCTCCCTGATTTTCTCTCCTAGCCTCATCTCCTTGCCCTTACTTTCTTTTATTATCCGTTTTCTCTCTTCACTATCTTCGACACACAAAAACTGGGGGCACTTCTCTGCTCAAGACATCGAAAAGGACGATGACATTAACCTGCTTTGATATTTTGTCATAACTGGAATGATGATTGGAGCTGAGTTGACAAATGTGAAAATGCTTCTTACTAAGTTATAGAAGTGTCATCTAGCTCATTTGCAAATGTGAAAAGTCAATATGCTTGCGAGGCAAATAAACACGTCTACACACACACACACACACACACACACACACACACATCACTCCCAAGTTTACACAGAAAACCTACCTCTTGATTAGGGATTTCAGAGACTCATGAAGCTGGAGGGCACCATGGGAGACCCTCCAGCCATCAGCTAGCTGTGCCCTTTCAATCAGGCAGGTTAACGTGAAACCTTCCCGCTTATTGCTTCCATCTCTGACATCCCCGGAAGAGGACAGCGATGTCCCAGTTTCTGCAAAGATATTAAACAGCTCCTCCAGGCCTTCAATAAGACTGCCCATCCTTGCAAGTCCTCAGTCTTTGGCACAGCTGCTGGCTTTTCTTATGGGGGAGGAGAGGAGCTGGCAGGAAGGGAGGTTATTTCTTCCTAGTTCCTGTGGATGAACTACTGACTCCGAAGCTGCCTCTGGCGCTCTGCCCAAAATTAATTGTAAAATGTACTGGAGGAAATATTTCTTAAGTCATTAGTGCCCATCAATCGAAAGTGGAATTGCACAAGGCTGCACGGCAGAAAGGAATTTGAGGTTACAAGACAAGTCCCACAGCTACGGGCTTTTCCATGCCTTCCCCAGGCTGCCCTGGTTAGTGGGTGGTGGCAGAGGGGAAGCAGTTAGAACACTTTGGAGGAGCATAGCAAGACCAGTGGCAAGTCACTCACCAGGGTGTGAGCCTGTTGGGTATACACTTACTTTACGTATGCAAACATCTTTTGACAATGGGACTTAGGTATTCACGGTCTAGTCGTTCAATGCATCGATTATTCAAGCTCTTTTCTGTGAGCTTGTGTCTCTGCTGGTGGGTCTGTCACCACCCACAGAAATGCCATGGCCCCATAGCTCACAGCTGCCCCCTGACAGTCTTCCCATCTCCCTCCCTCCTCCCTTCTTTCCTTCTTCCTTCTCTCTCTCTCTCTCTTTTTATTCCTTTCTCCATGTGACATTTTGGACACCCATGTTCTCTAATTTTTCATCATACACATTGTTGTAATGGATATAAATTTCAGATTAAAGTATATTTGTACCATGCAAAATTAAGTTATTACCTGATCACTTGAATGGTCCCAATAGAATTAATATTATGGCAATTTGATACCTGCCATTAGCCACTTAAAACACTTGGAAAAGCTCTCCCTCATAAGCCAACAACTTTAGGGCCTCCCTGGTGGCACCAATGGATTAAGTCGCAGCACTATGAAGCTATCCACAGTGGCCTGAGTTTGATCCTGGCCAGGGAGCTTCCCACAGGGTGCAGCAGACCTCTCCTGTCTCCCCGCTGTTCCCCTCAGCAGTGTATTTCCGTGGATCTGCCTGTTCTGCTCCCTACCCTGTCTCTGGTAAATCCTCTCACTCCCCCCACCACACACACACCTCTGGCCTACACCCTAGTTCCTGTGTGCATAAATAATCTTTAAAAAAAAAAAAAGCCAACAACTTTACATTGATCAGTTTCTCCTGAACTTATAGATCTCTATTTATAGAATTTATAAAACATCAAAAAATGTTTCTATGCAGGCTTTATTGACGCCCTGTCACCGGTATCTCCCACATAATTGAACACTTGCATTTAATTAAAAATTTCCCTATTCCAAAGAGGCATTAAGGGTTAAAATTTATTTTAGATTAACTTAGCATTGCAATTACTGTTAGCAAAAGTGTACTGAAAACACATTACTATATCTCGTAGTAGATGTAAAAAAAAGCAAACTTTCATTGGAATGAATCTCTAAATGAGATAGATGAAGCTATTTTTTTATATTCAAGAATTTCATATGTGGCTTAATACTATTTCTTGCTAGAATAAGGTAAAAGTGGGTATAATTTTATTTCTATTTTATTGCTTTTACAGAGATAAGTGTTTAACATCCCGACACAGAAAGATTGGAATGGAATGAGTTTAGATTGAATAATACCATCGGTGTACTTGAACTTCTTTCAAGATATATTCCAAATCTCACAGAGCAATCTGTGAGGCAAAATTATATCATAATAACTTGATTAAATTCCATCAAGAAAAAATTGTTAAAGAGTTTAAAAATGAGTGAAGGATTTCTTTGTGTTTCTTAACCATAGAAGTGGAACATCTAGCAGACTGTCGTGACTAGCTTATCCTGTAGGTATTTGGATATTTCACTTTTGGGACTGAGCTGTTTTACAACTCTATAAGTCACGGAAACCCAGTAGCAATACTAATGATTTTTTATTATCTATTCTAGTGATTTTTTTTTATAGATTCAAATGAGATCTGATTTTTATTAGGTGAAGATTCAGTTAATTTCCACCTTTGGGAAGATGTTCTCACCCTTGCAATTGCTGTCCTGGGGATGTTGCTTAGCATCTGTTAGCAATCATGAATAGCATCACTGATGGAGTGTGTGTGTGTGTGTGTGTGTGTGTGTGTGTGTGTGTGTGTCTGCCTTTGGACTTCGAAATCCTTTGAAATGACTATCGTCTCACTGATTTCATCATTTACTAATGACTTCAACATCTCTGGCACGTGCTTATTTTATATTTGTTTCGACTTCACAATGTCACCTCTCTTAGAAGGTCACCTGTTCAGTGTTGGAGATACCTGGTGGACTCACCCATCAGAGCAGGTGCACTGAGATGCCAGAGGAGCTCCTTGAGGTCACCTCAAGGGCAAACTTATCCCAGACCCCAGAGTGAGTTCTTAGCAGCAGGTGTGAAATTCTGTTCCTGCAGGGCTTTTTAAAAAATTCAGTGGGGGGAGGAGAGGGGAGGGCTGTTTGTTTTTATTTTATTATTTTTTTAATATATATTTTTTATTGTTATTTATATCTTTTACATTTTGTATTCCCCTTGGGTAACCCGCCACCAATTCACCCGTGATCCGTCTCCGTGGTGCCTTGTGTTCTTTTCTACTCCATTTTGTGCCCTTATCTTCCCCCTCCCCCCACCCCCCAAGTGTCTCTCTCCTATTTGGTTTCCCTATAGTCCTGTTATAAGTGAAACCATTCGATATTTTTCTCTTTCTTTCTGGCTTGTTTCGCTGAGTATGATCCCCTCTAATTCCATCCATGTCGCTGCAAATTGCATGTGTTTCTCTTCTTTGAATGTTTGTTTTTAGTTTCTTAGTATTTACCTTTGTTTATGTTATTTTGAGCCCCAACCATTTCACAATTCACAGGCTACTCAGGAGAATATCACTTCTACTTTGATCTGAGAACTTGATTTTCTTTTGTTCTTAATTTTCACTTGTGGCTAAAGTTGTAAAACTAAAGTTCAACACCCCTTTTGTTTCCAGGCCCCTAAACAAGAAGCTGTGTGAGTTTAAGTGGTTTTCTTAATACAGACAGTATTAATAAATTAGATTTTACCCCTCTTCAAATAAAGGAACTCAGTTCAAAGGGATAAATAAGTGCTAATATAAAGGTAATATTCCCCAAATCCTAGAAAAACAGGAAATTAAATTTCGAATACTTTAAATATGCTAGACCTATAGGAATTGATAACTTGGATACATTTTAGGTATTCAAGTCCACAAAATTTAAGTTTTGAGAAATAAGGTTTATTAGTAATGTGATGGGTCTTTAAAATCAGTTCTATTTTTCTTTTTTTTTGACTGATCACGATGTTTATAGATAGTATAAGTATACATTATGTTTCATTTGAGTTTATTTTCTCAGTAGAAAATGGTTAATCTGAATTCCCCTGTGTTTTACAAGTTCACTGGTCAAATAAAATATTTCTCATATATAAGTTTTAAATTTATGAAAGATAAATTTAATCTTCAACTAAAATTACTCTTATTATAAAGCTTTTATATCAGTTCTAACTGGATTTCAAAGTCTATTGGCGTCAAAATATTTTCCACTATCTTTAGGTCACTTAAAACCATAAACTGAAAAAAAACAAAAACAAAACAAACAAAAAAAAAACATAAACTAATATTGAATGGAGCTCAGTATGAGGTAATTTTTTTAAGATTTATGTATGCATACAAGAGCTGGGATGTAGGCCAGAGGTGTGGGGGGTGAGAGGATTCACCAGAGACAGAGTGGGGAGCAGAACAGGCTGATTCACTTAGATATACTGCCGCGGGGAGCAGCGGGGAGACAGGAGAGGTCTGCTGTGCCATGTGGGAAGCTCCCTGGCCAGGGATGGAACTTGTGCCACAGTGGCTGCTGACAGCTTCATAGTGCTGAGACTTAAACCCTAGCACCACCAGCGAGGCCCCCTCAGGTAATTTTTAACATTCTTTAACATTTCTAATTAGGTTGGAAAAATGAAACATCAATTTCTAAGCACAAACATAGTCTATATGACTTTGCTTCTAATTGTAATTGTTGTAGAGAAGCTATGTTATAGGGTCATGCTAATATACATGTCTATTTTTGCCACTTTGAGAAAGTAAACAAGGAATGTGTATAACTGTAGGTTTGCATGAAGTTTTTATTATTTTCTAAAATTCTTGAAAATTATAGTCATTTTCAATTCACACTCTTATTTTCTCTGCAAATAAAAATGAATAGTTTTGGTTAAAATATTCCATTTCTGAAGTTCATATGACATTAAGAGCAGTAGGTGAGGTGAAGAATTATGCATCTATAGAAGTTATGGGTGTATATTTATTTACAAAAGAAAAAGGCAAGGACATCAATGCCCTAGAGTTTCTAGTCCATCCGGAAGACAGTGAAAAACAAAAAGCCTGAATAAATATGGAAAGGTATAAAATGTTTGCAGGAAGTATATTTACACATCTTATTTTATAATAACTTCAAATGATGAATCTTAAAAGAAGCAATGAGATCTGTTAATATTTGGATAAAGTCTGCTTAGCTTATTCAGTAGAAAATTTTAGAAGGGAGCTCATAAATCCTTCACTGCTAAATATTGTCAGAATGCAAAGTTGAATTTGGTGCTCTCGCTGCTAAAATGATTTATTGACCAGAGAGCATTCCGTTTGCTTTTAACTTGAGATAACAATTCCTGGTGTAGAATTATTATCCTCAGAATATTAAAGAATTACCTGAGGGGGGTCTCCCTGGTGGTGCAGGGGGTAAGTCTCAGCACTATGAAGTTATCAGCAGCCACTGCAGCACATGTTCGATCCCCGGCCAGGGAGATTCCCACATACTGGAGGGGCCTCCCTGGGGAAACAGAGAATGTGCTATGTTCCACTGGTTTTGTTGGGGACAGTTGAGATTTCTTTTTTAAGATTTATTTTATTTATTTATTTATGTACACAAGAGCTGGGATGTAGGACAGAGGTGCGAGGGGCGGGGTGAGAGGACTCCCCAGAGACAGAGCAGGGAGCAGAACAGGAAGATCCACTGAAGCACACTGCTGAGGGGAGCAGCGGGGAGACAGGAGAGGTTTGCTGCACCCTGTGGGTAGCTCCCTGGCCGGGGATCGAACTCGTGCTACAGTGGCTGTGGATAGCTTCAAAGGCTGATACTTAACCCCTTGTACGACCAGGGAGGCTCCAACAGTTGAGATTTCTTGTAATAGTGCTTTCTTGATAAAGTTTATTTTGATACTTGAAACTAATTATTGTAAGCTATTTTATTACCTCCTGTCAAGTGTCATTTCACAACACACACAATCCACTCTCATTAAGTGTCCAATTTTCCCCTCTGACAACTATTGATCTTTGTCTTTCCAACCCAGAATATTGAGTGTAGCCAGAACTGAAATATCTTTTCCCTCAGAAAACACCTTTCAGAAATATAGGGTCCCTTGAAAAATGCCAAGATATTTTTCTTTCATTTAATAAAGAAAAAAAAATACCAGTTTTTAAAGTTTGCAGTTTTTCACAATTCTTATTTAAATCTACCATTTCAGAGTTGTGCTAAAGAGATGGCAAATCACAAGGAATCTCTGCCTTTAATAGGGTAAGCTTGTTGAGGCCTCCCTGAGGACATCAGGGTTAAGTCTCAGCCTATGAAGCTATCAGCAGTCATTGCAGCACGAGTTCGATCCCCGCCCAGGGAGCTTCCCACCTGGCGCAGCAGACCTCGCCTGTCTCCCCACTGCTCCCTTCAGCAGTGTACTTGGGTAGATCCTCCTGTTATGTTCCCCGCTGTGTTTCTGGAGCTTCCTCTCACCCCCCACACCTCTGGCTTGTACCCCAGATCTTGTAGGCATAAATAAATCTTAAGAAAAAGAAAAGAAAGAAGAAAGAACCCTGATGGAGCCAAGTCAGCAGGCACTTGGACCTTGGACTTCCGTCCTCCAGAAGTGTGAGACGTGGGTTTGTGCTGCTTAAATTCCCCAGCCTGGGGTATTTTGTTACAGCAGCTGGAAGTAACAAAGACATCGTCGTCCAAAGCCTCCATGAGTAGACTGTACTTTGTTTACCTGCAGGACAGTCCTCAGCATGTGTCCAGGATAAACCAACAAGGGATAGTTCTGTTTGTCTCTAGAAAGTGGGACTCGAGGCGTTCAGAAACTGAGCCCAGCAGCTTTCTGAGACGCTCGGTGGCTTAGAAGTCTTCATCCGCAGTCACTCCAAGAGCGGGTAAGCAGGACCTAAAACGTCTGTGTCCATCAGGGAACTGTTGAGTTGTCAGCTGCATATTCTGGCTGGAGTTTCTTCTACATCATTTAGATAAGCAACATTGGTTTATTTACCTAAGTGGTTTCCATAGTCAGCGTTTTAATCAGTGGAGCCTTCTCCGGACAATTGACCATACGAGGTTCACGCGTTTCATAAATGAATCTTCATATATAGGGAAACAAGGGGACCCTGAAGCATTGATCTAAAATCTGAGGGCACTGGGAATCTATTTGTAAAATTTTCCTGAAACTGAAATCTCACCAGATATCAAGACATGCCTCGTTCTCCCCAGTAGATGTCTCTCTTATCCTTCTTCAAGAATCTAGAAACTCCGTTAGGAATGAGGTTTAAAAGTCCCTACAGATGTTTAGTGATTCTGTCCTCTCTCGAAGCTTTGTGTGTTTTGGAAAAGCAATTTTCAGTCATGTCATCAATTTTCAGTCATGTCATCAAATGGGACCATCATATGGTCCCATTTTTCACACGTAACTTTAAATGGATTTAGAGGAAGATTCTAACAACTGCTAAGGCTGGGTGAGCTTTCAGTTATCACTGGGGCTGACCAGAAACTTAGGAAAGAGATGCTTCGCATGCTGAGATGCTTGTGATCTCCCTTTCTCTTCTTCAGAAAGGATTGGGTGGAGCCCTCAGTGTTCTGGAAATGCAAAATGGTTTGCTGGATCCTGCTTCAAGGCTGAGATTATCACATCCTAGTTGACTTCATGATGCTGCCGACTCCGCAGAGGGCATCTCTGCACAGCTGCAAGCTAACAGCTGTGATTTTCCATTCACTGAACAGAATGAATCTTGAGAGCAGGGGAGGAAGTTCTTTTCTTGAAATGCTGTTTCTTTTACATTCGTTTCCACTAGATACTGAGTGGAACTATATGGACCCCCCAGATGCTTTTGAGTACTCAAATGAGCTCCTTAATCACTCCATCTTGAAAGCCATCTTTTTAAAAGAGGAGCAATGAACTTGATGGAGGTCAAGTGACAGATAAAAATCTAACTTCCATGACTGGAAATGCAAACTCAAGTCTGCATCTCTTCTGAGCCAAACTCCACTATAAAAAGAAACTCTGCTTTTGAGGACTTTAATTTTTTCCCCACCACCATCCCTTATATCTCCTTGCTCCTCTCTCTCTCCCCCCTGCCTTCTAACCTCAGAAACCTTTATTAATGTCCACTGTTTGCCATAAATATTTTGTTTTGTTGAATTGCCTGCTACATAAATATCCCATATTTGACTTTTCATTCTGACTTGTTTTACCACACAATTCCCTCAAATTCCTTCCATTTTGCTGTAGATGGCAGTGTTTTAAGTCTTTCCTTCTGACTACATAGTATTCCATTGTGTGGATAGACCACATTCCATCAAGTCTTCTATGAGTGGCACGTGGGATGCTTCCATGTTGTTGTAAAGAATGCTGCGGTAAACATTGTACAGTGTGAGTTTTCTGAGTTGATGGTTTGATGTTCTTTGGATCGATGCCCAAGAGTGGGTTTTCTGGGTCACACAGTATTTCCATTTTTAGTTTGTTTAAGGTAAATGGGAGCCCCTTTTAATTCCAAATGTAGCTGGTGCCATGTGTGAGCATTTATAATTTTGTATTACTGTCAATGTAGAAAGATGCATTTCATTTCTTTATAAATACAAAGAATATGTGTCCTCTCATCCCATCTCTGTTGCACGCAGTGGGAAGGCTGCCCCATAAGTTTTCTGAATTGTCAATGGCCAGGACATTTTGTCTTTCTATAAAATCAGTGGAATGACATATTTGTAGATATATTTTTAAATAACCCTTAGAGGATTTCTGCTTTGATAAAGCTAGAACAGAAGTATTGTCCCCTTTATCTGCTACTAACCACTAATAAAACTCTGGACATTATAAACAAAGCAAATGTATGAAGACTCTGAAAGGTAAAGAGACAACAGTAGACCAAGTAGTGACCTTGAAATGCAAGGAAGGAATTAACTTAGTTCATGAGCTTTCTTTTGCCTTGTGTGTTGCATATGTGGAACTGAAGAATTCTACCAGCATCCAGAAACATGAGTGGGCACAGTAAAAATATAACAAAACAAACTTCTAAAATACATTCTGGCCAAAGGCCTACTATGGCCCGGAGCTCTGGGAAGACAACATTTTAACATTTAGACAATAATCTCTCTATTCTATGTGAAAAGGAGGCCCCATTTCACTACTATCACAAGACAGTAAGGAGTTAAGACTCCACACTTGATAGGTTATAACACTGTGCCCAACCGCCTCTTTGGACAGAGCCATCGCAGCTGGATAATATTAAAGCTCCCACATAGGAAGCCTGGACTTTCACCCACCCATCAGTAGTGAAATGGGGAGATCTCACGGGGGCCTGGTGGAGTCAGGCATTCCCCTCTGGACAGCTCCCTGCAGTGATGAGGTCTACCACTCCACTCTCATTGTCAGCAGAGGCCAAGTGGGGGCAGCAAGAGGCAGCCCAGCCTCTGAGCCCCTGAAGACCTAACAGGGAACAGGAGTCAGAATCCCCCCCCCCCACACACACACACACACCTCTTCTGGTGTGTCTGGACCTCCAGACCCTCCTGGCCACGCTTCCCCTGTCTGAGGGGTGTAAGAGGAGTTCGGCTAAAAGAGAAGATTGAAAACAGACCCAGAGTTTCATAATATAATACACAATATGTCTTGATTTCAATTGAAAGGCACTGTTCATACCAGGGAAAAACTCAATCTAAGTGAGAAAATTTAAAGTAGTTACAAAAGAAAAAAAGGCTTCAACATCACAAGCACAAATGAAAAAGGGAGTATGGATCTTAAGAAAGAAACAGAAGCTAGAAAGAACCACCAAGAAGAAACTCTAGAATGATAAAGTAAAATGACTGAAATTAAAAACAAAACAAAACAGTGGGTGGTTTTAATAATAGAATGGAGACAAAGAAAGATCAGTGAACTTGAATAGCGAACAATTGCTACTCCCTATTATATGAAAAAAAAGAGAAATGGACTAAAAAGAAGCACAGAACAGTGCCTGTGTGATATCTGTGCCAGCAGATATCCGGAATGGGCCCAACGAAAGGGCGGGACTGAAAGTGTAAGTCTCCCATAATTCCCTCATTTGGCCAAAGACTCAAATCTGCAAAGTCAAGAAGCCATGCAAATTACAAGCAGGAAAAACCCAAAGAAACGGATGACAATACATGTCATAGTCAAACTTATGAACACCTCAGACAAGACAGAAAACTGGAGGAAGTGAGCCACCCCTTATCAGTTAGGGGAAAAACATTTCTAATTTCTCATCAAAAACGTGGACAGAATAGCTTGTCCGAAGACAGCTGCTTGATGGAAAGTATTTTACTGGGAAACTGTAAACAACGTATTCATGGCTTTAGGCACTAGGTGGATACTTCCAGTTTGAAGTAAACTGAATCTCAACGCTAGAGGGACCTTGGAAATCACTGGGCAATTTATTTTACACACGGAGAAATCACAGAATCATTGATTCTCTCCCAGTCACGGCAAGTCAGTAGCAGAGAAGATGACAGAATCGGCTTCCACGGATTCTTGATTTATTTCTGATCAGTCTGCTTCTCCTGACTCCAGATTACCAGCGCCAGACAGGACTTCAACTATTTTTTTTTTTCCAGTTTTTATGCTCAGGTCTATGCTTCCTGGGCTGGCCCACAGCTAGGCTGTACGTCAGTTCAGGATGAGCTAGAAGAGGATGACTGGCTGTTGCTGGTCAGTGGGAGAAGAAGGTCCTCTCGCCTGCCCTTAGAGCCCTGAGGGCCTTTGCATCTGTGAACTGTGGGCCTCTGCTTTTTCTGCAACCAGTGTGGCCAGAATACAAGGACCACCTAAACATGGGCGGTTTCTGAAAGAGCAACCCAGATGGGCTTGCATTTGGGTTCGGCACATGCCATGAACAGCATGGAAAGGGACATGTCTGGTCACTGACACTTAGGGATGTCATCTCATCTCTCAGATCCTTAATGTCCCAGTCTTTAAAAAGAGCTCGTTTAGATTTATCATGTCTTTGTGACCAACAACTCATCAGAGGGAGCAACTTCTCTCAATTGTTGCTGCTACATTTTCTAGAAACCAGAATTCAGTCTCCCTTTTCCCAGGAGCAAACACAGAAAGATGAACAATTTCACTGGGGGGAAACGATCGCCCCCGTTTCAATGCCAGTGGAAGCGCTGAAGTGCAGCCGGCAGACCGGATTGAGGTGGGAGCCTGAACCTCAGGGGACAGGGTTGAGTGATGGGGTCCCCTTCGCACATGGACTGTAGTGACAACTAGAGAAAGAAAGCTCATGGGGGAGACTTGCTGGCCAAGGAGAGGACGAGCCAAGAACAGTCCTTGCCAGCACAACCTCTATGGAGAGATGGACACCGAAAGTTGAATTCAAATTAAAAAATTATTAGGAAAATTTCAAAGCAGTCCCGAGAGAGGAATGGGGGGATTGAAGAATACCAGGTCTAGCAACAGCAGATGACACTGGGCAACAAACTGTTACAAAAGTCACGTTACTGAAATGAACTTAGTCATTTCCTATCAATTTGCATGTGCTCAACACAAATATGACAGTCAAATTCTAATGTTGGCTCTAGGGGGGTTTTTTTGTAATCTGCAATAAATGGATGTTTACATCACAAAATGCATGCCAATAGTAATAGGCCTATGGTTAATACCTGTAAAAAATCAAGTCATAGACGACTTCTTAGATTTCTTCGCCTGTCTCTCATACAGCTGTTCAGGAATAGAATAGATGGAAGATGGTTTCCACTGTGCAAAAGCACAGCCTTAACACTCAGTTTCAAAGAGTCTAGAAATAGTCTCCATTTTTGTGGTTCATGAGTGATTTCTAAGGCATTCATGAGGCCCTCACTATCGGAACAGAATACCAGAGTACTTTCCTTTCTGAAGAAAGGCTCCAACTGCTGGTGGTGCGTTTGATATCAAGTAATTGTGACATCTTCTTCTAGAAGGTTCCATTGGTGGAGTCTTGATCCAAGCAATTCTGCCTTGTTCTTGGATAAGTCCAAATCATGAACCAGGTCATTTAGTTCTTCCTGTGTTAGTGTGTGTGGGGTTGATGACGCACAACAGTGAAAATCTGGATCACTGCATGCTGATGGAACAGGAGAAGAACAGGTCGGCTCACCCTTGTCCTCATCAGATGAATCAAGAGAATTTTCTGCTGGAGGTTCTGGAATAGGAAGTCCCTCACCATGTGCAACTGGTCTCATTGCAGATGGCATGTTTGGGTAGACTATTCTCAACTTATTTTGCTTTGTTATTTCGTCGGAAAGAGGAGGAACCAAGCAGAAGTAACAGTCTTTGATGTGGTTTCTTGGCTCTCTCCACACCATGGGGACTGCAAATGGCATTGATGGTCTTTTGCCATTTAACCACTGTGGAAGTTGTGTTGTACATGTAGCACAGCATATATGCGGGGCCCAAGGCTTGTCTTAGTCACCAACCTTGCATTCGAAGTAAAGATGAGAAGGCTTCTTCACTTGAGAAGTGATCCTTTTCTTCTGGTTGGCAAATGTCACTTCCCCACAAATAGAGCAAAATTGTCCACGTTATTAACGCACTTTCAAGACATCACTGTTCTGTATTGTACCTAAATGGATATTATAACATTTCTATGGAACAGTAGCTTAAACTATCTCACACAAAATCTGAAATATTTTCAGTGCTCAATCTTTCCAACAGGGCTTTATCTAGTGCACTGCTGACATCAGCTTACTTCAGCAGCCACCTGGCACTAGTATTGCATTGCATCAGAAAATGATACAATCAACTCTGGATGATGTGTGCATGATGATATTATGCAATGTGATGCAACATTACATCATTCTAGGCTTATTTAGGATGTTGTTGCAGTCCGACTGGATAAATTTACATGGAGAAACATATAAAATGAATTATATGAAAGATCTGCAAAACGAGAGCTAATAAAAAATTTTCAGGGTTATGTTCATGTTCAGCACACCAAGATACTACAGATCAGGGCCTTTTAAAGTCAGTAATGATCTCACTGTTAACCAGTGTTATCTGCTAAGTATGTAGGGGAGAATTTAGCCTTTGACAGGAGAAACATTATAGAGATTTGAAACTCTCTGATTTCCTAGATAAAATATTATATATTTTGCTTTATGGAAAAAGAAAACTAACATTAAACATCCAATATACATCAGCCATTTTGCTAAATGTCTTCAGATGATCTCATTTAATAAACTCTTAAGGAGAAAGTAGGCATTATTATCCTCTCATTTATAATTCAGGCAACACTCTGTTGGCCAATGACTCATTCAGACTGGAACGGAAAATCCACACATGAATATACTACTTGAAGTTTGCCACTGAAATCCAATTCTATTCTTTGTCAATTTGGCCCCTTTGTTCCGGTTTCCCTAGCTCCCCTCGCCCTTCCCTTCTGGTAATCTATTGGTATTTTAGTCCAGATTATAGTTTATTTCATTCATCTGTTTGTTGGCTCTGGATACACATGGGTGGAATCATAAGGCATTTGTCTTTCTCCATCTTCAGCCTCCCCTATTTTTTCAGCCCCATTTTCTTTTCAGTAACGTGTTTCATTCTACTTGATTCCTACCAATAAGTGTATACACTCTGGTATGGGTGTTCAATTTTTTTAAAGGTTTATTTACGCATAGAAGAGCTGCGGTGTAGGCCATTGGTGTGGGGGGTGTGAGAGGATTCACCAGAGACAGAGTGGGGAGCAGAACAGGCACACTGACTGAAATCCACTACTGAGGGGAGCAGCAGGGAGACAGGAAAGGTCTGCTGCGCCCTGTGGGAGCTCCCTGGCCGGGGATTGAACTCTTGCTGCAGTGGCTGCTGACAGCTTCGTAGTGCTGAGACTTAACCTGTTGAGCCACCAGGGAGGCCCTGTTCAAGGTATTTTTTTAAGATCAAATACTCCAAATGGAAGAAACCCACTATTCGCTCATTGCCTCTACCCTCTGACAGTACGGAGAAGAGGTTAAAAGGGTCCTTACCAATTATCTATGATTTTAATAAGCTAAACGCGTGTAATTAATCATTCACAACACCCCATTGTGTTCTCTCTAACTATTATCAGTTCCATTTTCTAGATGGAGAACTGGACTCAGTAGTACAGCTGAAGATTCCCAGGGAAGTTATTTTCAAGCCTAGCTTGAATTTTGGGCTTACTAACGTGATATTAAATTGGGAAACCCCAAATCATCCATTAGAATAGATGCAAGACATGGGTGGCTCAAAGGTGGCTCTTAAATCAGAGAAGGTGAGTTCCGACCACAGACCACCTCTCCTGAGACCTCCCACTGTTACCGGGCAGCCCCGATATAAATGGGGTGCCTGTCTTGGGTTCTCAGCCATGTGCTTAAAGGGACTTATAAGACTCAAATGCAGACACACACAATAAAATTAATAAAAGGGTTTACTTACAAAAAGGAAGGGAAAAAGATAAAGAATAAATTGGTAAATGTGTCCTACCAGTGCCACTGAGTTGGAATCTCATGGCCCACTCAAAAACTTGGCAATCCACAACCACGAGCAGTCGCCCCCCCTCCAAGCTCACAGGTCAGGTATTTAAATCCCAAAACCCTTGCTTAACTCCACCCTCAGTCCTCAGCATCCTTCCTTTGGTGGTGATGGCATTCTGGGATTCATAGTCCTAGGTGTCTTGGATCTCTCTGGCTTGAGGTGAGGGTGGGATCCTGGACCACTTCCCTTTCCTGAGGACCACCTTCTTACACCACCAGATTCTCATGGATTTAATGGACATGGCAGAGTGATCAGGTGTAGAATTCCACTGTGTCATTCCCACAAAGTATGGCACCTGAACACAAAGTCAACACTACGTGTCCATTAGGATGATATTGTTGAACCAAGAGAAGCAATTCTAAATGCCAGAGTCTTATAAGCATTTCAGAAATCATTAAAAAAAAAATCATCAAGTAGAGTATGAGGGGCCTCCCTGGGGGTGCAGGGGTTTAGCCTCAGCCTCTGAAGCCATTGGCAGCCACTGCAGCACAAATTTGATCCCAGGCCGGGGAGATTCTCACATGGCACAGCAGACCTCTCCTGTCTCCCCGCTGCTCCCCTCAGCAGTGTACTTCAGTAGATCGCCTGTTCTGCTCCCCACTCTGTCTCTGGTGAATCCTCTCACCACCCCACACCTTGGGCCTACACCCTAGTTCTTGTATGCATAAATAAATAAATCTTAAAAAAAAAGAGGAGTATTAGCCAGACACACAGAGATAAAAGGCTTGTATTCAAGAAAACAATAAGGAAATTGGCAGCGTGTTTGCAGGCAGGCATGCCTATTGCTAAGGATATGAGCTTTGGAATTAAAAGGAGGCGAGTCAGATCCCAGTGAAGTGATCCTTCACCTTTCAAATTCTCAGGACTCTTAGCTCTAAAATGGGCACATTGATAATATTTGTTTCATAGGATAGCTGGGGGTGCTGGATAAGAGCATGCTTATTTGTTGATTATGGTTCCTGGCAGATAGGAATCCCTTAATAAACAGTAGCTATTTAAAAAAATCAAAATCAAATGCTTACACTGTTGTGTACATTTAAGCAATAAGCTGTATTAGAGTCAATTTTAACCCTTCTATTTCAAAAAAAATATGTTTTTTTCTACATTTGGGATGGTAATCTCATTGGGTAAGTACAGATGCCAACTCCTAACACAACCAGAAATATCTGTAATGTTCCAGGTCCGTGTTACTTCAATTTACAGAAATGTGGCTATTTCCAAGATCTATGAGAGTATCTCCAAGTGAGTTAATAAAATCTTTGAATGTATTTTCTGGTATTGTATAATGTAGGTTTTATATATTATAAAAATAGTCTTAGTAAAATTCCATTCATAAGGAATTTCTGCTTCTGAAGAGTGGATGAAGTTTGTCCAATATCAAACTAGCTGCTTCTGCCTAGACCTCAACCATGAATATGCCTTCTAGGAAATAAGTGATGGAAGAAAAGATTTTTAAAGTTTTCAGTATGCCATTGTTGCAATTGTTGGGATGAGAAAACCATTGTATATGGTGAGAAAACAGTGATATGCCTGCAGACCTATATGCTATTTATATCAAAGACCTTTTAAATGCAAAATTGTGTCCAAAAACAATGTACACCCCTCAAATATGATCTCCCTCTATCTCCTGCCAAAATAATTGGGTAGTAAAAGAAAAAGAATAACTTACCAAATCAGAGGGATTGACAAGAATTTCAAGATGAAACGGAGTTTCCTTTCTTGTAGAAATTAAAAAGCATGAGAAACACATCTATTTTTATCTACTGAATGGTAGATTATTATTTGTAGTCAGTAAACAGACAAAGCCAATGCATTTCTCCTGTCTGCATTATAAACAGAATCTCGACACTGATTCTAAGATAGAAAAAACTTAGCCCTTCCAGAAGGATGGGGCCATAGGTATTCCTAGCACAGGCTCGTAAATACTCTGAAATCCAAACAGGAAACCTCCCTGATTTTAGCAGCTCAGAGACTCTGGAGTGGGCGGGTGCTAACTTAGGTTAATGGTCATCAGCTGAGTGGCACCAGCCCTCCCCAACCAGCTCTTCCCTCTTTAACTATCTGCAAACGCTTACCCTTGCAGAAAAGGGGAGTCATCCCGAGGTTTCTACTGTTGGGGTGCTGTTGGGGTGTGGTCTGCTAATCCTAAATGGCTTAACCGGCCACCATTTAGTTATCTGTAACTCTGCATTCCTACCCAAGGTCAGAACTGCCTGGTCGATCAGCTACAGGAGCCCAACCCTAAAGCAGATCACTTTGGGAAGGGCTTGCATAAGGAGGTATGATCGGGAACGCAGGAGGGGGCTGCTGACTGATGCATAAACTTACTCCTGACTCATGCATCACAAGGTATGACCCGGAACGCCCCGGGGGACTGAGGACCAATGTATGACAAAGGACCCCAGAAGCTGATCAATGGAACGCCTTATTGATAAGATTGAAACCTTGGCTGGGGAATCTAAGGCTTGACCTCAGTTATAATACTGAGTCATCAAGCTGAGTAGAAATGCCTGGAGAGCAGACCCACACACCCTAATGCTATAGACAATAGGATACACCTTTTGCTCATTCCCTTTTTCTCTTTAGCTTCTTTTCCCCTGCAACTGAATGTGATTATTTTATCAATAAAAGGACCAAGATCTTGCTCATTGAGCAGCATCCTGCATTTTGTAGCCTGTTCCATGACTCCCGTGTATAAGTGTGGTGTTGCACCCAACGCAACAGTGGGGTTGCTAGGCGGGCGCAGACACCAGAGGACAGGAGACAGAGTAGAGGGCAGATAGAGTTTATTAGCTCAGCTGAGGACCCTTGAGCCAAAGGGACTCAAAAGGCCCCGCTCCAGTTTTACACACAGGTTACATACTCTCTCAAACATGCCAGTTATGCTTATCCGTAATACCGCCCTTATCGTATGCAAAGCAGATGTACAGAAACAAATATAGCGGTTAGGACATCCTGTGACATCATAATGTTACAGGGCAGGAAAGGGGCACCCCCAAAACCCCAGACCTGCCCTGTTCTAAATGGGTTCTGCCATCCGCCACATCAATACCAAACATATAGGACCTCTTGTGGGAACAGACTTTAATACAATTAGAAAAAACAGAGAAGAAAAAGAATATATTTTCTAAGTCAAGCACCCAATATTATCCAACTCCTCGTGGGTACAAGTCCACCCAAACAGGATTGGCCCAAAGCAAGTCTCGAAAGCCTGCCACAAGCCTAGAACAGCTTATGGCAGGGACCCACACATAAGGGTCAGAAACAGCCAGACAATTCTGGGAGGAACCAAAATATCTTTCGGCAGGGACCCATCCAAAAGGGTCAGAAACAGTCAGACGATTCTGAGAGGAACAGAACAAAATCAACACCCAAATCAACACAGCCATCGTTCACTTCCCCACGGGTCTCTCACCCACTTCTCTTTCAATCAGGCCAGGCCAGTGCAGCTTCTTTACACGTCTCTCTGCTCCTTGGGCCTCTGCTGGCTCCATCCTTCTTCCGTCTCCTCCTGTCTTCTGTCTGTGTTCTGTGTCTTCTCTGTGTGTGTGTCCTCTGTGTGAGTCCTGTCTCTTTTCTCAAGCTTCTTATATCCTGCTCAGTCCCACCTTACCTTGGGTGGGACAGGGAACCTGCGACACACCCTTTCTCCTGGGGACCACCCTGTTACAATAACAGGCTGTTTCTCTTTTGGCGGGCTCTCCAAGGCCCACTGATGTCTTTAATGTCTTTCAGGGTTGCATGGTGTCAGGCACTTACCACTGAAGACAACTCCACTTTCGGTGCTGGGTGTCACATCTGCCCTTTGCTTTGTGGTTTGGCAGCAGTCACTACTAGTCACTTGTCACCAAAGGGCATGACAGTCTCCTAGATAACAAGCTCATCTCTTGAACTATACTCCAGGACATATACACAGATAATAGAAATGTAAGGCAAACCACAATGATCAAAATTCAGAACTAGTTTTGGGTAAAAATCAGAGAGCCCGCACATCAAAATAGAATTTACCATCTTTCTCCACAGAAAATCAATGCAGTAACCCTAACCTTTGACAGCTTTTCTCTGTCATCCCCAGAGCGGAGAGCTCTTTAGTCTCCTACAATCTTCGAAGTCAGATAATAACCAGTTTATTGCTTCTGTTTAAAAAAGAAGAAATCAGAGTGATGCAGAGATATCAAGACAGCCACTAAGAGGCCAGTCGACATCTCACTTTCCCACCATGCAACACTTAGCCGCCCCTGCAAAATCCTCCGAAAGCCTCTTGCTATTTTAGGAGATGTTTATAAAGACGATGTCAGCCCTGTGATGTAGAAATTTAATTACCGACACACACATAAGTAGACATTTTTAGAAATATGGAACCGCAACAGGGCTGCCCCCAGGAGAAAGTGTGTGTCCCAGGTTCCCTGTCCCACCCAAGGTAGGGTGGGACTGAGCAGGATATAAGAAGCTTGAGAAGAGACACACAGAGGTCACACACACAAAGGACATACACAGAGGAGAGAGAAGACAGGAGGAGATGGGAGAAGGATGGAGCCAGAAGAGGCCCAAGGAGCAGAGAGACGTGTGAAGAAGCTGCACTGGCCTGGCCTGATTGAAATAGACGTGGGTGAGAGACCCGTGGGGAGGTTAACGATGGCTATGTTGATTTGGGTTTTGATTTTGTTCTGTTCCTCTCAGAATCATCTGACTGTTTCTGACCCTTTTGGATGGGTCCCTGCCGAAAGATATTTTGGTTCCTCCCAGAATTGTCTGGCTGTTTTTGACCCTCATGTGTGGGTCCCTGCCAAAAGCTGTTCTAGACTAGTGGCAGGCTTTTGAGACTTGCTTTGGGCCAATCCCATTTGGGTGGGCTTTTACCCACGAGGAGTTGAATAATATTGGGTGCTTGACTTGGAAAATATATTCTTTGTCTTCTCTGTCTTTTCTAATTGCATTAAAGTCTGTTTCCACAAAAGGTTCTATATGTTTTGTACTGATGCGGCGGATGGCAGAATCCATTTAGAACAGGGCAGGTCTGGGGATCTCGGGGGTGCCCCTCTCCTGCCCTGTAATAGAACTAGACAGAAATCCATGTTCTATGAATTCATAGCAGTGTTTTACTTATGAAAAAGTGAGAACAGTCTATGTTTTCTTTTTTTTTAAAGATTTATTTATTTATGCATACAAGCTGGGGTGTAAGCCAAAGGTGTGGGGTGGTGAGAGGACTCCCCAGAGATAGAGTGGGGAGCAGAACAGGCAGATCTACTGAAATCCACTGCTGAGGGGGGCAGCGGGGAGACAGGAGAAGTCTGCTGTGCCATGTGGGAAGCTTCTGGCTGAGGATCGAACTGGTGTTGCAGTGGCTGACTTAACCTGTTGCACCACCAAGGAGACCGAGAAAAGTCTATGTTAATCACTAGTCCCAATGTTCTCTTTGGTAAAACAATAATAAATGTTTCCTGAAAAATGTAAACAAGCCAATGCAATCTTTTAAGATACAATTGATGTGGAAAGTTTGGCTTTGTGTTGGTACAATGGCTTCAGAAACAAACTATTGCTTGTGAGATAAAGAGAGATGAATACAAGCTGATGTGCTCTTGAGCTTTCAAAGAGGAAGTAGATAAAAATATAAAAGTGAATCAAGGGAGTAGGTTCATACTTTCTCAGATGTAGTCCCCAGGCCCCCCACCTTCTGAGTGTTACAGGACAGATGGAGGGGCACCTCAGAACCCCCAAATCTGTCTGCTCTAAATACGTTCTACCATCCGCCACGTCAAGACAAAACATATAGACCTTTAGTGGAAAGGAACGTTCATACAATGAGTGTGTGATACAGAAAATGTAAGAGGGGGGTCCTCAGGAAAGGGGAGTGCCCCAGGACCCCACCCCCACCTCAAGCCAGAGAGATCCACGGCACCTAGGACTACGAATCCCAGAATGCCATCACCACCGAAGGAAGGATGCTGAGGACTGAGGGTGGAGTTAAGCAAGGGTTTTGGGATTTGAAAACAAGACATGAGCTTTGGGGGGCGACTGCTCGTGGTTGTGGATCACCAGGTTTTTGGAGTGTGCCATTGAGATTCAGCTCAGCAGAACTGGTAGGACGCATTCACCAATTTATTCTTTGTCTTTTTCCCTTCCCTTTTTTGTAAATAAACCCTTTTTATTAATTTTATTGTGTGTGTCTGCAGTTGAGTTTTATAAGTTCCTTTTAAGCGCACGGGTAAGAACCCACAGACAGGCACCCCATTTTATATTGGGGTTGCCCTGTAACAAAAAGACAAGGAATAGAGTGTCCAAATCAAGCACCCAAAGTTGCCCATCCCCTCGTGGGCAAAAGTCCACCCAAATGGGATTGGACGAAAGCGAGGCCCGAAAGCCTGCCACAGTCTAAAGCACCTTCCAGAAAGAGCCAGACAAGTCTGGGGGGTAAAGAGCAAAATCAAAATCCAGATCAACGCTGCCACTGTCACCTCCCCACGGGTCTCTCAGTCAGTCCAGGACCAAGAAGCCAGCGCAGCTGCTACACGTGTCTCTGCTCCCTGCGCCTCCCCCAGGTCTCCTTCTGGCCCCACTCCTGCTCTTTCTTCCCCAGTGCCCCCCAGCTTCTCCCCCTCCCTGCTCAGCCCCACCCTCCCTTGGGTGAGGCAGGGAACCTGGAACCTCCCCTTTTCCTGGGGACCACCCTCTTACAAGAGCACCCATATTTCTTAACAAAGACCCTCGCTCGTGCCCCTCCCTCTATTGTTCCCACAAACCCTCCTCAGCAGCCTGAATTCTACAGTCACACCTACAGGGCTTACTTTGGTTTCGTTTTGTCAGTTCCTTTCTGCTTTGTTCGTTTGTGAGTTTGTTTTCTCTGTTTCCCCTCTCCATGAGTGAGTCAGGCGGTGTCTTCCCCTTTTAATTTCATTCACTTAGCATCACCCCCACCCCAGTTCCACTCATTTTGTTGTACACAGTATTGTAACTGTTAAAGTACGTTACGGGTCCAATACGACTGAGGCATAATTCGATGCAATCAGCAAAGCGGTGGTTTATTGCTAGCTCGAGCTAGGGTCCCAAATAGCCTGAAGCACCGACGCAGCGGTCTAGTCGGCTAAATGGAGACGCCCAGCACAGAGTTGGTGCAGCTTATAAAGGCAGTTACAGATACAAAGGAATTCAGC